>WWET01000371.1:680471-713496 GCA_011038615.1 Limnodynastes dumerilii
TCTACGTAGAGGTTAGGATCTTAAATTCGCTAAGCGCGGACCTGTGAATCGATCGCAAGCACTTAAGATCTTAAGTGCTGCGGAAGTTTAAGATCTGAAGGATTTGCATGGAAATGGGCGGGGGGAGGCAGGGAGATGAGGGAAAGTGGGCGCGGCCAGACACTTAGGATCTCAAATAACCACAACTACTTCCCTTAAGGTCTCAAATGACAGCGCAGAGTTAGGGTTGCTCAATGGTGGTCTAACTTTAAGATCCGCCGCTGTTTGCAAGGGGAGTGACTATTTAAACAGTGGGCTGTAACCTGCTAAGATCTGAACTTAGTTGCGTATATTTGCGATCTTTTCGCAGTCGCATCTCTGAATCACCCCCATAGAACCTGATTTAGAGATTGCAAATAAGGGAGGGAAGTTACTCCTGGGCTAAAGCATGTTGATTTCAGGGGGAGTCAGATTTCATCTGTTACAAACAGTATTAAAATGAGAGGTGATGTTTCCCAGCCCAAGTATAAATACCAGTGTAACAGTAAAACTGGTCTCTATCTGTGTGTAATAAGCATGGTTGCTGACTTCGGGAGACTCCTGAAAGTCGGGCAGTTCTACTGGTATCCCAGAAGAGCCTGCAAATCTCTTGCAAGTGACTTGAGGCTTGTGGTTTCATGGAAACCACGGCCCCAAGTCCTGCCCCCCTGCCTAGCAACACTAGTATACTATACTTACGCAATCAAGCCCCGTCCCAATTTCTATTTCAACTAAAATTGGGTAAGTATTTGTCAGGGGGTGGGGCTTAATGATGCGATTTGCATAAATTACATAATTAAGCCCTGCCCCCTGCATGCATTGCTAGCTTCCCTCAAAGATATATTCCTGCATACAAAGAATACAATTAACTTGACTCCCCCTGAAATCAACATGGTTTTGCCCAGGAGTAACGTTCCTCTCTTATTTTCATTCTCTGAATCTGGTCCAACAAGGAAAAACTTTCTACACCAATAGAACACTCTGATAATGTAAGACCCTGAACCCCTGACCTGACTACATATGACTTGTTACTGACATTGATGTGCTACACAACCTATGTCCTATACTTAGTGGACATATCTTCTCACTATTCCCCAATAGGCAGAGTATCCCTGTAAGGTTCCTTTGCTAGTATTATCTGTGCATGTTTTGTGCTGGTCTTGCTGATTTTTTCCTGTTTACATTTTCAGTTGTGTTCACATCTTATAGAATCGCACCTGCCCATCCCTTCACATTTTATGGTGGTTATGTTATGTACTTGTTCTTATTTACCTTTAATAAGTGTGGGCTCATGGAATGGACTTTCTCATATTCCAACTTCTGGACCTCCGGATTTTTATTAACCAACAAAAGGGGATGATGGGCCTGATCCAGAGGTACGCCGATGCGCTGTGCTTACTAAAGCACAGCGTATCGGCCTCCTGCCCTATCGTATTTCCACGCCCTTACGCTGGCTGAAGGTTACCCTAACATCAGCCGGCATAAGGGAGTGTAAATACGCTGGGAGGGCGGCGCTATCGTACTAATGCCTCATTAACCTCCCTCCCTCCGCCTCCCTGCACTAACCTCAGCGTAGCAACGCTGGGGGACGCCCCCTCCAGCTTTACTACGAACGTAGGGACCCCGCCCACGATCGGGCGTTGCCGTAGCAACGCCGGGCAACATCTGCCCAGCGCATGCGCAGATCGGCTGAAAAGCCGACCTTACGCTTACGCCCACCGTCCTAGCGACGGTGGGCATTCTTCTGGATCAGGCCCGATATGTCTATTATTTTTTCTAGTTCCTTATTTTTTTTACTACCTGATGTTGGTAAATACAAAATCTTGATTTGTGAGTTAAGAAGTTGTGTAAAGGAACAAAGAATAAGGGTAAATTGCGGTATGGTCCGATACTTTTTATTATATTGCTGTTGCATAGGGACGCATTGAAGATAGCTGTTGTTGTCAGTATTTAGTTCTTTATTTGCTCCTTTTGTTTCTTTGCTTTACATTGCCATAGTAACAAACCTAGTATATAATGATTTACTTGTTTGTTGTAAATTGATTGAATGGACCAACAATAAAGATTTACTAACCTATTGTATGAAAGGCTGCAGTGAGGTGTTCATAGTGAATGGTGCTTTATGAATTTAAGTTGCAATTGTGGTTTCTGAGTCTGAATTGTGTACGTATCTGTTTTTCCTTCTGAAGTTGCATAGTAGTTTTATGGTGTCCAAATAGTGTTGAGAGGGAAAGACAAAGTTTGATAAAAGTAGGTAACTTGTCCAACTTGCACAAATTATCAGGAGGAGATGATTTTACCATGTTGTATGTAAGGTGAGAATATCGTAACCAGATGCACACGCACATGTAAGTGATATTACCAGCAGCTCAAACCTAAGTATCTTGGGGCCTTATTTCAGGAGATGGATTCCCTGCAGACATATCATTGTGGTTAAAACCTGTGCTGGTCAATAATTAAAGCATATAACAACAGCATCCATTATACGCACACATACCCAGTGTGACTGTATTGACTGAGCCACGGAAAACCTGTAAGGTAGCCAAGAGGGCAATTGATAGGCTGGCAATAGGTTCGCCAATATATATTATAAATATGGATGGAACCAGGGGCATCACAACATTTTTTGTTGGGGGGGCAAGAATTTAGTCCACCCCAATCTGGGTGTGCCCCCACATTTGTGTGCAATAGATACACCATCTTTTTTTTACTACTCCAGGCAGTCTTTAAAGACCTCCCGAAGGCAATCTATGTACCGAACTTCGCATGCGGAGTAGGTCCTTTACTACAGATACCCACCTAAAAAGCGACTGCTTCCTAGGTGTGAATCCAGCCCCATCTCCCTATTCTCCTCATCACCTCCCCCTCCCCATTGTCTTTATCTTTTCTCTATCCCAGTGTTTCTCAACCTCGGGCCTCAGGGACCCCTAACAGTGCATATTTTCCAGGTCTCACTGCTGGAGCACAGGTGTGTTCATTACTAACTGTCACATTTTAAAAGCTCCACAGGTGCTGCTCATTATATCACTTGTGATTCTTTAAGGAAACTTAGAAAATATGTTAGGGGTCCCTGAGGACTGAGGTTGAGAAACACTGCTCTATCCCCTTCATAATTCCAACCCACCCCTCATCAGCAACCTCCTCCATCCTCCTCTTCATCTCCAGCTCCCCAGTATTCCCAACATGTCTCTCCAGCCCCCCAGTATCCCCATCATGTGTCTCCAGCCTCCTCATCATGTGTTTCCAGCCCCCCAGGATCCCTATCATGTGTCTCCAGCCTCCAGCAGTATTCCCATCAAGTGCCCTCAGACCCACCCGCTGTATCCTTATCATGGGTCCGATCCTTGGGTCCATACAACAGGTGAATTACGTACAGCACGTAATTCCCGTCTTGAAGGTTTTCCGCATGCCGTAAGGATTAGTGTACGTAACCTATGTTACGTACACCGGCTGTTACGGGAAAAGGGCTGTGCCCCCCTTTACGACAGTTGTATCTCCGCCGTCAAGATGGAGATAGACATGTAAATGAGGGGATGGGACGGGGCGGGGGAATGACCAGGTGTGCGGCCGTAAGGCTGCAGCCCTGGTTGAAAAAGTTAAGGCAGGAATCTGGACATGTAAGGCACATACAGGAACATCCTGTAAGAGCAGTCTCCATAGCGGGAGGATGACCGGCTTGGCACCAGTTTGTGCTGCATCCCCCCCGCTTATAAGTGTCCGCATTGTCTCCCTATCGCTGGGTCTGGTGATGCCTCCTTCATATTTTGGGGGAAGTGAGATGCCCTCTAGCCCCCCTCCCCACCGTACCGACTCCTATGGATGGAACACAATTGTGTACACAGAGCACAATCGTGTGCACAAAGGGGTATATTTCCCTGGGCTTGAATTCCTGAGGTACTAATATTGTCTAAGTAGCTTAAATAAATTCAACAAATTCTAATAAATGTAGTATGTAATGGATCTACATATAGGCAATTAATTAGCCACTGCCTTTCCAGTAATTTGGGCCTAGCATTAAATATGTATATTAAAACAAAACATTTTCTCCAGGACTTTAGATAAAATGTCCAGGTATAATGGAAATAAAGATATTGGGATTAATGTTAACCACAGGGAAGCAGCTGATGTAGCATTAATGGATGGATTCAAAGACGAGCTGCAGTTGAAGCGATCACAATTTCTGCAGGGTTATGCACAGTATAGCATACCAAGGAAATCACCCCAAGGTTTGTGCTACACTTGATGGTCATCGGACTCATGTTTTAACATTGTATGTGTTGATATTCTAAAAGGATATACAGAGATTCGAAATCACATACCAGGATGACCAGAGGGTCCCTGGGGCTTCACATAGGCTAGACTTTGATGAAGTTTGTGAACGCCTTTTGTGACTTTTGGGCCTGATCCAGAGCTACGACGGTGCCGTCCGATGGTCGGATGCGTACGTTCGCCCGGGCGTATAAACCTACACGCCCATGACACTCCCATTGAAAAGTACCTGCTTACGGCGGCTATACCCTACACTAGGTACTACCGTCGGCCATACAAATTTTCGCACTGAATACGCTGAGCGTACGGGCTTAGCACGCCCATACTGTACAATTTAAATGGCTATCCCCGCCTCCGTGTAGTAAAACGAGCGTCCAGGCGATCGTCGTACTGAACGCACGCCCCTCGAGCGAACACTTCGCTCACAATACGCCCGCTATCCGCTCATGTCGTCCAGCCGACCGGAAGTTGTCATACTGAGCATGCGCAGTGCGTTTTTTCGTACGAAAATATGCTCAAAACGGTCGTACGCTCGCTCGAAATCGGACAATTTCGTAGCTCTGGATCAGGCCCTTTGCGTCATCAATGTTGTACAATGCAATTCAACAAGTCTGAGTGCATACCATGGTTAAAGCGGTGTGCAAGCACCACATAGATAGAGATGATCCAGGGAGGTTTGGTCAATGAGGATTAGGCTACTCCTAAACTACTACTACCCATCGGTTAATCTGTAGATCAGATGAGCAGTCAAATATGGAAATATGGCATTGTGGGGAGTAAACAATCTTTCCTAGTTTAAAAAGGACAACTAGATCTGTATTCACCTCTCCAATACATTTGTCTTTTTCCAGGTAAGATGAATCACTACTGCACCCGCATATTACCATTAGGGCACATCAGTCTAAACACTCTTTACTACTTGCAGAAGCAGCAGCTTCTATTAACCTTATTGGCTAAGATTTTTTTTGTGCAAATTAGGAAGCAGTATATACTGTACTCCAGAAGAAGTATTGTTAAGATATTCCAGGAATTAATGTCTAGGAAGTTCAGGATCCCACAAAGTATATTGGTACATTACCTTGTTATAGATACAGGACCTGGTTCACACGTAAACCTGCAAACTTACCTAAATATACGCACACGAAAAATCCACAATACTGATTCAGAGAAAATAAAGAACCTGGTTAACCACTCCCCCTGTGCCGGAAGTGCAGCGCAAGGACATAAGTCTTTCCTGCGCATAATTAGGTATGTGCAGACTATTTTAGCTGTGAATTGGTTGTGCGTTTAGGTGCTTAAAATTGCTTATGATTCAAAAAACCTAACTAAATGCACTAATTAGGCTTTGGAAAATGTAAGAATTTCTTTTTTTTTATTAAAACAACAGGTGCTCTCATTAACATATGTAAGCAAAGTAACCATTAAAAATACAACTTAAATAAGAATAATCATAACATACTTTACAATACACATAAACGCATACTGCATGAAGTTAAAAATAAAAACAATTCATAAAACAATAAAAAAAAAAAAAGCATTTAAAAATAAAAACAACCACTACGGTTAAATATAAGTAAATGTAATGAAGTTTGTTCACAAAATTTAAAATAAAAAATAACTCTTCACAAACTTAACCAAAGTCTTGCTCAAAATGTTAAATCAGTATAGGATTAAATAAACAAGCCTTTATTTGTTTAATTTAAAAACACACATCCATTGATTATAAACACGCAGCAGGCGTGGGCTAAAGTAAGTAAGAGAAGATGCATGGCCTCACAGCAAACAATACGGTTCATCAACTTACAAGTTCCCGTGCGTATAAGAAAAATAAGAATGCACTAAGGGTTAATTGAACAACACGTATAATAGACTGAAATAAAGTATTTATTAACTAAACACATATAAACATTCAAATAACATTAAAAAACCACATGTTGCATAAAATAAATAAAAACCAATTCCTCCAAAGCTATCTATAAGATCATTTGCACTATGATCATAAATTGTGGACTGGATCCATTTCAACAAATTCATAAAGAATATGCTATGTATTAAGTCCAGTCCTAATAAGTACAGCTGTTAACACAAATTCTTGGAGAAGTATCAGATGATGATTTATCTTCAAATATTAATAAGGTCTTTAATACAGATATAATGTGCCTTTTTCCCATTGATTCACAATAATTGCCGCTTTGCTTGGTAAGTATATCGTAGTTGTTATTGTATTAAACAGGCATTAAACATAATGTATATGTTTATTAGTAGGGGCTCACCGTTCTCTATTTATCTATCTATTTACAGTGTCTCAGAGACCCATCGGTCAAATATCCGTGCCTCTGAAATGAAGGGTAATAATCCCTTACGCTGATACAGCAGAGCAGTGCTCTTTATGTCCTGCTCCGGTATGGAGAGGCAACGGGTGAGTCCCGATGTTCGGCCTTTGGGTGGAACTGTATTTCAGGTGATATGCAGATGTTTGCAGTCTTCAAGTCTGTCAGGCACACTGCTAGGATTTATGATCTTCCACAAGTAGATTTATACAACCAACGTGGTAAAAACTATAATATAATCTTTGAGGTGTTTCTTCACGCACCACTTGTGAGTTCTTCAGATTTCTCTCTCCTACTTGTGAATCAGTCCTAACTCTGTTGGAACGCCCATAGTGTACATTAGTAACCCGTGTGCAGCTCATTTGCTTTAAGAGTCTTGCCCCTCTAGCCATGCTTTAAGACAAACACACAAAATGGAGGTTGCTCAAATCAATTTTGATATCAAGTTAATATAGAGCAGGTGCTTGTCTAGGATAGCAGCTGACAGGGGGCGCTGTTTCAGAGTGGTTGTTTTGGAAGCTTGGGGACATGTGCCAGGGGTGAGCTCTCAATTTAAAAATACATGATATATGACCCAAAGTTGGGACAGTTTTAAAGTTAGGACCAAAACAGAGAAGTGGCTGGTGGCTTATCATATATTTGCAAATGTATGTAACGAATTCTCTGACTTTTGTTTTAAAGATAGAATGTTATGGTTTGTTGCTGGTTAATTGCAAGAGTGCTAGGGGGTGTTGTATCTATATATATTTATATATTCGCTTTAGAACCACAGTGATTGTATTGGACAAGAAAATCATATTTTAACATAATTATTCTTTGCCTTACACCAAAACAATTCTTCACCTCTCAAACAACAGTTGAAACAAACATCGTTATGTATAATTACTTGATTAAATGAGAGCAAACATTTTTTTCAATGCCTTGTAATCTCTATCATATTTAATTTCTGTTTTATATGCTGCACTTATACACAAATGGCTTAGATGAAGTGTATGTGCTTAATTAGTAACCTGACCCATACACAATTCTAAAATATTTCCAATACTATAATGGTTTTTATTATATTGTCAAGGACATGTATAAGAAGTGCCTTTTAGCTATTCTAGAGCTGAATACATGTGAAAAGAGCCTTGAGATGAGGCAATCCAATAGCAGTTTAGTCTAGTACATATAAGACAGTATTTGTTAGTGGCTGTCAAGGCAACCACTGGCATACCCAGTAATGACACTGTCTTTCAAAAGGGTAGAAAAACCATCACTAATTGTTTAGTAACATCCCAGAGTTCTTTTACGGGTCACCTGTAGCTAGTGATAAATGTGAATTTCAATACAAAGGACAGTGTATGATGGAAATTGAAGAGAAATGAGGGGCGTGCAGTGTATGATGGAAATTGAAGAGAAATGAGGGGCGTGTGTTTAGTTTTTATTACCATACATTGATTTCCTGGATTATTTTTTTTCTTCACATCATACATTTATTTTGTGTTTGTTGTATACCTATTAGCATACCTATTAGTGAAAATGATCTCTATGCAGATCCAAATTATATTGTTCAGATATTTTAAACATGTTTAATGATTTCACCTTATTCATTTTAAACATGAAAAAGTGCAGGTGTTGTTCATAGCAACCAATCAGATTCAAGCTGTTATTTGCTAGAATGTACTGCAATCTGATTGGTTGTTGTGAGTAATATGCACAAAGTTTTATACTTCTGTTAATGGTGTTACCAAGACAATGCAACTTTCAGCTCATAAGAACATGTTGTAGTTGTCCATTTAACCGACTGAAATGGACAATTCACACATAAGCACGCCTTGGAAAAATAGTGCTGGTGCACAGCATTTGTGTTCATCCACTGGGTGACTATTATACAGATATATTGCAGTTGTATTGAGTGCATCCCACTACTCCTCTCCTAACAGCTAGGACCGGATCCTGAGCTCCGTGCTCTTACCACATGTACAGAGGTCTCTGTCTGCACGGAAGAGGGGAATGAACTCCGCTCACTCGTGTGGACTTTAGCCGGGTTACGCTGCCCTAAGGCTCTTGTGATCTACACGGCAAACTAACACGCTGCCCTAACTGTAATATGTATATGCCCCCCCGCCCACCTTATGCAGTTTACTGAAGATCCATTGTGGAACATCTGGAATGCACATACAATCATGTTGTGGAATTCAGCTGACCTTTAGCGGTCTGGATCCAGTCGCTAGTTCTTAAACAAATCACAAAGACCAGAATCTAGTGCTCTGCCTCTTATATCAGATTTTGAGAGCTATTTGCAAAACATAAATGCACTGCTTAAAATTCAATGGTCTTTTGTCAAGTTGCCCTCAATTCCTTTATTCACTTTCTAAATCCATCATTCAATAATTCCAACAAACGTAAAGAGAAAACCACAGATGATGTAGAGCAATTTCCCATTTCACTGACCAAAATTCTGTTTATTGAAGTTCCTCCTAAGAGTTGGTCTGTGGTATACTTTGTTATTCTCTCATGCAGGGCCATATTTTCCATTGGACACAACGGGCATGTGCTCATGGCCCCACAAGTCTAGGGGCCCTTGAGCACTGCTGTCCAGTCCCAGCAGACAAGGCAATTTCAGACTTAATGTCCTGCATTTCCACTGGGGATCTGGGCTAATTTCCAACTCCCTAGGGGCTGCCAGTGAAATCCACAAGCCACTGTGATACTGAAGTGATGAATAGACAGTGTGATGCAGGAGGACGCAATGTGATTAATTATCATTTGTATGTTAAAATGTTTGTGTTTTTCAAAGGTTCAAAAGTTTGGTTACGTTTTTATTCCTGTAAATTGGTTGTTGGTGGTGGTGGTGTTGGGGGGGAATCGTGTACATTGCTTTGCCTAGGGCCTTCAATGCTGTTAAGACAGTCCTGCTCTCATGTTGTCATCTGCTTCAAGACTATATCAGTGGTGTACAATAATCACTATAGTGATACACATGTATATATTCTTTTATGTGTTCATATGAGCGGCAGATAGCTGAGTTTAGAATCCAAACTCCTTGAATAAAAGAGAAAGGGAGATCTGGATAGACTAGCTTACAGCTTACAAAGGATTAGTCATGACTTATAGCTACTGTCTATGCAGCATTATATAGCACACACATCTTCATTATGTCAGGGACTATGCCTAAAGAAATGGTGTTGATTTTTTCCCACTTTAACCTTGATAATATTAAAGGGAATAATAATACTGAAGTGTATAATTTTCATTCTAAATAATAATAATAACGTTGATAATAACAATAATAATAATGGATCAGTTCCGCACCGCAGCAGCAGTGTAGATCTGATGCCGGATCCCCTCTGTATCTTAACTACCATACGGGAGACGGGAGACGACTCCTCTCGCTCGTACTCTGGTACAGAGTTATGATAGCTCACCCCTAATCATTTCACCAAGCCCTTACTGTATTAAATTTCTCCCACATAGCGGAAGCGCAAACGCTTCCTATCATATACTATCCCACAACAGAATTCCCTTTTTGGCTTATTTATTGGCGCTGTACGGTGCTGCAGATACCATATGGCGCCTTATAAATAATTTTAATACTAACAATAATAATAATAATTTTAAAAAGTCCGGATCCCGCTGCTTACCAAAAGGGCAGCAATTGGAAAATGTCCACTTGTAGAAAATCTGGATCTGGTCCAATGTTTGATTTTAAGGGATATCTGCTTCCTAGATACCTTGTACATTACAAAAGCAGATAAGTCTGTGAGAGGTCTGGACATATAGGTCCGTATTCACAGTTACATAGTTTTCATCTTACGTATGCTGTTTTAAGAATTGAGCTACTACACATGTACTATTTCTGTATCTAGATTGTGTAAGCGTGGTCTAAAGACTGCGCTTATGCAATATACATACAGAAATGGTACGTAGATAGCCCACGCATGCGTAGTAGCTACGTACGAAGAATACGTAACTGAATCCGAACCATAAATATTTTCATAATTTCAGCTATCCAGGTTGCCTTTTTCGTGATCCTTTAACCCACTGGAACATTTTATGGGAAAGGAAAATATTACATATAGTAGAGAAAACACCGCCAAACATATTTTGGTATAGTAAGTGTATATTTACTATCATCATTGGCTAATATCTCAATAGCTTTATGTTTTTAATAAAATACAAACATGTTGGAAGGTAATAATAATTTTAAAAAGTCTGGATCCCGCTGCTTACCAAAAGGGCAGCAATTGGAAAATGTCCACTTGTAGAAAATCTGGAGCTGGTCCAATGTTTGATTTTAAAGGATATCTGCTTCCTAGATACCTTGTACATTCCAAAAGCAGATAAGTCTGTGAGAGGTCTGGACATATTGGTCCGTATTCACAGTTACATAGTTTTCTTCTTACGTATGCTGTTTTAAGAATTGAGCTACTACACATGTACCATTTCTGTACGTAGATTGTGTAAGTGTGGTCTAAAGACTGCGCTTATGCAATATACGTACAGAAATGGTACGTAGATAGCCCACGCATGACTAGTAGCTACGTACGAAAACTACGTAACTGAATCCGAACCATAAATATTTTCATAATTTCAGCTATCCAGGTTGCCTTTTTCATGATCCTTTAACCCACTGGAATATTTTATGGGAAAGGAAAATATTACATACAGTAGAGAAAACACCGCCAAACATATTTTGGTATAGTAAGTGTATATTATTTACTATCATCATTGGCTAATATCTCAATAGCTTTATGTTTTTAATAAAATACAAACATGTTGGAAGGAAATCATTTTCATGGTCATGTTGACCACAGAAGTTAGGAAAAATGAAAACCCTAAATTTAGAATGCAGCAAATCAAACATCCTTACATGTTACCGGATGCCCAAAGGAAGAAGAACAAACAGTCTGTCAGTTGCAGGAAATGTCCTTAAGGAAATAAGTTTAGATTAAGTGTAAAAAGATAAAGTATAATGAGGCAGAACTTTTCAGGACTTTGGCTGTTTGACATTTCTAAAACATGAAATATACTTGAAATTTGCATTATGTGATTTTTGAAAGGTTTAAGTATAATTAAGGAAAGATGATTTTGTACAATATATGACATTATTGGTCTGTGTAGTGTTTGACATGTGCTGGTAGCTTTCCTGAGTAATATTTAAATATTTCCAAAGGGCACGTCTACGAGTGTATGATAATATGATTATGATTATGTGCTTCCTAGTTTAATAGTTGGTGTTCTAGGTCTGTAAAATATATAAAATGGTTAGTAAGGCGTTGTTATAAAGTGACAAGCTCTGACATTTGGAATGCAATAGAAATTTTATTTTGTTTTTATTAATGATTTCTTTGTTTATTTTTGAACCCCTTATTGCCAAGGAAAAAGTAAATCGTTTTCTTGTGTTTTAAAGTCTCTTCTATTAATTAATGAGTATTTGGACCCCTCCCTTTTCACCACTATAAAAAATATGACCCACAGCAGTTTTATCCAGTATTAAAAATGACATACAGTCCCGTCTCTCTTTTTAATAATGACAGTAATTAATAATGGGGACAATTATTCTATGTCATTTTTAATACTGGGTAAAACAATAATAACAATAATGTTGTCCAGTTTTAAAAACTAAATAAAGCAGAGCATGCAATTAAATTTGTTTTACTTACCCTAATCCTTTTTGTAGGCAGCTCCTTTACACTGAGCCTACAGTACCTGACAGCTGGAATATCTTCAGTCTTGTGAGATTGATGACATCATCAATCTCATGAGACCTTGACTTTTGCAGTACCAATGGCAGCACAGCCAGCTGGTTTAAAAAAACAAAAATGATGCATTGTCAATGTTCAAATACATTGTATAACTAGCCTGATATCTGGCCGTATTCAGAGATCCGTTTTAGCGGTGACGTCCGTGTGTATTTTAAGGTACGTTTCAACTGCGCATGCGTAGTCATTTTTTGTACGCAGTTCACGTAGACTTTCCGCGTGGATGTTCATTACGTATGGACTAAAATGCAATGCGAGCGGACTTGTCAAGCGAGCATAGCTAGATACGCGCGGAAGTCAATCGGAATTATACGCACCTAGGAATTTAAATATAAATGGGCAGGGGGAGGCATTTAAATGAAGGGAAATGGGCACGATCACAAAAATACGCCCGCACCTAAGTCATATACGTGCGGAAGTGGCGATGGAAAGTTAATGCTGGTCTATGGAGGCGGAAGTCTCTGTGACCTAGGTCTAGAGTGGGGGAGTGTCAGGGGTTTGAAGGGGTTTGACATGCTCTGTAGGTGCGTATATTTGCACTCCGATGACAGCACGGAAGTCTGAATACGGTCCATCATTTCTAGAGAGGTCTAACTAGAACAAATAATAATGTTAACAATGCTTAAAATTGTGGAAACATCTCTAGGTGAAATGAGAAAGAAGAGAGAGGGAGAAAGACACAGGGAAGGTTGAAGAGGAGGGAAGGATAGCCAGGTAACTTTTCTGGATAGTGAAGTTTATAGTAGGACTAGAGAAGTGGATTGATAGGATGGGAAACATCGAGAAACTGGAGCCATGAGAACCAAATTGCTGTATAAACCGAGAACATATCAGTAGCTGAAAGAATCAATTCCTCCATTGACCGGTAAAATTCTTCTCTCTTAAACCACTCTAAAATTGTGGGGATGCCATCAGATCTCCAGTGCTCTGAAATCACCGCTCTAGCAGCGTTACTAAGATGGAGCAAGAGTGAGGGTTTGAGGTAGGCAATAGGGTCTGGAGTGTGAGATAAGAACCAAACTTTTGGGCCTGTGGTTATATCTGGATCGATTACCTTATGAGTAATCTCAAGGATTGCTCCCAGAATGGGACGAGTTTGGGACAGCTCCACCAGATGTGTGCTAAGCCTATTGTAAGGTTACACAGCTAACATGAAAAAGGAACATGTGGGAGAAAGAAGTGGAGCATTTGAGGTGTTCTGTACCATCATGATAGGATTTCTAACTGGACCTACACTACTGTAAGGTGCAAACATGAGATATGTGGAAAATGTGAGATCACTCATCCATGGATGGAGAGGATAGTCAAGTCACAATCCCAGGCCTCAATATAGAGTGGGCTTCACGGAAATAGGTCATAGATGTAAATGGCTAATATCACATGTCTGAGGGGAGGTGATTGAGGACAGAGTGCCTCAAAAGTGGTCATTTAACATTCATAGCATAGCATGTTTTGGTGGTGTTAAGGTAGTGATTGATCTGGGTAAAGCATCATATAGAGGGGAGAGAGAGGTAATGTTTAGATTAAAATTTGGTGATTAACCATAATGAAGTAATTGGTTAATTCTAAATAGCCCAACTGGATCCCCATAGATTATAGGGTTTTAATCCCAGTGGAAAATCAGTGTTGTAGCATAGGGGGTAGAGGGGATCTTTGAGAGGTGGTAGTATCCTTCCGGTGCACCCATCTCCAGAGCTCCAATGTTGGTGAGATTGTAGATGGGATGTAATAGAGAATGAGGGAAGCCAGGGGAGGAACTGCAGAGGAATCTGGGTAAAGCTGTTCTCAATAATTGTCCATTGTTTCACTGAGAAAGAACCAGTCCAGGACCCTTTGGAGGAGCACTGCATGGTAATAGACCTTCGGGAGAGGGGTCTGAAGACCCCCTGTGGTTTTCAGATGAAATAAAACGTCTCACCGTCATTGGGGTCTGCTCCCTCCCCAGATAAAGTGCACCATGATGTCTTGCACAGACTTAAAGAACAGGGGGAACAAATGTATTGGTAGTGTCTGAAGGAACATGTGGGAGAAAGAAGTGGAGCATTTGGGGTGTTCTGTACCGTCATGATAGGATTTCTAACTGGGCCTACACTACTGTAAGGTACAAACATGAGATATGTGTAAAATGTGAGATCACTCATCCATGGATGGAGGGGATAGTGAAGTCACAATCCCAGGCCTCAATATAGAGTGGGCTTCACGGAAATAGGTCACAGATGTAAGTGGCTAATGTCACATGTCTGAGGGGAGGTGATTGAGGACAGAGTGCCTCAAAAGTGGTCGTTTAACATTCATAGCATAGCGTGTTTTGGTGGTGTTAAGGTAGTGATTGATCTGGGTAAAGCATCATATAGAGGGAAGAGAGAAGTAATGTTTAGATTAAATTTTGGTGATTGTAGGGAGAAAACCATAATGAAGTAATTGGTTAATTCTAAATAGCCCAACTGGATCCCCATAGATTATGGGGATTTAATCCCAGGGGAAAATCAGTATTGTAGCATAGGGGGTAGAGGGGATCGTTGAGAGGTGGTAGTGCCCTTCCGGTGCACCCATCTCCAGAGCTCCAATGTTGGTGAGATTGTAGATGGGATGTAATAGAGAATGAGGGAAGCCAGGGGAGGAACTGCAGAGGAATCTGGGTAAAGCTGTTCTCAAGAATTGTCCATTGTTTCACTGAGAAAGAACCAGTCCAGGACCCTTTGGAGGAGTATTGCATGGTAATAGACCTTCGGGAGAGGGGTCTGGGGTTTTCAGATGAAATAAAATGTCTCACCGTCATTGGGGTCTGCTCCCTCCTCAGATAAAGTGCACCATGATGTCTTGCACAGACTTAAAGAACAGGGGGAACAAATGTATTGGTAGTGTCTGGAAGACATAAAGAATTCTAGGAAGCATATTCATTTTTAACACATTTATTCTTCCTAACCTGACAGGTCACGTTTCTCCCTGAAGAGCGGGAGAAAGTTCTGCACAGAGAGCTGAGTGCAATCCTTGGTAATATTGGGGCTGATTCAGAGATGCGATTGCGAAAAGATCGCAAATATACGCACCTTAGCTACCCTCCCCAGATAAAGTGCACCATGATGTCTTGCACAGACTTAAAGAACAGGGGGAACAAATGTATTGGTAGTGTCTGGAAGACATAAAGAAATCTAGGAAGCATATTCATTTTTAACACATTTATTCTTCCTAACCTGAAGAGCTGGAGAAAGTTCTGCACAGAGAGCTGAGTGCAATCCTTGGTAATATTAAGCCCCATGCATTAGGCATTCACAATAATCATCAGTCACGTGTGCACATAGTGTGGTCACCCAGCACATGCTTAGACCAGAGGCAGCTCTGTGGATGTTTTACAGAATAGCCACCCAGGTGCAGTAGTTCCAGAGTTTGTATAGATTAAACAAGTCTGCTCCAGCGCTTTGGATCAAGCAAAAGGGGATGTCTACAAAACACTGCTAAAACTTGAGTCCGTGCATCAGTAATCTCCTCCACTTGTTACAGTTGTTAATACTGATCTCATTGCTTTAAATGGGGCGGTATGGTGTTCTTTCAAACTGGCTGGGATATTGATTGCTTATGCCTCAATGAGGCATAGATATCGATCCCCTGAGCACACGGTTCTCCGATAGGTAAGTCTAAAAACTAACCCCTACCCTTCCCCTAATTCTGATCCTAACCCTCCTCTTCCATTACCCTAACCTTCCTTTCCCCGCAGCCTGACCCTAACCCTCCCTTCCTTGCAGCCTGACCCTAACCCTCCCCTGTCCCTAGCCTGACCCTATTACTCCCTTCTCTCTAGCCTAACCCTAAGACCGTCCTCCCCACAGCCTGACCCTAACCCTCCACTTTTATGACCCTAACCCTAACTCCCTCCAACACTAAAAGTCCCCGGAGAGGTTACTCACCTCTCCAGAGTGGGTGCGACAGGTCTGCGAAAATGAATGGGGGAGTATGCTGATCGGCACACTCACCCATTCATTAAAAAAAAATCTAAAATGGCTGCCATTCCAAATAGAGACAGCTGAAAAGGAACTTTCGGCTGTCTCTATTTCTAAAGGCAGCCGATCGGAGTGGGGACTCTCACCGGTAACTACAGGGGGTGTAAGGGGTGCGACTGCGGCTGCTGCAGGCCCTGGAGGAGAGAAGCAGCCACTCTTCCTGCACTGTAAGCAAGCTTTAGAAGCTGAGAGCTTAAAACAGTGCTCAACACTCCATGTGTGAGTGCTGAGCGCCTATACATGACACCTTCTATCAGGCAGTGATCCTCTTCAGCCCCACCCTCAATACTGCATGGCCCGCCCATCCAGACTCAGTCTCGCCTCCTTAATGTAAATTTGGCCCTAAATCTCCCTTCCCTGCAGCCTGACCCTAACTTCCCCTTCCCTGCAACTTAGTAAATATGGCCCCTAGGTTAAGGCTGCAGGGAAGGGAGGGTTAGGGTTAAGCTGCGGGGAAGGGAGGGTTAGGGTTAGGGTAATAGAAGGGGAGGATTAAGGTATGATTAGGGAGAGGGTTGAGGACAGAATAATTATCATCGTCTTCGGTGCTCCAGGGATTGATTGTTTTGAACTGGCTGGGAGCGAATGGCCCTATCAAAATACCCAAAGCCTTGGTTTTCTATATTGTACCAAATTATTATGATAAACATTCACTAACATACAAAGCCATAAACAAATAGGAATTCCTTCATTTTTTTTTCAAGGTAAAACTCCCCAATAGTAGCCTAGGTATTGGACTTTTTTTCTTAGGTTCTCTTAATAATCTTAATAATATTTTATAACAGTGGTTATTCACAGCTAAATAAAATCAAACAAACCAACTAATGTTGTCATTGTTGAACTTCCTTCCTTATTGTTAATCATTCTTTAATATTGAACACTAAAACCTGATTATTTTCTTATAAGATGCATTCTGGCATAAATTATTCCTGACATTAAAAGCTAATGATTATATGTCATTAGCTGCATGATACTAATTGCATGTATTTCTTCTGCAATCCCAACTATCCATAAAATAGAATTTCAGCTTATTGCAGCAGCCAAAAAGGAAATTATAGCACACATATATTATCGCAACCTGTAAACGTTCAACCTGACAGCTATTTATATCAATGGCAATTGTAGTAAATAGTAATTGTACATTGACTATGTTACTATTACTGTTCTCATAATGTATAATGTAAACGATGATTGTTAAGATCAATATAGGCATACACATATACATACATACATACAGACATACACATATACATACATACATATATACATATATATATATACATACATATATACATACATACACATAGACGGTGCGCTACTAATAAAGTGTAGCGGGTGGTCACGGCTTTGTAAATGAAGCTGGCAGGTTGCCCCCCCAGGGCGCAGGGAGCCTGGCATAAGCCAGTAGGAGCCCCGATGGCTGTCATTGCGAAGTAGAGACAGATGAAAGTTGCTTTTCGGCTGTCCCGATTTTGAATGACAGCCATTTTAGATCTTTTAAATATGAATGCGATCGGCATACTCACCCATTACTTTTTGGAAGCACAGCCACCGGAGCACCGGAGAGTAACCTCTGCGGACACTTTTTGGCTTCGCTCCCCCTTAGGGTTAGACTTTGGGGAAGGGAGGGTTAGGGCCATGGAAGGGGAGAGTTAGGGTTAGAATCAGGCTTGGCTGGTTAGGGTCAGGTAGCGGGGAAGCAAGATTTGGGGCCAAATTTACTAAGCTACACGTTTGGGAAAATGGAGATGTTGCCCATAGCAACCAATCAGATTCTAGCTGACATTCTCTAGTATGTAATAGTGAAATGAGAACTATAATCTAATTTGTTGCTATGGAAAACATCTCTACTTTTCAAAGCTTGCAGCTTGGTAAATTTGGCCCTAAATCTCCCTTCCCTGCAGCCTGACCCTAACTTCCCCTTCCCTGCAACTTAGTAAATATGGCCCCTAGGTTAAGGCTGCAGGGAAGGGAGGGTTAGGGTTAAGCTGCGGGGAAGGGAGGGTTAGGGTTAGGGTAATAGAAGGGGAGGATTAAGGTATGATTAGGGAGAGGGTTGAGGACAGAATCATTATCATCGTCTTCGGTGCTCCAGGGATTGATTGTTTTGAACTGGCTGGGAGCGAATGGCCCTATCAAAATACCCAAAACCTTGGTTTTCTATATTGTACCAAATTATTATGATAAACATTCACTAACATACAAAGCCATAAACAAATAGGAATTCCTTCATTTTTTTTTCAAGGTAAAACTCCCCAATAGTAGCCTAGGTATTGGACTTTTTTTCTTAGGTTCTCTTAATAATCTTAATAATATTTTATAACAGTGATTATTCACAGCTAAATAAAATCAAACAAACCAACTAATGTTGTCATTGTTGAACTTCCTTCCTTATTGTTAATCATTCTTTAATATTGAACACTAAAACCTGATTATTTTCTTATAAGATGCATTCTGGCATAAATTATTCCTGACATTAAAAGTTAATGACTATATGTCATTAGCTGCATGATACTAATTGAGTGTATTTCCTATGAAATCTCGTCTATCCATAAAATAGAATTTCAGCTTATTCCAGCACTGGAAAAAGAAATTGTAACACATACATATATTGTCTGGTACTATTGATAGCTATTGATAGCTATGAGCCGATACATTGAAGTACATCTGATTTTCAGATAGACTGGATTTCTGCTCAATATCCCTGAATTATGGCAACTTTTTAACATTTAGACTTTTAACTACTTATCAGTGGTAATTGTAGAACACAGTAATTGTACAATGCATACTTTACTATTGTCATATTGTATGATATTAATTTGAGTTGAGCTGTTTGAAATGTGTGAAATCAGACAGATCCAAGTTTAGAGGTTCCTAGTTGAACCAAGCAGAACTCAGTTCTTCTCGCCATACTTGGATCGCAAATCAAGGAAAAATCCAAATTTTTCTTCTTTTGGATCAAGGATTTTGTATCTGAATTGAGGGTTTTAGATTCAATATTAGATGACAGCTGCCATTTTAGTGATGTTTATTATATATATGTATATATACAGACACTCTAATAATACAGTTCAGAAACACAAGCAGGTTACACAATTCTCATATTTTGGGCTCTATACACCTAAATGTCACCTAAATGCAAATGTCACACCTAAAATCAACTTCAGACCTTTCACCTGCTTAATTGATGATGAAATAACAAGGGAATAGCCCACACCTGTCCATGAAATAGCTTTTGAGTCGATTGTCCCATTACTTTTGGTGGGAGGCACATATAGAAACCATTGTAATTCCTACACCGTTCATCTGATTTGGATGTAAATACCCTCAAATTAAAGTTTCATTTCAAATCCATTGTGGTGGTGTATAGAGCCCAAAATATGAGTTTTGTATCGATTTCCCAATATTTATGGACCTGACTGTATATATGTGTGCCGTAATAGAAGACTTGGCGCTTAAAATGCTGCTGCAATAAACTCTCACCCAGGAGGGTCTACACACCTCCAAATACAAACACAATATATAGAGAGAGATGAGAGAAAAAAGCGCTGCTAAAACTATATGTGAACCTGCAGATAATGAATACGATGATAGGGATACCGGGGACTAAAATCTAACTGGTAAAATCTGACTGGTAGTTATACGGGTAATCACTGGGTCTAAAAATGATTGGATATGTACAGTTAGTTATACACCAAATGAATGGAGGTAAATACTAGGTCCAGAATAAATCTATAAAATCAATAATGGTAAGTCAATAGAAAATAAAATATAAAATCATAAAATAGGCATTAAAATAAATGGATATCTCCAGAGGAAATATTGAGGCTAGATTAAAATATCCCACAATGTATTGAAGTCAATAAACAGATAGCAACCAATATGAACAGTTGTATAAATCCTTGTGTATAACATGCAGGAATGTACTTATTGAACCTTATGGTGTAAGGAATGAACATAAAACAGGGATATGACAAAGTCCTTTGAACGTCCTTGAGGGGTAGGGAATGAACAAATAATGGGGATATGAAAAAGTCCTTTAGAAAATCCTTATAGTGAATATCCTTCCAACCTCAGTGTCTAGGAATGAGTATGGAGAAAATCGTAATCAGTTAAAAGTATACATTTATTATACATATAACATGCAGAGACACATAAAATCAGTAAAAAATAGGTTAAAAAGTAACAATATGAAAAGGTCACGTGGACCTTCGGCCCCTAGGACGGGTGCCGCACTTCCATTTGAACGGTGATCAGTCCCAGGTAGCTGGTCACAAGGTGGAGAACGGGAGAACGGCAGACTCCAGGAGGAGATGTCCAGGCGTCTTCACAAGGGACAAAGAGTGCCGCAGTCGAGGAGACAGTCCAACGGAGGCAGATGACAGAGTCCACGTGTACTACAGAGGCCAGCAACGCGTTTCAGGATCACCTGCTCCTTTTCTCAAGCTGTGTTATCGTCGGAGGTTGGAAGGAGGGGCTTTATAGAGAGGTCGATTGAAAACTTATTCAGGTGTTAAAACTGCAGAGTTTATGGAAAACTTTAACCCTTTGAGGGACCATCACCCATGGGAACGATAGTATTGCTATGGTGAACTTGTGAGTGGCATGATAATCACTAACTGCGTATTAGTATATTCTTGTAAATTCAATGATCAACTTAAAATAAGAGAAAGGAGAAGAAAATACAATAAATAAAACACATGAGTGATAAATTAAGGATACCAGAATTTAATACATGGAGGCTGAGGGGCTGTAAAAATATGGGAAAATCCCTCCATTACTGGCTACTGCTTACTACGGGGGATCAATTTCCCTATTAAGATCCATGTTAAAAGGTGCATATTAGTAATGTATTGACTGTACATAATTAGACATATAGTAGGAACGGATTATAATCTGTGGGTAGATGACTGTATTGGCGGGACTATGAGGAGCCAGGCAGGACTGGAGGTGGAGCTGTGTGGGACCAGGGCAGGACTGCTGCCTAATAGACAGAGACTGGCAGCTTAACGCAACGCTTGGCACTCCAAAAAACATGTTTAAAGGGGATGGGGTGTAGGCACTGCCACATGTGCTTGCTCTGGTTGCCATGGCTTCATACAACATCTCTGTTCTCAGTACTGTCATACCAATTAGACAAAAACTATTCTGCATATAATATTGACCCACGTGGCACTAACACCCTACTACATGCCTCCTGCAGCCATGAAACGTAATTTAAATTTATATTTTCAGTGTTTCAATATTTTGGAAATATTTTTTTCACGTTTCTGGATGTTGCTTACTGCATAATTGCTTATATTTTGTCTTGGCAAAGAATTGGGAACTCATGAATCTTCGTAATGCACCTTTCTAGACATTAATTGTCCCCTATCAAGTAAAAAAATCAGGTAAAGCTGCTGGAGTGAACAATAATAAATGTAACAACACAGCACAATAAATAAAATAGCTCCATTAATGTAAAAGCTCCTAATGATAAGGAATAGCAAGAGCCATATGTGTGATTGATGGTTCTGCATTATCACTGAAAGTAATAAATAGGTTGGGACTTATTTATTTAAATAATGCATACAACATGAAAACATTTTATTGTGTATATAATAGCTCTGCCTAAACATCATTTACATGATGATATTAATGTGCAGCATATTATGGGTATTGTTGCCATTAACCTGCGTTTTCTTTTAACATTAAAATATATGAATATTTGCTTTTGCTATTGTTTATGTGGCAGGGTATGAATGTTAGAAAACCATCCGTTTAAATGCAAAAATGAGCAGCTAAATCTATTTAAACTAAACACATGGCTGCTGACTCTAGCGGAGTATCCAGGAGAGTCATGAAATTCAGGCATTTCTCCAGGTATCACGCAGGCAAATCTCTTACTGTCACGTTCCCCGCAGCGTTAGTAAGGATAACAGTAAGAATGAAAGTCCATATTCAGAGAACCGCTTTTACGGGAAGTTCCATGCGTATTTTTAGGATCGGATGAACTGCGCATGCGCAGTAACTAAATGTACGCTATCTACATTGATTTTACGCACGGAAGTCCATTAGGCAGGGACTTGTGAATCGCACATGAGAAAATATGTACGGAGGACGTGGTTATAATCCGTCCGGAGAGAGATACGTGAAAGTGGGTGAGGGGAGGCATTTAAATGACCTTTTGAGGTCGCGGTGAGGGCACGGTTTGTTAGACACACATGTACGGAAGTATTATACATACGGAAATGCAGACTTAAAGATAAAGGTGGTCAAGGCACTCGCAAGTCAAGGACAACCCGTCCGTGTGAGGAGAGTGACATGGGTGTTGCCTTGCATCGTCCGTGCATATAATTGCGAACTTTTCGCTGACGGATCTCTGAATACAGTCCGAAATCTGCATCATTGAGCCCCACCCCATACCTAGTAAACATGTGACAGGCAGGGGGCAAGGTATAAGGATGCAATTTGCATAAAATCACGTCATCAAGCCCTGCCCCCATACCAGCATTTCTTTCTTCCCTCTGAGATCTCCCAAAGGTCGGGAAAAAAGTCGGCAATCCTGACTCAGTACTGAATTGTCTCAGCAATGGGGATTGTGACTGTAATGAAAATAAACGGCGGTAAAAATACCTCCACGAGTTTCCCTAAACTTAAAATCCCAACTACTTAAAATTCCGACACCTAAAAAACCCCGGCAACAAAAACGACCGACAATTTAAAATACCTACACTTAAAATTCCGGCATGTTAAAAATCCCGCTAAGCAACACCCGACAATTACTAAATACTGACAAGTATAATCCTGACTTGACAGAACAACAACGCGGTGCCGGCAGGGCATGCTGATGTTTGTAGTGATTTGGTCACCATGGAAACGGTATTTCCCAGCCTTACCAAGGGTATAAATAGCAGAGCTGTCATTAGCGTCGGGATGTCCTGCGTGCAGAACATGAGTTGCAGCGGTGCCATAGGGGTTTTTTTTTCCAAAGACCTCCTCCACGGATTAAAAGCTTTGCGTGCGTGCGGGAGTCTGTAATTACGCGAGACAGAGGGGAGTGCATGCCCCCTGTCACTCCCCTCTGTTGTACGGGCTTAAATGGGACGTACGGATCAGCGGTCCGTACGACCGCTGATCCGCTGCAGTGTGGGAGCCCCCTCCCACACTGTACAATTTAAATGCTTCCCCCCGCCCGCCCGATTGTTTCTACGTTAGGGTTACTATAGTAACCCTAGTGTAACATCTGGAGGGTGCATGCTCCCTCCAGTGAAGGCAGGTCACTTACGCACCTTGCGTGCCTGCCGTTATTAAATGTGAATCCGGTCCAGTGTTATTAAATGGCAATTTTTTGGGATTACTTGGGATATTGATTATCGTGTTCAGTTTGATATTTGGTGTATTTAATGACAATTTTGTGGATTTGTTGGGATATTGATTATAGTGTTTGGTTTGATATTTGGTGTATTTAATGACAATTTTGTGAACTTGTAGGGGTATATAATGCAATGATCGTTTTCATATTTGGGGTATTAAATGTTTATTTATTTATTTATTTTAAGGGATGGCCCCATATTTTATTAGAGGTCTAATGGGGACATTGAGATGAAAGGGCATGCTGGCGCTTGGAGAACCACAAGCATTCCCAGGCATCTGTGAGGTATGCTGATGCCAGGGGCATAGGCAGGGCGGAGCAACTTGAGCTCGAGCTCCAGGCGCCAAACGTACCAAGTGGCACCGCAGGAGTCCGGTAGCTGTCAGATCTCTGACAGTCGGCGGCTCCAGGCGCACTGAATAAGAATCAGTGCGTCTGGAGACGGCAGACTGTCAGAGATCTAACAGCTGTCGGACTCCTGCGGCCAGATTACCCAGCTCCATGCGTGTGACGTCATGACGTCACACGCATGGGTAGCAGAGCCGCAGCGGAGTGTAGAAAGGTGCAGGTAAGTATAGTATGGAGGGATATTGAGGTTCCCTGCCAGCGCCGCGTTGTTGTTCTGTCAAGTCGGGATTATAGTTGTCAGTATTTAGTAATTGTTGGGTGTTGCTTAGCGGGATTTTTAACATGCCGGGATTTTAAATGTAGGTATTTTATTTGTGTAGGTATTTTAAATTGTCGGTCATTTTTGTTGCCGGGAATTTTAGGTGTCGGGATTTTAAGCGTAGGGAAACTTGTGGAGGTATTTTTACTGCCGGAATTTTATGCACAGGGATTTCCTACCGGACCCAAATAAACACTTGTTAATTACAGGGGGAACAGGAAATCCTTGTTTTACTTCCTCCTTCGATAAATAAGCCTTTTTCTTAGAACATCAATGTTTTTATACATTTTGTATTCATATATTTTCCATTATTCATGTCCTATAATTGGTCTGTCTTTTTTTTTCTTCTTCTTCCTTCTTCTTTACCCTTTTTACTCCTTCTTCCTTCATCCTCCTTCCTTCTTCTTCCTACTTCTTCTTCCTTTTACTTCCTCCTTTCTCCTTCTTCCTCCATCTTCTTCCTCCTTCCTTCTTTTTCCTTTTCTTCCTCTTTCCTCTGTCCTTCCTTCTTCTTCTTAAAGCATTGAAAACAGGACTTGTTGTTAAACTTTGAATTTTGTTACGTTATGTTGTTAGTGTGAAAAAAAGGCTTTTAAGACCTCTGCATACAATATACTATATGTCTCATTATCTCCTCATGAAGATGTTTTATTTCAGCTACACTTTTAAATGCATTGTAATACTGAATATAAATTTCTATCTAAATTGTTTACAGTTCACAATAGGTGTGCTGCAGTCATTTGTTTTTACTACCAAATAAAATTTTAAAGCTAATTGCAACACTCATTAAAAAGCATTTTCAGCAAATGTGCATGCTTTGCAATCATTGTAATCTGTTTATGCATAACCAATTTATTATTGTATATAGTAGGCTGTTTTTATTCATACAAACAGAAAAGGGGCTCTGTTTGCTCTGTATGCATCAATTATTAATACTGTATATTGATATTACTAAAAATACCTTACCTTCACAATGCTTTTTCCTTAAATGAATTAGGGGCTGCACAACAGGGATGATCAGTGGGCTAAAAATATAACACTGCTTGAAAATCTACCTTAAGTTCAAGTTCAGTGGACATTTGCCCAAAGTTCGCAATCTGGGGCACATGACTTAAGGGGCAATAACAGAAACAGTGTGTGCAGCACTTGAAACTACAAGTCCAATGATGCTTTGCCAGGAATTACTTATGACATTGCTGTTGTAGCATGCTGGGAGTTGTAGTTTCACAGCACCTGGAGTGCAGAAGCAGGACCAATTTCCCGCTAGGGAACCTAGATGTGTGCCTAGGGCCCGGTGTGCACCAGGACCCACCAAGGCTGCTTGAAATATTGCTTTGTTAATGGGTCCAAGTTAGTAATATTGCTTTTACTAGCGAAAGGCTCCATTAACTGGATTATAATTATTGCTTCTCAGAAAGGAACTGCGCTACATTATGACATCATGATTGTCACGCCAGTGCTGTGCCCTGCCCTGCCACAACGCACTCCATTTAAGACAGCCTGAGCCTAGCGTGGATGAATGAAGAATACAGCAGAGTATCTATCGATCTATCTATCTATCTATCTATCTATCTATCTATCTATCTATCTATCTATCTATCTATCTATCTCACCTCATCAGCTCCTTTGGTTTTAACTACCACCTCTATGCCGACAACACTCAAATCTATCTCTCCTCCCCTGACCTCTCCCCCAAAATTCTGTAAAAAGTGTCGGATTGCCTCTCAGCCATCTCCTCATGGATGTTTGGTCATTTTCTCAACCTTAACATGGACAAAACGGAAATTCTAGTCTTTCCTTCTACCCCCTCTATCCCTACTATCACTATTACTATTGGTGACTCCACCATCTCCTCCTCCACCCAAGCCCGCTGCCTGGGCGTCATCCTGGACTCCTCTCTCTCCTTCACCCCCCACATCCATGCCCTCTCACTCTCCCACATCCATGCCCGTTCACTGCCCTGCCGCTTTCATCTCAGCAACATTGCTTGCATCAGATGCTTCTTAACAGCAGACACCACTAAAACGCTCATTCACTCTCTCATTATCTCCCGTCTGGACTACTGCAACATTCTCCTCTCTGGCCTCCCTCTGGTCCGTCTTGCACCCCTACAATCTATACTAAATGCTGCAGCCAGACTCATCTTCCTCTCCCAATACACTGCCTCCACCTCCACTCTCTGTCAATCTCTACACTGGCTTCCTGTCCCTTTCAGAATTCTCTTCAAGCTCCTCACCACAACTTACAAGACTATCTCCTCCTCCACTGCTCCCTACCTCTCCTCCCTTATCTCCATCCACACTCCCTCCCATCCCCTCCGCTCTGCTGGTGACCGTTGCCTCAACTCCAACTCCAAGACTTTTCCCGGGCCGCCCCTCTCTATTGGAACAACCTTCCACATCCTATCAGGCATTCCAGAACCCTGCAATCCTTTAAACGCTCCCTCAAACACACTTCTTCCTGCTAGCCTACCCTTCCTCCACCTAAGCTTACCTGCCCTCCCCATCTTCATAACTGTGTCTCCTGCTTATTTGCCCTCTCTCACTTAGCATGTTAGCTCTTATGACCAAGGTCCTTCTCCCTCCTGTTATGACCCCTCTACCTTGTCCTCATCACTTCCCACCTTTTTCTCTCTACTGTCTATCTATGTCCTTTTTCACCTTCTTCTACACACACACCTCCAACATCCTTATTTTCCTTACATATTGTTCTGTTCTGTTTGTTGTTTTTTGTTTTTTTGTACTGTATTTTAATTTTGCTTTCTACATGTATTGTATTCCTCATTCATGTTTGTATACCCTTTGTTCATTATTGTATTGAATTGTATGTGTAACTATTGTCTTTGCTATTGCCTCTCTACGGCGCTGGGAATACTGTGTGGCGCCTTATAAATAAACGGTAATAATAATATCTATCTGACTATCTCATATCTATCTATCTATCTATCTATCTATCTATCTATCTATCTATCTATCTATCTATCTATCTATCTGTAAACACTGTGTTACAGTGTTGAATATAAGAAGGAAAATTAATAAATGTAAGGGGGATGAGTAAGGTAAGAGTCAAAAATATAATGCTATGGATTCATTAGGGAGGATGGGGGCCCCAAACCGCTATCTTGCCTAGGGCCCCATGAAGTCTTAATTTGGCTCTGTGCTGAAGATTTCCCATGCAATAGAACTCAGCTTGACTCAGGAGGGGACTGGGCTCTAGGATCTAGTACTAAGACATCCCCAGTGGCTTGAAAGGTGTTGATGTTAGTTGAGTTGTCCTTTTAAGCCTGTTGAGTATACTGTGCCAGAATTTCAAATGCAATATATTGTAGGCTAGGGATATTTCAGAAAATTGATTTGTTGCGCCTTCATTCATTTTTTTTTGTCTACTTTTACTTTACAGTTCATATCCTTTCAAATCAAGACCTGCACGGTAAGAGGTGAGGTAGAAATTACTCTAGAATCCAGAAGAGAGAGATAAGAAAAATTTGTAAATTAGATCTAAAAAACTCTATTAAAAATTTAATCAAAATGGATCAATTTATATCAGTCAGAACATATACAGACGTGCCACAAACTAAGAAGAAACACATAAAAGAATACAAGATCGCTCATTAAACTAAAGAGAGAGAGCATGCCACAGAATCAATAGTTACCAATTAAAAATATAAAATAACCAATACAATTAAAGGATATCTCGATATCCCATTTCATGCATTCATTCATCCATTCATTCATTCATTCATTCATTTCAAATAAAATATCTATGCATTTGTCAAGAACACATTCAGTAATATAACAGTAAAATAAAATAACCAGGTGTCAATATGTGTTCTTCAGGGAAACGTATGTTGTAATGAAAAAACTTAATTGCAATGAATAAAAGAAGAGTTGTTAAACATTCATTAATACTAAGACACAAGATTCAATAAGGAGACATAAACGTAGGGTTGAGGATAATTTGTGCCCATACAGAATCCAATCTAATAGAAAAATAAAAAATGTAGAAGTCCACCATAGACAACATGTATTAAATAGACCCTTATATATTGCTTATATATTGCTGCTCAACAATTAAATCTAAATAAGTAAAAGAATATATATGTTGCAGGGCACATCCCCCATGCCCCTCCTCCTCCCTGGGATAGTGTTACATGTAAGTTCTCACCTTCTCTGCAACTGTACCTTGCTGTTCTGTCACAGTGCCACCATAGGAATCATTCCCTGCAGGCCATTGCACCATGAATGTCACTAATAATGAGCACACCCTTCCACACCCTGGACCGGATCTAGACTTGCGTCCATCACCCGCAAAGGTAGGCGGGGGAAGCAGTTAAGGCAGAATTATGGCAGTGTAATGGCCAAAAAGCCCAAATGAGAAAAGGGTTGACAGGGGAGTTCACTCCCCTCTCTCGTGCGTACTGCCAGACCCCTGCACATATGGAAAGCATGCGGGGGTTTGGATCCGGTCCGCTGTATTTTATGGCCTTCTGGCTGCTATGATTACTGACAGGTCACCCAGCCAATCAAAGACATAGGTGGGGATCTTGCATCCAATCACTGGCCAGCAGCCCCTTTATAGTCCTGGCAGCAGCATTCATTCACTACCAGTTATAGCGTCAGGCTCACTGTCCTGCCACTTTGTTACATTATGCTTTAATGGTGATTTCTGAGTGCCCTCATATTTCTCCTGCCTAGTCCCAGTGTCACTCATTCCACTGCACTCTCATATATATCCTCACTCATCTCAAGGTATATCCCAGCTCACTAACTCAGATCTTCACAGGACCTACTTCTGTTAAATAATAAATAAATACATTGCGGCATCCAAATGAGCATCATAAACCACAGAAAACATTTCTGTAACCACAGGAAAGCACATCCTAGTCACTACTATATAATACGTAATTAAGCCCCGCCCCCTTGCAGAAATCTATGGCTTCCTTCTGGGTTCTCCCGGAGGGAAGCTCTAAAAAGTCGGCAACCCTGATATAATACAGACAGCCTCCTAGTCTCCACTATACAATTTCTGTCAGTCATTGCATCCCAGCAACTACCATAAAACACAGACTGCGTCCTAGTTACCGCCAAACAATATAGGCTTCACTCCAGTGAGCCATCAAACCCCAGATCTCCTACCAGTCCTGCAGCTCCTAGAGGACACTCTCTTCCTGCATTGTTATTGATGAATGACTCCAGTCATCCACCAATTAATGTTAGTAGACAAGCTATTGCTCTAATTGGTGAATGGCCACAGCAGATGGTAGTGAGATGATTCTCTCCTGCCTTTCTGCATACCCTGCAGTACTGCAGCTGTATGTACACTGCCTGCCCATTGCTGCCAGTCTGCATTTTAGAAAGCGGCAGTGATGTGACTCCTAGGGCCAGATTTACTAAGCAGCTGAAAAGGAAAAGTGGAGATGTTGCCCATAGCAACCAATCAGATTCTAGCTGACATATTCTAATTTGAAATAGGAAAGTAAGAGCTAGAATCTGATTGGTTGCTATGGGTGTATAAGCAACCAATCAGATATTGTGATAAGGAAGCACATCACATGGATAAGATGAAGTAAGTTATTTTATTTTGGTAGCAGGCAGACAGCACAACAGGTAATCAGCATCACCATCAGCAAGTTGATTACAGCAGTGCAGCATGTAAGTGTCACAGCACAGTTCAAAGGCTCTTCAAGTGCTCCAGAGGTCCCTATGCTAACCCAACCCCCCGCCTATCACTTAGGCAGCTATTCCGCCATCAAGAGCCTTGACCCTCTGTCCTTGAAACACATATCAGAAGAGCACAGGTGCTGCTGATTAGCCCAACCCTTCTCACACCAGTTTTCCTGCTGCTGCTCTAAAACCTGGGGGTAGATCCTGAACTATGTCCGTCTTCCATAGACGGACGTAATTCACTGAACAATAGCTACTGCGTGCATGCGCACATTTCTTAGGGTTGGCGGTAAACTCATGTGCCAGTAGAGACATCAAAACGGCCTCTACCTTTGGTAGGTGGGATTCCCAGTCAGCATATCACTCTGACCTTGTCGGCACCTGGAGGCAGGACCTTGTCGGCACCAGGAGGAACCAGGTTGGCCACGACCATGGTGAGCTCACTACCAGTATCCACCGGTGCCCAAATCTCTTGGCCCTCCAACTGTACCATTATCCGGTACAGGGTGGACTCTGCCTGGGATAAACCCGCAGCCACCATGCTGACCATCGATCGAGCCGCCTTTCCCGTACTGCAATCCCTGTTTTGGGCAGTACTGCCACACATGACCAGGTTCACCGCACTCAAACACACTATGAGAGACAGGGCCTTTGGCTTGATGACTGGGACCTGAGTTTGGGGGTTTGGTACTGGTACAAATCCTGTTCTGGCTTTACACATTTTCCCCAGGGTCAGGTGCCACTCAATAACCACTGCAAGCTCCTTATATGTCTGGGGATCAACCTGAAAGGCCCACGGCTGCACCGAGTGGTCCAACACCCGCATAGCATGGTCCAGTGCAACTCTCTCCACAATTTGCGCTGCTGAGTTTTTACTCAGCGGCAACCAAGCATTAATCAACCAGGCAAGTTTGGCCAGATGAATCCTGGGAGGCTCAGAACCTTCCAGCCGCCAGTCATGGAATTCTTGGCCTTTGCTGGGGCCCGTCACTTCAATCCTGACGAGTGTAGCCTTCTTAAGGTCAGGGTAGGAACATGACTGGGCCACAGACATATCCACATAGGCTCTCTGTGCCTCCCCTGTCAAACAAGGAGCCAGCTTGTCAGACCATTCCTCTTCAGGCCATTCCAATTGTCTGGCCATGTGCTCAAATGTGCGGAGGAATGCCTCAGCTCTTTAAGCTCTTCATACATCATCTGGACCTGAGCTTGTTGGCTCTGCAATTGGGTTTGCTGTCCGGCAGCCACTTCAAATATCATCTGGACCTGAGCTTGTTATCCGGCAGCCACTTCAGATATCATCTGGACCTGAGCTTGTTGGCCCTGTAGTTGGGTTTGCTGTCCGGCAGCCATTTCAGATAACTTTCTCAGTATTTCCTCCATATTACCCTGTACTTCCCCTTTAAGGGTAAAATTAGGAGCCTTAATATAGCCTTAATATAGTATGCCAGACTTAGCAGAGAGTGTTACCTGACACCTGTCTGCTCTACTGGTCACTTTTAACACACGACTGCAAACAATCTGCTAAAGACACGGTGGCCCTTTAAGGCTTTTTCTCACACAACTCTCCTTAACCCAAAGTTTCCCTGTCCTTCACCACAGACACGAAACTGGGTTGACTAGGCTAAGCAGTTTATTAAGCACACCACCTTTCTGGCTACCAGGCCAGCTGCACAATGTATACTTTAAACACAACTTGTCAGTTTTAAACACAGATACTGTAGCTGTCTTACCCAGGTTCTCTGCAGTGTATATTTTCCAGCTGAGATGTGCCCCATGTTGGGTGCCAAATGTGATAAGGAAGCACATTACATGGATAAGATGAAGTAAGTTCTTTTACTTTGGTAGCAGGCAGACAGCACAACAGGGAATCAGTATCACCATCAGCAAATTGGTTACAGCAGCAGTGCAGCATGTAAGTGTCACAGCACAGTTCAAAGGCTAGGCTATACCAGGCAGACAACAGGGAATCAGTATCACCATCAGCAAATTGGTTACAGCAGCAGTGCAGCATGTAAGTGTCACAGCACAGTTCAAAGGCTAGGCTATAGCTCCAGAGGTCCCTATGCTAACTCAACCCCCGGCTTATCACTATTTCGCTATCAAGAGCATTTACCCTCTGTCCTTTAAACACTTATATCAGGAGAGCACAGGTGCTGCTGATTAGCCCAACCCTGATCACACCAGTCTCCCTGCTTCTGCTCTAAATCCATGTCAGGATTCTCCACATTACTCTCATGTGCTGTCTCTGTCACAGCTAAAAAAAAATGTACAAATAAGAATCAGGCCCTAGTTGAGATCTACTATACCTAGCTCAAGTATTAAATAAAATATACAGGAAACTACAGCCCAGACTCATTAAGGATCACTGGCTAAGTGAATCCTGAGTGTCACATGCAGTACTGTCACCAGCACATGACCTTCCTTCCTTTGGGTATAACTATTTATAGAGAAGAAAAAGTGTAGAAGAACTGAACGCTGAAGTTAAATAATTTTTTTCTTCTTATTGCTGAATTAAGGCCACTTTGCACTCCTTAAAGCGCACATGTGGTTGTCAATATCTGGAATGCAATACAGACTATTATGGTCAAACCACAACAACAAAAATATATGTAAAATGTATATTCTTTTATATTTTTAATTCCTGCATTATTTTCATTAATTATTATTCAGCACCAAACATAATGTTGATTGTGTGTGTATGTGTGTGTGTGTGTGTGACTGTGTATGTGTGTATATATATATATATATATATATATATATATATATATATATATATATATATATATATATATATATATATATATATATATATATATATATATATATATATATATATATATATATATATATATATATATATATATATATATATATATATATATATATATATATATATATATATATATATATATATATATATATATATATATATATATATATATATATATATATATATATATATATATATATATATAT
>WWET01000371.1:714820-726590 GCA_011038615.1 Limnodynastes dumerilii
CGCATGCGCAGATCGGCTGAAAAGCCGATCTTACGCTTATGCCCACCGTCCTAGCGACGGCGGGTGTTCTTCTGGATCAGGCCCATAGTCTCAAAATTTGCACAAGAAGGAATTAAATATTATATCTTCGCAGAGGATTTTTTCGATATTAACCTATTACATCTATTGCCAATATCTGGCTAAAGAAATCCATCTTGTTCAGTGCTCATAGTTATATTCGTATACCATTATATGCTTTGTTGTTAGTGCATATACTCGCACACCAGACTTCAATCTTCAGTTCTAAAGACTAGCTGCTCACACTGTTTTACCGTATTTTAATTTGTGTTGTTTTTGTGGTTACAGTCCGTAGCGGACTGGTTTTGTGACAATAAATTCTCATTTTTTATACTGTTTGCTGTTCGGTGCTTATATATTTTCACATTTGGTGATATTTGCGAATATATTGAATAATTTTAATTACAGTGCTGTGGTTATTCCCTGTAATAGGGAATCATTCTCTCCTTGATTGCAGGGGGAGTCATATTTCATCTGTTGCAAACAGTATTTTACCCCTTTCACATCACCATGAAATACCCGTGATTTTCGCCAAAAACCCGGGACATGGCAAAATCCTGGATATTTTGTGGAGATGTGAAAGGTGCACTTCAGAAGACCCGGGAATTCAACCCGGGTGAAAAGAAGGGTTATTCCCGGGTCTGACACGGGTAGGGGTGCAGTGTGAAAGGTGCTATCCGGGTTTTTCAACCCAGGTAGCACCTAGTGTACCTCGATTGGTGTAATTTTTTTTACTATTGCCCTGGCAACAAGTGTTGCCAGAGCAACGGTAAACAAATTACGCACCACGATGACGACAGGACAGACACGGGTCTTGGAATTTCCCGGGTCTGCCCTGCAGTATGAAATGGGGTCTGTGACCCTGGGATCCTCTGCTGCCCCGGCAATATCCTGAGTCTGTGAACCCGGGATATTGCCAGGGTGGCGATCTGAAAGGGGTATTAGAGTTGAGAGGTGATGCTTTCCAGCCCAAGTCTAAATAACAGTGTGATAGTAAAGCTGGTCAGTATCTGTGCGCAGTAAGCAATTCAAAGATATATCCCTGCATGCAAAGAATACAATTAACTTCGACTCCCCCTGCCCATTGTTACTGCCTCACTTTAGAATATTGTGTATTCTGGAGGCCATAGACATAATACAAGATGTATGAATGCTTTAGGTATAATTTTTGATAACATATCTATCACCATGGGAAACCTGCCAATAAAATATTTTAAACCTTATATAGATGATATTTTGATTGTATGGGACAGTACATGAGAAGAGTTTGATACCTTTGTTTATAAACTTAATATCAACAATTTTGGTCTTAAGTTTACTACTAAATTTGGGGAAGCTGATATTGAATTTCTTGATTTGATGCTTGAGGCAGCAAAATTGTTTTACTTTCTATGAATGTTATGACATCATCATATACAAAAGAGATGGATTCTAATGGGTGTTTTGAATGCCACAGTTGTCATTTCCAGAAGTGAAAATCAAATATCCCTTTCTCGTGATTTGTACAATTCTGTAGAAATTGTTTCGTAAATAGATAAGTATAACAAACAAGCAAAGGTTTATAAAGAAAAAATTATTAAAAGAAATTACCCCCCTGATTTCTGAGAAAACTCTTTTCTTAGAGAAAGGGAGAAAAGATAGAGCATCATTGTTCACATATAAGACAAATGATGATAAAGATGATGCTAAATTTATCTGTCCTTTTGTTGAGATTTCAGTTTTTCAGGAGAAAGAATTTAAAATATTTTATCTAAACATTGGGTGGTATTGTCATTGAATCTGGTATTAGCTCTTGTTATTCCTCGGAATCCTGAAATCAGGTATAGATGAACAAAACCCATAAAGTCTTTGATATCCTTGACTTTTCTCAAGCCTATTGTAGAGAAAAATATGGTCCTGCTCTGATAATCACTGGATTTTGTTCCCATTGTAAAGTTTGCAAACATGCACACAAAGAAAGAAAGTTTTTTTTAACAAAGTGGAAAAAAAAGGTTAAATGTTAAGAGTCCTATTAATAGTACTTTTGTAATTTACATGATATATATATATCTGTGGATTAAGATATATTTGGAAAACAAAATGATTAAAATTATGTTTAAAATCTGTATTGGAACACATGCAAAATATCAGTAAAGTGTTCACTACCCATAGTGGGCCTGATTCAGATCTCCGCACGACATATGTATGCACAGAGACCTGTAATTAAGCATGGAGAGGGGGGGGGTGCACGCCCCTGGCACTACCCTCATTTTTACGGAGTTCTGGACACGTTCCGCACGGATCTGTCTGCACGGAACTGCCTCTCCCCACCCCTGGCACTTAATTAGCATGCCTAACCCCGCCTAAACCCCCAGGTTTAGCCATGCGTAAATTAAATGCCGGCCCTTTTCACGGAAGTTCCCGTCCGACATGTTACATCTGGCGCATGCATGTGCCAATGTTACATGTGAAGTGAGACTTACACAAATGCCTTATGTAAGCCCCCTTCCTTACCTAATTGTGAATCAGGTCCAGTGTGCTTTTTTGCATAATAATTCTAAGGTTGATACTTTACAAGTGAAAGCTTTGGAACATGTCCCTAAAGATGTGAGAGGGTGTGAAAGTGTCTCTCACAAAGGGCAAGCTTTGGGTTTATTCAAACACAAAACTAAATACACAACTAGTGATAAAGAAAATAATTTTTTTGTATATTTTTTTTACATCACTTAATATTAAAATGATATATTTTTTGTTTATAAAAGTTTTTATATTTTGAAGTTCTCACTGGCCGGTGCCTCAAAGAGGGTTTGTTTTCTTTTGATTTACTACTTGTTTTTGGATCATTGCTTGAAATGCGCTATCACTTGTTTTTATGAATGGTATATTATTACTGAAGTTAAATTGAGAAATAATCTATGAGTGTTAATCCTTCTATGTTGGCTTGTATGGTTTGTTTGTTTAATTAATTAATTAATTCATTCATTCATTCATTCATTCATTAAACAACAGCTGTAGACTAGAACATGGCAATAAAGCTTTACGCATATAAGGACTGACTTCAGAACTTCATAAAGTCCATGAGACAAAATGCATAGGGTGTACTCGGATAAACTTATATCTGTACTCAGTGGTCAAACGGAGCTTGGAGTTCTAAGTATAAAGGCTTTTCATCCAGGACGCTGGCTACAGGTCTGATTTGCCCTCCATCCATTGAGTATCTGCTGATTGGCTGCACATGTGGTGTTACAAGATTTTACTTTTTTACTTTTTTACTTCGTATAATATTTATGCACCATGAAGCTGCCATTTTTTCTGTTTTTGTCTGTTTTGGCTTGGCTTTTGCATGTATGATAATGTGTATAATCTAATTTTAAACTTTATCATATGAGTAAAAAAGTCACAGGAGGGGGTCTTGTCACTGTATCAGAGCTCCAGGAGTCTGTCCCCGCATCGCTGCTGTAGTGATCAAATGCTGCAGGACTGGAAGATGAGTAAAGTTTAAATTTCATTTGTCTTATGATCTGCAAAACTAGGCTTACCAATGTGCCTATGTGTTAGCAAGAACGGGTAAATCCTTTCATTTTATCAGGCAGACTACAGCTCATATGTAAATGCTTTTAAGCTAAAGAGCAACAATTTTGGGCCACATGAAAGGTTACAATCATTATTGCTGTAATAAAATTATACTAATTTTGACATTAAATTCTACCAAAGGCAACTTTTAGGCATTAAAAGATAAATAGTTGCGATGCTGTTATATAAAGAAAAACCTTAGGGTAATTTCCAAAAGAGGATGAACCAAAAATGATACTATCTTCTTCTATATCTTCTTTATATAAATATTTACATAATATATTTATTTCTTAAAACAAATCATGACAATAAAGACCAACCCAGGCATCAGGACAGTACATTACTTCCCAAATGTCAATTTTCACCTGTATTCTGTCTGAATGTTGTGTTACTGACTAATCTTTTACAGTGTTACAATGTTTTTCTAAATCATTCCTACCTCAGTTTAGGGTTAGAGTCACATAGGGCTAGATTCACTAAACCGTGGAAAAAGAAAAGCAGAGATATTGCCCATAGCAACCAATCAGATTCTAGCTGTCATTCTGTAGTATGAAATAGACAAATGAAAGCTAGAATCTGATTGGTTGCTTTGGGCAACATCTCCAATTTTATTTTTCTGCAGTTTAGTAAATCTAGCCCATAGAGAGAGAGAGAGAGAGCTGACCTTCCACCTCACTCACCGTGAAATGGGCAAATCCAAAAATGATGAATGAGTGAGCTCAGTTCTTGTGTTTTGTCCTGATTCCCCGCATCAGCTGATTAATGGAAGTGCCAAGTGAGGAAATGATAGTGTCTATCTTCTCTTATGATGTACTGTTCTTTCTGTCCTGAAGTGAGAAAATCCATACTTGGCTTCTTGTTGATTCACTGAATATGTTTCACGGTGTAATGAGTTTATTTGTTGCATAACAGTTCTGTGGAAAAGCTCCTTATTAGCAAACATCAACTGATCTATTGTATTGTTTGGTACTGTATTATACACTGTATATTTCTCAAGCACCTTTGTGCTTCTTGCTAAAATCAATGTTTAGGCCAATAAATAGGTGAATGCAGGGCAGTGGTAATCAGGATACGCTGCCGTTCCCAACATGATACAACAGCCAACCGAATGGCAGCCGTCAGACCCGGTAACGGGGGGGAAGACAGATGTGATGGGCCCCTAGGTTTAGAAGAACCCCCTGCAATCCTCTGCTGCAGACAGTATTGGGATGGGATGGGGCCCCATAAAATATGAGTGTACCGGGCACCACTCAGATTTTGCCAGGCCTGGCAGCCGTATCATTGTTTAGAAAGCTTTCAAAATAGAAATTCACTATTGGGGACTGGAATCTATTTCTTTGTTCCAAATAGCTATTTTCGGTTGTGATTGCAGTGGGTAGATTAGGGTTAGGGAGTGGCGGCTGCGACGGGTAAAAGCTTAGGGCTAGGGCTTAAGTGGAAGGTTAGGATTAGGCTGCAGGGCATTTAGGGCTGAAGAAGGGGAAGGATAGGGTTAGGCTGCAGGAAAGAGAGGGTTAGGGTTAGGAAACCTTTTGGCGGATGACTCTTTGCGACTCCACGAATCACATCACCATCGCTTTCTAGAATGCAGACTGCCGGCAATTGCCTATAGTCTGCATTCAGCTGTAATACAATGGCCTTTTGAAATGAAGACCATCATACTGGCGAATCACACCCATGGTAATCTATATAGAAACAAAGGAAAGCACTGTTACCCCCCTTCCCCACCTCCTCCCTCCATGTCTCCCCCTGGCTCCCAGCAATTGAAGCTAGACCCTAAGTTGTGCATACATAGCCCATTTTGAGGACTGTACGTCCATGCCCAGAAGACAAAAACACACAAATGAATACAAGCTAAATGACTACTTGTTAATATTCATTTTTTACAATATTATTTGGAAATAATAATTATTTATAAAGTGGTCAATGGCTAAGCTTCAGAGATCTTTATTCGCAGCCATGAAAAGAACTAAGATATACTTTTACCACAAAGGGTTAAAATGAAATGGAGTTTTTTTTTTTTTTTGCTCATTCTTTTATCCTTAATCTTCACCCTTTCTAAATCAAAAAAATAACCAGTATAAATGAAATGCTGGTAAATGTTAAATGCCTTACCATTTATTACATTCTTCACATCATAAAAACATGTCAAAATTCTAAGATACGTATGGATTTCATTAACTTCAAACAATTAAGTGTGGAAAATGTGCTTCCTGTGGAACATCATACAACATGTCCCTGACAGCTCTGTCATAAGAAACACATGTGGAGGTGATATACAGGTGAGAGCAGGGTCTCCTTGTTATCTATTAATGCCCATGAATCATTGGTATTTTCATAGATTGCTAAAGAGCAAGTCATCCCATATGTAATATGACTTGACTGATTTAATTAAGTACAGAAACCAGGTTCTGTTTTAATTAGTTAATTTCATGTGTTTTCCAACTATTACATACCCTCCAACATGACCCCTTCCATTACAGGTACATTATACTCCACTCCTGAGCTTTCAACTGTCACTTAGCTGGTTTTAATTAATAAAATGATGTTTGAAAAACATTTTTTGCTTAACAAAGCTGGTTACCATAGTAACTGACAGTTGGAAACTGAGGAGCAGAGTGTTTTGTACCTAATGGAACGGGTCATGTTGGAGGGTCTGCTGTTACAGAACTCATGGGGAGAGATTTACTAATCTACTGTCATTTGAAATTGCTGCATATCACCGCGTTACAAAGCACCGGCTTTACTAAGGGGGGATTTGTTTGGGTGATTTCAGATCTCCAACGATGTATGGCGAACTTTGAAGATAAAAATTGCGATGAGTAAGCCTCAAAAATTGCCAGTGTCAGTGCCCCTTGGTACTTAAAAAAAAAAAAAAAATCCTAGGAAAATAAAAAAATAAAAAATGTATGTCACAGCATGCGCCGGACAGCCATTAATCCATAGCATGCTGTAGCTTATAATACAAGAAGGCATGTCCATGTCTGACAGGGTATGCTGTGACTTGTAGTTCCACATGCAACAGCATACTAAGGTGGGCCAGGGCTACTGCGGCATGTATTGTGTTGTAGTAAACTCTCAAGTGTTCCATAATAATGCCCAATGTTCCTCTGTTGTTATTAATAATGCCCAGTGTACCTCCACTGTTAATAATAATGACCAGTGTTTCTCCACTGTTAATAATAATGACCAGTGTACCTCCACTGTTAATAATAATGGCCATTGTTCCTCCACTGTTAATAATAATGCCCGGTGTCCCTCATTGTTAATAATAATGGCCAGTGTTCCTCCGCTGTTAATAATAATGGGCCTGATCCAGAACAACGCTTCAGAGCGAATTTACGCGTGGCGGAGACGTAAAATCGCATATCTGTAAGTACTGCGCATGCGCACCATAGAAAATACGCTCAATAGCGTAGCGTAATTGTGAACGTATGGGCCATTCACATATGTGTCACGTAAATACTTATGTGTGGGCGTGGCAATTTTACGTGCATCCAAAATACGTCTGAAATAAGTGAAGTAGGCGGGGGGTTGTATTTAAAGTGTACAGTATGGGCGTGCTTAGCTGCGTAATTTGGCTAGCCCATACGTACGTGTGCGTATGACTGCAGTTACGTTGGAAAAAGTTACGGTAGGGTTTGAAAAGTGTATCTTGACTAAATACGTATGTTCAAGGGGTGTGCCGAGGGGAGTGTAACGAATTTATGCTCACGAAAATACGCTATGCGAATAAACGTACGGCAAACGTAGTTCTGGATCTACCCCAATGTCCTTCCGTGCCCCTTCGAAGTATAATTTGTTCCTCCTAATAATGTGTGCTTGGGCTACAATGGCCCAGATCCAGAACAACGTCGGCGTGCGTTTTTTCCACCCGTCCATAGGCGTAAGTGCTAAATTTGACAGATCTGCGCATGCGTTGGTAGCATATTTACGTGTGTTTAAATGCTCGCTCGATCCACGGTTACGTATTTCGGTCTCCGTTAGATCTTGAATTACATATTTTAGAACTTACGCCAACGTAATTGAGGGAGAACGTATTTTATGGGAGTTCCAAGTTATGTAAACGAGTAGTGTGGGCGTGCGAACAGACTTACAATCAATCCTCGTGTCTGACACAACAAACGTAAGTGATTTTACGTGTGGCAAATTTAAAGTAGGGTTTCAACCGTGTAAATACTTTCTGAAGCTGAATTCTGTGTCTCCGCGTAAGATCGTTTAACAGAGTAAATAGTTTACATGGAGTAATGCACCTGTAGAAACACATCTGAAGGACTAATTAGTTATTTGTTTAATCTATTTAAACCACAACCCTGCTAGTGTTTCTGAGTGCTTTTCTTGATTTGTGGGAGTTGGTGTATTTGGACCGGATTCAGAGATCCGTGCCTGTGCAATGCGGAGTCGCACAGGCTAATTTGACTACGGGCTATTCAAGGATGCACTTCCATGCATCCTGTAGCCCACTCTGAATAGCACGTAAGGTGCGAGGCACATCCGACTTGTTAAAAACTAGTCGGAGCCTTAATGGCTCCTTAATTTTTTTTTGCAAAGTTAAAAACCCTTCCCCCGCCTGCCCTGCCGCCGCAGCCTATATGTAATAAATAAATAAATAAAGGGCCGGCCGACAGGGCATACTGTCGGTAGTAGAACTACAGGCGCAAGCATGCGCATGAATGACAAGGCATGCTAGCGCTTGTAGAACTACTATTGGCAGCATGCCCAGTTCCAAATCTCTACACATGGCCATTTAGTTAAAAAAAAACATACAGTGCCCGCTCCCTAAAATGCCCACGTGCCCACACAAAAAATACATTCCACACGTGACCCTTAACTTAGACAAACCAATGTCACATATGCCCCTCAATAAAGTAAAAACCATCGCCAAATATGCCCCTCAATAAAGTAAAATCCATAGCCACATATGCCCCTCAATAAAGTAAAAACCATAGCCACATATGCCCCTCAGTAAAGTATATACATCGCCACATATGCCAGTACATACATAAAATACATAACCAAATATGCCCCCTCCAAAAAATTTAATGCCAACAAAATGCCACTAATATGGCCTGAAAATAATTTTTAAAAATCCTTACCTGGTCTGATCGGGGTCCAGTCTTGTAAGCTTTTAATCCGGGGGGGACTCTTGGCAAAACAAAAAACCATAAGACACGACACTAACTGTCCTGCACTGTAGGACATCCCGATGCTAATGACAGGTTTACTGTCAGTGGGGTGTATCTATACCCTTTGGGCACTGCCACAAGTATCGAGAGAACGAGAATTCAGTGTGAAAAAAGTTTGCCGATGTAGTAGTAATATTTATTTTTTATTTAAAGGATTTGCTTATAGATTTTATTACTGATTATGCATTGTTGTGTACATGGTTGGTCTTGACGCACAACATTGTCTCCTTAGAAAATATGTGTGTGGATCACAAATTAGTAACGTTATATAACTTTTTTTCTCCTCGGCTAAACCATGTTGATTACAGGGGGAGGAAATGTTTGTATATTTTTTGAATGCATAGAAATATATTTCAATAGCTTAGTGCACACAGACACTCCCCAACTTTACTATCACACTGTTATTTAGCCTTTAAATAGGAAAAATTGCCTATACACTATAATAGTGTTTGCAACAGATGAAATTTGATTCCGCTACAATCAACATTGTTTAGCACAGGATTAACTAGGTTCTATCACTTATCAATCTCTGGATGTAGGGCATTGTTTTGAATCTATGTGATAATGTTCAAAGCAATGATTATTTTCTTAGCACCTGATATATGTATGTAATGATATTTATTTTATATTTTCTCATGTGCCTTTATGCAAATGTCTCAGATGTATGGCATTGTCATTACGGCTGCTGCTGTTGATGAAGAGGACCAGTTCCAGAGCATAGCGCTCCGTCCTCGTCCGAGTCATCGCCTGAGGACCAGGGAGCGCATCTTTAATCCACGTGTCAACCTCTTTAATGTGTCTGACAAGGAGGTTCGGCACCGCTATCGCCTTCCTCCACATGTCATATTGGCAACCTTAGCGATTGTAAGATCTGATCTTGAGGGCAATATAATGGCACGTACATCAATTTCACCGTTGACAAAATTACTGGCGGTGTTACAATATTGTGCCTCTGGGTCATTCCAGAGGGTCATGGGATGCGCAACAAAAATGTCCCAATCATCCTTAAGTCGTGCGGAAGTTTTGCGGACATTCATGTTGCATGTTTCACAGTTTATAAATATGCCTTTAAGTGAGGAAGCCCTTGTGCCTATCTATTAAGCAGCAATTTAGGAGGATTGCTGGCTTCCCGCATGGTACAGGGCCGTGGATGGCACGCACATCGCTCTGGTGCCAAGGGGTGGAAACCCAATGATATTCCTAAATTGAAAGGGTTTCCACTCTATGAATATCCAGGTGGTGTGTGACGCCAACTTCCTCATTCGTAATGTTGTAGCTAAATACCCAGGGAGCTGTCATGATGCCCATGTCATGCGGCTTTCAACATTATGGCGTAAATTACAATTAAGGCATTCGGAAAGTGGTAATTATGCGTGGCTTTGTTAACAATAAAAACAAAAACTAATTGCAGGTATGTTTTCAGCATGCTTTTATGTAAAGGCAACAAACCAAAACAAATAACATTAACAAACCTCTATATATTTGTAGATATTAGAATTTATACATTAGTGGTGCAATTGGTGATTCTATTAAGTGTAGACTGCTCGACAAATATGTTTTATTTTTTCTTTGCAGTTTTTTTTTTACCACCTTTGGGTTGGTTGGGAGCAGGGTTTTTTGATCTTGTTTTGGGGCCGAACATCCTGGGTCCGTGTTGCCAGACATTGCTGATGATCTTTTGGATGATCGGACTGTTGCTGGAGTGACATTTATGCCAATCGTGGATGATGTTGATGGGAGCTGCTCAGGTATTGTTTGATTTTGCAATTATTTAACAGAATAATCAATAAAAGTGCCAAGCAAATCTCTAATTTCACATAACATTTCATTTTGTGCTTCTAGTGCAGTGTTATTTCTGGACATTTGATCATGTAGTGGGTCAAGTTTATTGACGATGAGATTGGTTCGATTTTGAATAGAATTGTATGATGTGGATGGCCCAGGTATTTCCTCGTCTTCATGTTGTGGAGGTGAAGGGGTGGATGGTGATGGTGATGGCAGAGCTGGTGGTGGTGGTGGTGGTTGTGCAGGTGGTTGTGCAGGTGGTGATGTGGGCTCATCTTGTTGCTCATGTATTGATTGTGTGTCATCCAGTCTTGCAGCAATATCTATGACAGATGAAAATGACATAACAGTGAACATGCAAAGGTACTGGATGTGTTTTACATGACCCATGTAATGTTAAATCCTAAGATATCTAGGTGAAGACATCCTAATATGTCGATACTGTATCAGGCTCTATCACTAACTCTCTCTATCTCTCTCTCTTTCTCTATCTCTTTCTCTCTCTCTCTCTCTCTCTCTCTCTCTCTGTAACATTTGTTGACATTCAACATTTCGTGTATAACATTGTCAACATGTAAAGAAATATCTTTTTGAAGTAGGTGAATTTTAGTAATTGGTTGAGAATGTGTTATGCAAATAATCTGTTCAGACATTTTAAATGACCTTCACTGTCTTCTGATTCTGTGTTGGCCACAGGACGCAAGAGTCTTGGTGGTGGGCCGTCCGTGAATTTTAGAGTCTCAGGTATGGGTCCTGCTCCAGTTTGTCTGGAGTGAGTGTACCTATCTGCCATTTTCTTTTTATTTTGATTCTTGAAATCCTGCCATCTGTGAATGAAATTAAAATACCTTTTACAATAGAAAAATAGATGTCATGATTTCATTGCCATACTTAGTGGGCCCGATTCAATTGTTAAAAAATCCTTCGCCGGCGTATTTTTAACACTTTTTTTTTAAATTTACCAGCGTTATTTTTTTTTTTATTCAATTCTTTTCTAGCGTTAAAAATACGCCGGTTTTTGAACGATAAAAATCCGCACCTATGAGAGGTGCGGATTTTTAACGCTGCCCTATGTTGTGCCCCAACAGGGCATGCTGATGCTTGTAGAACTACAAGCATCAGCATGCCCATGGATGGCAGGGCATTAGGCACCATGCCCTGCCATCCAGGGACCGCTGAGCAGCTGCTAG
>WWET01000372.1:96457-123837 GCA_011038615.1 Limnodynastes dumerilii
CATGTGACCTGGAGATATTATTGTGTGGCAATATCATGTGACCTGGAGATATTATTGTGTGGCATAAGCATGTGACCTGGAGATATTATTGTGTGGCAATATCATGTGACCTGGAGATATTATTGTGTGGCAATATCATGTGACCTGGAGATATTATTGTGTGGCATAAGCATGTGACCTGGAGATATTATTGTGTGGCAATATCATGTGACCTGGAGATATTATTGTGTGGCATAAGAATGTGACCTGGAGATATTTTTGTGTGGCAGAAGCATGTGACCTGGAGATATTATTGTGCGGCATAAGCATGTGATCTGGAGATATTATTGTGTGGCATAAGCATGTGATCTGGGACATTTCTGTGTAGAATATTCATGTTAGCTGAAGACATTACTGTATGGCACAATTATGTGATATGGGGACATTACTGTGTGACATAATGGCGTGATCTGCAAGGCACATAAATTAAGGGGGCTGTATTTGATGATTTTGGGGTACATGGAAACTGATTTACCCCCTTCTTCAATTTAATGTACATTTTAACCCTATTTACTCAGCTGATTAAATAATTTGCTGATAATGTGTATAATGTCATTTCTGCTATACTTTGCATAATAATGTCAAAAACCTCTTCAATATTTAAGATTATACTAAGAACGTTGAATGTAACATATGCAGATTATTGTTCTTACCTCTTGCTAGATTCAGCGTGGATGAAGGCTACACGTGGAGTGAACATAATTTTACCAGCACATCTCTGTTCGTGGACGGGCTGCTCAGTGAACCTGGCGATGAGACCCTGGTTATGACGTATGTCACTGTCTGCGTGAATTCCATGCTCTTCTATCACATGCTCTGGGATTTTTTGCTATACTTGGCTGGGAGTTGAAATGAAATCATAGGGTTGTGGAATGTAATAAAAATACAGGTGGTAGTGTCATGTTTTTCAAAGACTCAGTGGGACAGGCTGATGATTGAGTGTTAGCACAATGCCCAGCTGTGATACCTTATTATTGCTTTTGAATGTGCATCCCAGCAATGTCACCTGTTCCAAGTGAATTGATATGCTACTATGGCGCTTCCCTAGCAATAGTGGCTCATCTCACAACATGACTGCTATATCTGTGTGTGGGGAGAAGGGGAAAGGGGAAGATGGGCAAATATTCCTGTGATTACTTGCCACATGTGGGTGTGACTTTTATATAGCAACATGAAAGTAATTCAGATAAACACAATATTTTATCTCCAGGGTATGGGCAATAGAGAAAAAAAAAGATTCTTAATGAGAGCAGTGAAAATATATGTGTTGGGATTATGTATAATGTTATATCAAATACAACTTTTACAGTGATCCCTGTACCGTATAGACATGTATAGTGACCTCTACATAGTGACCATCACCCAATACAGAGAGTATCCAAATGACCATGGCATTATAGTGACAACCATCCAATAGAGAATTTCGTAGCCGCCACCATATATAGTGATCACCACAAAATACAGAAAGCATCATAGTGATCACCACCCAATATAGAGAGCATCCTAGTAATGACCGCCCAATATAGAGCATCCTAGTAATGACCGTCCAATATAGAGAGCATCCTAGTAATCACCGCCCAATATAGAGAGCATCCTAGTAATCACCACCCAATATAGAGAGCATCCTAGTAATCACCACCCAATATAGAGAGCTTCCTAGTGACCACCACCAAATATAGAGAGCATCCTAGTAATGACCACCCAATATAGATAGCATCATAGTAATTACCGCCCAACATAGAGAACATCCTAGTAATCACCGCCCAATATAGAGAGTATCTTAGTAATCACTGCCCAATATATAGAGCATCCTAGTAATCACTGCCCAATATAGAGAGCATCCTAGTAATCACTGCCCAATATAGACAGCATCCTAGTAGTCACCGCCCAATATAGAGAGCATCCTAGTAATCACTGCCCAATATAGAGAGCTTGCTAGTGTTTACCACCCAATCCAGAGAGCATCCTGGCCACCATCATGTCTAGTGATCACCACCCAATACAAAGAACTTCCTAGTCACCACCATATATAGGGAGCACCAACTAATACAGAGAGCTTCCTAGTGATCATCACCAAATATAGAGAGCATTCTAGTAATCACCACTCAATACAGAAAGCATCCTAGTAATCACTACCCAATATAGAGAGCATCCTAGTAATCACTACCCAATATAGAGAGCATCCTAGTAATCACCACCCAATATAGAGAGCATCCTAATCACCACCACCAAATATAGATGTAGCACCCCTTTCCCCTGCATAGTGTAAGGGGTGGTGTAATATGGGAGTTAGTAGCTTCAGTGTCTCAACCCAAGTCTTCTGGGTGGTGTGTATGGGATGCAGACACTTGCTGTTTCCACCAGGGCTGACTCGGGAAGCCCCTTGTACCCAACCACACTAACAGTGAATAACTGGGACCAAACCGCAAGTAGGTGAAATGGAAATGGCATTTATTAAGGACAGCTTGGGAATGGAAATGGCAAGGGTTAAAAAGACTGTTTTACTGGGCAGGAGTAAAAGGGTTAGAAGTAAATTAGGAACAATGGTAAACAGTAATGGACAGAAAATACAATAGATTAACCTCTCAAAAGGGCGGCTACATGTGCAAACAGTCACTAAACAGTTCTATAGTTTTCCTGTCTAACTATAATAATCAGACTGACTAGAATAACAACGCTGGTGCACTTGTAGAACGGTGGTAACCCGGGTTTCGAGTGTTAGAAAGTCTTACAGTCCGGTGTAGGCTGTGTGCAACAAAGTCCCAAAGTTCACTTTAATTGACTCCCTCTGCAGTGTAATGGTGATGCAGGACTGTAGATGCAGTGTAATGGTGATGCAGGACTATAGATGTAGTGTAATGGTGATGCAGGACTGTAGATGTAGTGTAATGGTGATGCAGGACTATAGATGTAGTGTAATGGTGATGCAGGACTGTAGATGTAGTGTAATGGTGATGCAGAACTGTAGATGTAGTGGATGCAGTGTAATGGTGATGCAGGACTGTAGATGTAGTGTAATGGTGATGCAGACTGTAGATGCAGTGTAATGGTGATGCAGGACTGTAGATGTAGTGTAATGGTGATGCAGACTGTAGATGCAGTGTAATGGTGATGCAGGACTATAGATGTAGTGAAACTAAAAAAAGGAAACAGCGCTTAACCAGGGAAACCACTTGTGGGTAAATACAGCAGCCAATAATAAAGGAGCGATGCCCCACTCCAATCACAAAAACACAGCAAAACAAACACACACTAGGCGCTTGTAATTACCCTAGGGCAGTAAGTAACTCCTATTGTATAGACATGTATAGTGACCTCTACATAGTGACCATCACCCAATACAGAGAGTATCCAAATGACAACCGCCCAATTTTGATGGCATTATAGTGACCACCACCCAATAGAGAATTTCCTAGCCACCACCATATATAGTGATCACCACAAAATACAGAAAGCATCATATTGATCACCACCCAATATAGAGAGCATCCTAGTAGTGACCACCCAATATAGAGAGCATCCTAGTAATGGCCACCCAATATAGAGAGCATCCTAGTGATCACAACCCAATATAGAAAGCATCCTAGTAAATACCGCCCAATATAGAGAGCATCCTAGTAATCACTGCCCAATCTAGAGAGCATCCTAGTAATCACAACCCAATATAGAGAGCATCCTAGTAATCACCACCCAATATAGAGAGCATCCTAGTAATCACTGCCCAATATAGAGAGCATCCTAGTAATCACCACCCAATCTAGAGAGCATCCTAGTAATCACCGCCCAATCTAGAGAGCATCCTAGTAATCACCGCCCAATATAGAGAGCATCCTATTAATCACCGCCCAATATAAAGAGAATCCTAGTAATCACCGCCCAATATAGAGAGCTTCCTAGTGACCACCACCAAATATAGGGCCGTATGCAGACTACCGGACGTATAACATATACGTCCGGTATTTAGCGTTTCTTCCTACTGCGCATGCGTGGTACATTTTTTACGTTATCTACGTATCTTTTCCTAAGGTAGATTGCGTGGTCTGAAAGATATGTAGATAATGTACTACATATGCACAGTAGGAAAAAACGTCTGCATACAGCCCATAGGGAGCATCCTAGTAATAACCACTCAATACAGAAAGCATCCTAGTAATTACTACCCAATATAGAGAGCATCCTAGTCACCACCATATATAGTGATCGCCACCAAATACAGAAAGCATCCTAAGCCACCGCCACCCAATACAGAGAGCATTCTAGTAATTACTACCCAATATAGAGAGCATCCTAGTAATCACCCTATATAGAGAGCATTCTAGTAATCACCCAATATAGAGAGCATTCTAGTTAATACCAAATCTAGTGATCAACACCCGATATAGAGAGCATCCTAGTCACCACCACCAAATATAGGGATAGATCCAGAAGTAAGTATGCTAGCCGCTGACGTAAAAATGCTGCTTTGTATGGACAGCGCATGCCCGCGGCAGATGTTACGCCATGTAACTTTGAACGTACGTAGCAGGCTAGTATCAACAGCGTAACTATGTACGAAGGGGCGTGACAGTCATACTACACCCGTTATTACGCTGAGGAGGTGGGGTGAGGCATTTAAATCGTACAGTATGGGCGTGCTTAGGCAGGTACGTATGTGTAGCCTTTACGTACGTCAGTAGTTACGCTGTGTAAAGTTAAGGTAGGGTTCGGCAAGCGTAAAACGGCCACAATACGTACGAGCGAGCGAGCGATGCAGACTGTAGATGCAGTGTAATTGTGATGCATACTGTAAATGTAGTGTAATGGTGATGCAGACTATAGATGTAGTGTAATGGTGATGCAGACTGTAGATGTAGTGTAATTGTGATGCATACTGTAAATGTAGTGTAATTGTGATGCAGACTGTAGATGCAGTGTAATGGTGATGCATACTGTAAATGTAGTGTAATGGTAATGCAGACTGTAGATGCAGTGTAATGGTGATGCAGACTGTAGATGTAGTGTAATTGTGATGCAGACTGTAGATGTAGTGTAATGGTGATGCAGAACTGTAGATGTAGTGTAATTGTGATGCAGACTGTAGATGCAGTGTAATGGTGATGCAGAACTGTAAATGTAGTGTAATGGTGATGCAGACTGTAGATGTAGTGCAATGGTGATGCAGACTGTAGATGTAGTGTAATGGTGATGTAATGGTGATGCATACTGTAGATGTAGTGTAATAGTGATGCAGACTGTAGATTTAGTGTAATGGTGATGCAGACTGTAGATGTAATGTAATGGTGATGCATACTGTAGATGTAATGTAATGGTGATACAGGACTGTAGATGTAGTGTAATGGTGATGCAGACTGTAGATGTAGTGTAATGGTGATGCAGAACTGTAGATGTAGTGTAATGGTGATGCAGGCTGTAGATGCAGTGTAATGGTGATGCAGGCTGTAGATGTAGTGTAATGGTGATGCAGGCTGTAGATGTAGTGTAATGGTGATGCAGGCTGTAGATGCAGTGTAATGGTGATACAGGCTGTAGATGCAGTGTAATGGTGATACAGGACTGTAGATGTAGTGTAATGGTGATGCAGACTGTAGATGTAGTGTAATGGTGATGCAGAACTGTAGATGTAGTGTGTAGAACCAGTGTATCAGTGTGATTGAATGCAATTACTTAGCTATAGATTGATGACAGTCTCTAACTGCAGCTCCACAGTGTGTCAGCTCCAGGCACCCCACTAGCCTGATCTTGCTTGTAGTTCTCTGATCTCCCTCAGGCGGGTGGGCTCAAGTTCAAGTCTCTCCAAGGTACTGCCACACTCAGACTAAACCCAGCAGTAGATGCTGTGCTGCATGGCAAGTCTCTCTGCTTTCTCTGTCAGATTTCTCTTCAGCAGTTCCTCAGTAGCTCCTCTGCAGCTCCTCAGCTCACAGGCTTTCCTCTCTGCCTCTCCCTCACACACTGCAGCTCTCACTTCCTCTCTGGGAACTCCTCCCAGCCCCAGAGCACTGTGAGGGTGGAGTTCTGTCTCTCTCCTTTTGGCCATAGCAAGTCCTGGCAAAGGATGCATAATTGAGGGCACCCTGGCTACATAGAGAGCATCCTAGTAATCCTAGTAATCACCACCCAATACAGAGAGCATCCTAAGTCACCATCACCCAATACAGACAGCTTCTTAGTGAAGACAACTGAATAGAGTTACCATCCCACTGTAGTTCACTCCAGAAACAAGAGGAGCTCCTGGTTGAGCTTTCAAAAAACCACTGGCCTACCAGCAAGAGTCCCTATATGACTTATGGCAAGTTTGATGCTGATTGAAAAATGTTCCTTGATAGTGGGCACAGCTATGAATGTTACTCACATTGGCCCAGATCCAGAGCAACGCTTCTGTACGAATTTACACCTGGTGGACACGGAAAATCGCGATTTTGTATGTACTGCGCATGCGCACGACAGATAATACGCTACGTAACGTAACTCTTAGCGTATGGGCCATTCACGTATTTGTTGCGTAAATTCGTGCGTGTGGGCGCGCCAATTTTACGTGTGCCAAAAGTATGTCTAAAATACACAATGTAGGCGGGGGTTTTCATTTAAAGTGTACAGTATGGGCGTGGTTAGCTGCGTAAGTCCGTGTTGCCCATCCGTACGTGTGCGGATGACAGCGGTTACGCGGCCAAATAGTTAAGGTAGGGTTTGGAAAGCGGAAATCGATCAAAGTACGTACATTCAAGGGGTGTGCCTAGGGGAGTGTATAGAAGATATGCACGCGTAAATACGCTACGCTAGTAAACGCATTGCAAGCGGAGTTCTGGATCTACCCCATTGAGCCTAATCCAGACCTACGCAAATAATGTGCCATTGTGCGTAGCGTATTTTGCGCAAGCGTATCTGCAAAGCACTCCCCTCAGTCGTCCGTATTTATGCCGTCTTACCAAACCCTACCCTAACTTTTCTGAGCGTAACCGCGGGCGTCCGTAGGCTCCATGCGTAGTTACGGCGCTTAGCACACCCATACGATTTACATGCCTCACCCCGCCTCCAAAGCGTAATTACGGGTTTCGTATAACTGACACGCCCCTCTGTGCCACCATCCCACTCACTTCATAATGGAAGCTTAGTGGATTTGGGAAGAAGGTCAACTCTGACAGACTTTATGAGAGAGTTACCAAACTTAGATTATCTCCCAATCGTCCCCACCGTGGCCTGGTATCCCCAATCAGGGATCAAAAATGAATCTGAATGTCATTGAAACTGGCCATGCTATCAATTATGGAAACGTTACACGAGAACATGTTGTTATATCGGTCTTACTAAGTGGTATTTGAAAACCTTGTGAGTGGAGACTCTACATATCTCCTGTCTGTCCTCTCTGTAGGACCTATTGTCATGTCTTAAGCTGAATCGCCAGCCCTCTTCTCACTCATTCCATGGATTGGAATCTGTAGCATTAATTACTAGCTCATAACTATCTACGTGGGTGTTATGCTTAACTGTACTCAGCTCACTGTTATTATCTGCATATATTATTATATATACAGTATATGGTAATTACAATAATAATTATGTCTGTCGTGTGTGTAAAACGAGCGCCTGGCGCTATGGAATCTGCAGTAAATACTCATAAATGATGATTCTAGCTAGGGCTTATATAGTTTAATATGACGGTCTTCTGTAAACCATCTTCTGGGGTGATAAAAGCGTCTCACATGTTGCAGCATGTATAAATAAACATTTCAGCATAAGGATGTGAAGATGTTGAGTACGGTAAATGAAGCATTGTAAGGAGAATAAAATGCTAACTATAAAGAACTGGCGTTCCGAGCCGCCATGACAATACACACAAGAATTTACTTTAACTACCCTCAGTCTCTCCACTCTTATTTTTGAAAATAAATGTAGCATGCTTTACAGTAATACCAGCAGATGTTCTTTAAGCTTGCCATTTTATCCGGAGCATTTTATTTTTGCAAAAGTAACCACAAGTTTTTAATCTTAGTGGGTATATAAATGACACACTGGCTTTATATAATAGTGCCACCCAGTGGTGGAAGGAAGAAATTGTACCTTGGTATACAAAAGTTTAAATAATCTCTTCTGTGGACTATCTACCTCAGCATCAGGATGTTGTCAGCAGACATGGTAATTAAAAAAAAAAAAAAGAGTTTTATACTTGACTATGATCCACATTCGTCCTTTTAGTGGTCTCTTGGCTGTTAAAATTCATTCAGCATTGGTGTCTGTTAATCATATGGGAACTGACAAAAATGTCATTCATTTGCACCCCTCAGATAGCAATCTGGTTTCTTCAAGCACCTTTTTTGTCCCGTTACTCCTTAATCTGAATCAGCAATGTGAGAGACTGACGTCTGTTCTTCTTGCAGAGTGTTCGGACACATAAGTTTCCAGTCAGACTGGGAGCTGGTGAAGGTGGATTTCAGACCCTCGTTCTATAGGGAATGCACAGAGGAGGATTATGATTCTTGGAGCTTGTCTAATACACAGGTATTATTATCATATAATCGTCTTCAAAAACACAGGAATGAGCTTAAGTGGGTTACCCATGCACATAAAGCTGGGGGATGTTTTGCAATGCATTAGAAAACAAGCATTTTGGCTCTGTTTGTTAGAGATAACACTGTGTCTGTTAAATCTGATGTTTATTAGAACAACCAAAAGTATTCAAAAATATTGCAGTAAATTATTAATTTATTAACAGGTATTTATATAGCGCCATCAGATTACATAGCACTTTGCAGAGAATATTTCATAGTCATATATGAATATATCCTACGTTCCTTAACACATACACACACAAAACCAATTTTTACACCTCTGCCATTGGCTATGAATTTTTTATTTCAATGAGTTAATCAGATCTGTAAAATTACACCTTTTAATATAAAAACTATATTTTAATAAAAAAAAAAGTAAAAAAAAATAAAAAAATCACCTTCTCCCAAAACACCCACATCTATTAAAATACATGTTACAAATAGTGACAAAACGATATAAGGAAAGTTACTGAGACGTGTGCCTCTAGGGTGCTCCTCATACAAACTGGAAATCGGCACTACCAGTCGCTGGCTTCAATGCTTGCTGCTATCTCTAACACGAATGTGGGTCCCCATAGCGAACGTCCTATTTCAAAAGGGCCGTTCGCTCCCATCCAGTTCCAAACTGGCTGGGATATCAATTGCTTATGCCTAAACTTAAGTCCCCCCCCACAGCCTGACCCTAACCCTAAGTCTTTCCCCCCTGCGATTGCTTATGCTGACCCTAACCCTAAGTCTTCCCCCCCTGCAGTCTAACCCTAAGTCTCTCCCACAGCCTAATCCTAACTCTCTTCCCGCAGCCTAACCCTAAGTCTCTCCCACAGCCTAACCCTAAGTCCCCGGCGGCGGCGTTTCCCGAAAATGAATGAGTTCGAATTGCTTACTCACCCATTCATAAAAAAAAAATTCTGCGAGGGCTCGTATTTGAAATAGGGACAGCCAAAAAACAGCTTTTGGCTGTCCCTGATTCACAATGCGAGCGTTCGCAGCGGGGACTTGAAACGCTCTAACACATTGTGATCACGTAATCCACTTATAATTGAACTGTGCCTAAACCGAGCTGTGATTGTGAAAAACAAACAGAAGCAAATATTCAGTGTAATGCCAGCATGATGAGACAAAAGAAGAGTAAAAAAAAATCAAGTAAAAATTGAGTAACAGTCCATAGCACCACAACAAATTAAATTTATAATTAAAACACAACTTCAAAGCATAGTGTGGACCCTTGATCATTTTCAGCCCCAGGCCCACATGGCCATCAATCTGGCCCTGGGTACTGTGCATGCAAATCACACAGTAAGGGCTTGGCTAATCCATTTGGTACGATGCAGAATCCCACACGGAAGGGTTTCTTTGTGGAACACTTAGGGTAGGCGTTCTACATGGGGAGTGCAGACCCTCCAACATGACTCATTCCATTAGGTACAAAATACACTGCTCCTCAGTTTCCAACTGTCAGTTACTATGACAACCAATATCAATATCAGTTAATTCATTTAAACCAGGTAAGTGACAGTTGGAAGCTCAGGAGCGGATTAAATTATACCTAATGAAATGGGTCTTGTTGGAGGGTCTGGGAGTGCACTGCTCTGCTACATGCATGGCTGTGAATCACTACGACAGTCTTCGCAGTGGAGAACCATATGGAAATCATAACTGAATGTGAATCCGGTCCAGTGTCCTGAAATCTAGAGAGAGACTCTGTGCGCTGTGTCTTATACTTTATATTCATTTAACAATAATCCAGTATTCCCTACGCTTGGCTCACAGGGAGGGCATTGCATTATGGGTCAGCAGAGGAGTTTTCGCAAGAGGAAGACCACATCTTGGTGCATTAAGGGGAGGAGCTTTACATCAGCTTTGACAGCGAAAATCTGCCCGTGTGAAAGCACAGACTTTGTGTGGTAAGTGTGTGCCATCTTCTATTGTTGTTCATTGCTTATATACCTACATTAACGTGCCAGTAGTTCTGATTAACATAACTTTATAGATCAACGTGTACGCAGTCATGGTTTAGGAATCTTGCCTTGGTCATCCTATAGCCAGGGGCAGAAGTAGAGTGAGCCACCATAGTAAGAGAGGGGGATAAGCCACTATCCTATACCTGTAGTGTGTTTGCTGGCAGATGTCCTTCCTTTATCACCCGAGACGTTTTCCCCCAGAAGATAATAGAGCTTAACTTAATTTCTAAACAGCGCTCAGTACTCATAGGGGCAGATTCTGTTCCTCACGATGACGATGATAGGCGCCCAACTCCATTTATCACAGTAACTGAACATCACAGATTTCATCTTGCATCTCACATGGGCTGAATAGAATCTGCTGAACTCGGCCTAGCTTGCAGCTGTCATTCCTAGGGTGTCCTCCGTTATGTAGTTACACCACTGCTAGTATACAGTCAGGACCCAGAGTTCCATACCGGGAGTGTTTCCAACAGTGGCAAACGATTCCGTAACGTGGCAGGAAGGAAAGTATTCATAGTGTACAGTGAGGGTGTGCTTAGTGCCTTCCCCTGTATCCAGACTCCCCATTTTAAAGAGCGCTGCAGAAGTCCCAAGGTAAGGGTCTACGATGATAAGTCTAGACAAGCTTGGAACATGACCTCCTCCCCTCACCTGCACAAAATGTTGCTTATTTTATAATGTCAAAAAAAAAAGAAAAAGCATAGGAGGCATTTCACAGGTCTGCATCTTTGGTGAATGTCAGCTCTGTATAAACATATTGAAAACCAGTTTCAGATGAATTAAGGAAATGTTGGAAAATAAATGACCTCCTACATAAATATTTAAAGAAAATCTATGTATCTATCTGAATGTACCTTTATTTACAGTTACTATAAATTACTATTATTAGTGGTAATTTGGGGATATGAACATGTTATCCACTATTATAGGGTAAGTTAATTGACTTCCTGACTGAGACTTGGAAACTCAAAACTACTTATTCATCAAAGTGTATCACAATCCTTCTATTATCCACCAGCCTCTCACCATTGTTTTGTAACCTTTTTCTCGCACCATCCACTCTCTTCATGTATGTAATGTTTCCCTTCCTGTAAGTAGCCTCTCCTCTCTAGTATGTAATATCTCCTCTCTAGTATGTAATATCTCCTTTCTAGTATGTAACATCTCCTTTCTAGTATGTAACATCTCCTTTCTAGTAGGTAACATCTCTTCTCTAGTATGTAACATCTCCTCTCTAGTATGTAACATCTCCTCTCTAGTATGTAGCCTCTCCTCTCTAGTATGTAGCCTCTCCTCTCTAGTATGTAGCCTCTCCTCTCTAGTATGTAACGTCTCCTCTCTATTATGTAATGTCTCCTCTCTAGTATGTAATATCTCCTCTCTAGTATGTAACCTCTCCTCTCTAATATGTAACGTTTCCTCTCTAGTATGTAACGTGTCCTCTCTATTATGTAACGTTTCCTCTCTAGTATGTAACGTGTCCTCTCTAGTATGTAACGTGTCCTCTCTAGTATGTAACGTGTCCTCTCTAGTATGTAACGTGTCCTCTCTAGTATGTAACGTGTCCTCTCTAGTATGTAACGTGTCCTCTCTAGTATGTAACGTGTCCTCTCTAGTATGTAACGTGTCCTCTCTAGTATGTAACGTGTCCTCTCTAGTATGTAACGTGTCCTCTCTAGTATGTAACGTGTCCTCTCTAGTATGTAACGTGTCCTCTCTAGTATGTAACGTGTCCTCTCTAGTATGTAACGTGTCCTCTCTAGTATGTAACGTGTCCTCTCTATCTCCTCTCTAGTATGTAACATCTTCTCTCTAGTATGTAGCCTCTCCTCTCTAGTATGTAACGTCTCCTCTCTATTATGTAATATCTCCTCTCTAGTATGTAATATCTCCTCTCTAGTATGTAACGTCTCCTCTCTAGTATGTAATATCTCCTCTCTAGTATGTAATATCTCCTCTCTAGTATGTAACGTGTCCTCTCTAGTATGTAGCCTCTCCTCTCTAGTATGTAACGTGTCCTCTCTAGTATGTAACGTGTCTTCTCTAGTATCTAACATCCCCTCTCTAGTATGTAGCTTCTCCTCTCTAGTATGTAACGTGTCCTCTCCAGTATGTCACATCTCCTCTCTAGTATGTAACCCCTCCTCTCTAATATGTAACGTCTCCTCTCCAGTATGTAACGTGTCCTATCTATTTTGTAACATCTTCTCCCTAGTATGTAATTTCTCCTCTCTAGTATGTAAGCTCTCCTCTCTAATATGTAACGTTTCCTCTCTAGTATGTAACTTCTCCTCTCTAGTATGTAACGTTTCCTTTCTAGTATGTAACCTCTCTTCTCTAATATGTAACGTGTCCTCTCTAGTAGGTAACCTCTCCTCTTTAATATGTAACGTTTCCTCTCTAGTATGTAACGTGTCCTCTCTATTATGTAACGTTTCCTCTCTAGTATGTAACGTGTCCTCTCTAGTATGTAACGTGTCCTCTCTAGTATGTAACGTGTCCTCTCTAGTATGTAATATCTCCTCTCTAGTATGTAACATGTCCTCTCTAGTATGTAACGTGTCCTCTCTAGTATGTAACGTGTCCTCTCTAGTATGTAACGTGTCCTCTCTAGTATGTAACCTCTCCTCTCTAATATGTAACGTTTCCTCTCTAGTATGTAACGTGTCCTCTCTAGTATGTAACCTGTCCTCTCTAGTATGTAACCTTTTCTCTTTTGGCTTCCTCTACCTCTCTTCCCACTCATTGGCTTTATAGCATTCAGTCTTCTATACTACTATGATTTCTGTGTAACTGTTGTAGAGTAGTGATATAATTTATATTACCTAGTTAGTACATACTATTTTTATTACCTCTTTCTGTTTATTTATGTAAATATATTTACGCCCCTTGTATAAATAAACACATAACAATCATCATCATTATCATCAATCTGGGTGTTTTTGTGTTTCAGTGATTATGGATTTGAACATGAGGTCAACCAAAAACAAACCAGTAGATGCTTTGCTGATTTTTGGTTTAATCCAGAATCTCCTCCAGAGGACTGTGTATTGGGTCAGACCTACACCAGCACCACTGGGTAAGATTATAACGCATATGTTCTGGGGAAATATGGGTTTTATTATTAAAGAAGCCTTCTAATGCTGATCTCACCTTCTCCCAACCCTCACTGTTCTGCTGGGTGCGGTATACTAGAGATACAGGGATCTATTTACAAAGATTAACGTTTTGAATTGAACTTACCAGTTCCAGGCTAGTTTCTCCTCGCAGCGAGCCTGGCAAGTTCATTCACCTCATTTACCAATACTCCCCCCTCTGGCGAGGTCCCGCAATGTCATCGCTGACATGGTAGTATCCTCACATCTGTGTGAAGGGTGAATAAAGCCCTGTACATGCACAGTGGCTCTCTTTTGGGACTCTAAAAATTTGCGGCCCGGATTCACACCACCGGACGTATTGTTCATATGTCCGTATTTTACCAATATTTGGTTCTTTGCATGCGTAGTTACGTAATCTACTTATCGTTTTGTTACGTAGATTGAATATATGCGGTCTTAAACACTGCATATACGCTGTCTACGTAACAAAACGATACATAGATGTGTGATAAAAAGTTACCACGCTTGCGCAGAAGCAAATATCGGTAAAATACGGATGTATGAGCATTATGTCCGGTGGTGTCCTGACATAAAAATACTGCGCATGTTCAGAATGTCCATCCCGGGACGTTGAAATCTTTATAGACAGACACGTCGTCCAGTCAGGTAAGTTTTAACTCTTCCTTTTCTTTCTTCATTTTTTTTATTGTTTTATTATAATTGTTAATTCTTTTATATATAAATGTTGTTAACATTTTTATTTATTTTTTATTTGTAATTTACATCCATCCATGTCTATTCCAGCGGTCTCCCCTCTTTTCCTCTTCCCTAATAACAGCTATTAGGCAGAGGGAAAGGGGATGATATGGAGAGATCACTGGAATTACAACACTAATGGCATCCTGAGATGGCGTTATTTTTACACCAGGAGCGGAGGATAAAACTCCTCTCCAGCATCTAGTAACTTTGACGAATTGCTGGCCCACATTCAGAAGAACGGGCCAGCGGACATATGCAATGTTTATATTGATCACATGGAAACTGCATCGAGGTCTGTGTTTTGTGAATATAAATGACTTCATCTTAATGTGGAAACGAGCGTTACCGCTTCACAACGACAGAAAAGGGCTTTGTAAATAGAGCCAAAAGTCACTTTCCAACATTCATACAGTCCACAACATTAGGTTGACAATGTGTGAATGTTGACAAAAATGAAGTCAAAAGAGCTGTCATCTTGAAAACATCAGGGTTGCCGACTCTCCCGGAATTTGGGCAGTCCTCCCGGTATCCTGGGAGAGCCGGCAAATCTCCCACAAGTCCTGACCCACAATGAATGTCTATTGTAATCCCTAGATTTACTAGGGATGGGCAGGACTTGGTGATGTCATCAAGCCCCGCCCATCCCTGACACACTAGAGCAGGCCTGGCCTACCTGTAGCTCTCCAAATGTTGTGAAACTACAACTCCCAGCATGCTTTGTCAGATATTGTCTATGCCTAAGCAGGTAAAGCATGATGGGAGTTGTAGTTTCACAACACCTGGGGAGCCACAGGTTGGCAAGGCCTGCACTAGAGATTACAGTAGTCATTAAGTCAACATTAAGATCTACAGTTTTGTTATATCCACCATAGGATTGTCCACAGTTAAATTTCCAACAAGGTCCGCAGCCTGTTCCTAAATCTATCCTTAACCTTAACCAAAGCGTAAACCTAACCCTAAACCTTCTCCAGACATACAGAGGTCTGGACGCCACACGCAAGAGGGAAATGGACTCCCACATCACTCACCGTTCATATGCAGAATTTGGACAAACTTATGCGCTCTTAACCCTCCTCCCTTAATTCCTCCGCACGCAGATCCATGTGTAAAAGTCTTCTGTGGCCAACTTTGACTTAGCGGCGTGCCTATCCCGGCCACCCTTGCAGGATTTACACATGCCGATGTCAAGGCACCTATATCATAACATCTGGAGCGAACATCTGCAGCTGTAACGTATGAAAGTTCCATACGTAAGTCCCCTAACGTTCATCCGCCCCTTTGTTATTTACTTTGTCCAGAATGGCAGACTCCGGTCTAGGACACAGTGCTCTGAAGGGTTAAATATTATGTAATGAAAATGATTCTGGGGGGAAAAAACTGAATATTTGTCCCTCTATAAATATTCCTAAAATACCGCTCCCCCTAAGAAACAAAGCTCAGGAGAGCTACAGTGCCAGCGACAGAGGAATCTTTGAGGCCATAGGAGATCTTGGAAAGGCTAAAGCAGGCCTGGCCTACCTGGGGCTCTCTGGGTGTTGTGAAACTACAAGTCCCAGCATGCTTTATTTGCATAAACATAGCCGAACCCTGACAAAGCATGCTGGGAGTCGCAACACCTGAAGAGCCACAGGCTGCCTGGACTAGAGAGTGAGACTATGAAGAAAACATCTGTTCTCCCCCTCTCTCTATTTTATCCATGGAGCGCTCACTGTCTGGTCAGCATATCTTTTTGTATCTAGCAAACGCTTTGTTCATTTTCAGCTTTCATTCACTCTTATAACCGTGATCTGTTTACGCAAAATGTCATTACTGCAACCAGAATTGTGCATTTCAGTCTGCTGCTCCACCATCAGACCTGGATGGATTGCAGCATCCGTCTGTATTACTGGAAAACCCTCAAGCGTGAAATTTAAATAAAAGGAGTGCAATACACCTCTATCACTCCCACTGAAGCGCACTGAAAAAATCACCCTGGTTGAAGGAAAATGGAAGGCATAGCAGCCAAAATGAACTGCGGACCGTCTTAGTTCCACAAGGGCACTTTGATAAATAGTCCGCGTGTCCCCTCTCTCTGCGGGATTTATAAATGTCTCGGATCAGGTGACCACTCATGAGGAACCAGTGCCTGGCAGACCTAACTGAGCAACTGGCCGGCACTCAGGTACACTGTCTACTGAATGTTCACTGTGCCTGGGATAATAAATGCTTCGGGCGGTGCAGCTTGTGTAGCAGATATAACAGTCCACATTTATCAGAACCAGTTTTTTTGATAAATTTATGGCTGCAGGCATTACTATGTTTCATCTTTACTCCCTGCAGACGTGCGGTACAGAATTATCCGTATTCCTGTGTTACTTTCATAGGTCACCATGATTCTGTTTAACCTGAGAACACAATACTAGCTCTCGCATACAGCACTTACTAAAGAGCCATTGGGTCGTATCCAGACTTACGTTCCCTTTACGTTTCATCGTGTAGCGTAATTACTATGCACGCTCCTCGCTCGTACGTATTTTGCCATTTTATGCTTTCCAAACCCTACATTAACTTTTCCAAGCGTAACTTCTGTCCATAATGGTTGCACGTACTAACGCGCCTAAACACGCCCATACTGTATGATTTAAATGGCTGAAAAAGCGTAATTTTGGGTGTCGTCCGTAGATACTCTCTTGATACTAGGCTGGTACGTACTTTCAGAGTTACGAGTCGTAACATCTGCCGCGCAGTACGTACAAAGCAGCATTTTTACGTGTCCGGTTAGCATGAATGCGCTGGCGGACGTAGCTCTGGATGTGGCCCATTGTACTTTGCACACAGAGGAGCATCGTATAAATGCCGCCCATGTCTCCTCTACGAGAATATTTTCTACATCGTTATAGCTATTGGGCCTCATCCAGACTTGTGCGAAAGTGCGAGTATCCATAGCTAAGAGGCCACTGCACTCCCATGTCACTCCCCTCACGGATCGGTGTGCAGGCGAAACACGTGCACGATCGGAAGTAGGTAACCCTGCCCATCCTGTACAATTTAAATGGCGTCCCCCCCCCCACACACACACACACATTGCATATATTAAGTCGTGTGTAGGGACTCTGGAGTTACGGAACTCCGTTGTGTTCCCGTTAAGGAGGACTTATCCACACCGCCTGCATAAATCAGCTAATGGGCTGGATCCTCAACTACAGCTGTTTTCCACAGGTCTTTCAGACTGCATATACGCATTCTACGTACCGAAACGATACATAGATTACATACTATAGTTACTACGCATGCGCAGTAGCTATATATTATATCGGCACGGCCGTCTGTGGAAGACAGCCATAGTTGAGATCCGGCCCAATGTTATTAAGTCTGAATACGGCCCATTATTACCAATTTTGTTCATTACGTTTTTTATTCTTAATTTTTTTTCCAGTTAAGATACTTTACTTTTGGTTTACAAATGTCATATGAAATGTTTTCCATTGGATTACAAGAAGAGAATTGGTTGAAATTTTGGTTTATCAAAAAAATTGCAGTAAAAATTGTATAATACTATTTTTTCATTTCTATTATTATTGGGTTTCCCTACGGCAAAAAAAGTAGAGAAAGGCTGGTGTCAGGGCTGAAATGCGTTGTCACTGTGCTACAGGGGCGTTTTAAGAAGTAAGGGGGCCCGTGTGCTGGATTTGCACATGAGCCCCCCTTCCCTTACCTGAGACAGGACTGTCCAGATTTGCGGGCCGAAAAGGGGGCGGGGCTTAACGGCGCTGTAAGCCCCACCCCTTTTTCGCCCCGCGAATCGGGACAGTCCCACCGCAGGGGAAGGGGGACTAATTTGGCATCTATTTCTTCCCTCCGGAACATATTAGAGGGAAAAAATAGATGCTGAATGGCCCCCCTTCCCCTGCCAACCCAGGGTGCAGGATGCATGCCACAGGGCCCCCTGTTCTGAGGGGCCCGTGTGCACTGCACACCCTGCACCCATTATAGATACGCCAATGCTGTGCTATGTATAAACCCCCCACACCCCTCACCTAGTGAATGCACTGTATGCTTTTTTTGTTGTTGTTGTTTGTTTTTGTTTTGTTTTTGTTTTTTTTGCCTTTTTTTTCCTTACAGCTCAGAAAACCCATCCACCATTTTATGGTGTCCAGTACTGGGCTCAATTGAGGTGCAGATTTGACATTTTATTCATTCATAGTGCTAAGATACATAGGCTATTTGGCATAATAAGAATACAATCATGCCACTTGCATCTGGACACATTAGAAAATGCCTTTGAATGTGCCCAACCCCTCTTGTCCATGGTTATCTGCCATGTGAAACCCATATCAATCCCATGAGCTAACACTTCAATTGTAAGTCCTTTTTTTTTTGTGATAGAAATTCTGGGCCAATGTAGAACCAGTACTAAAATAGCAATTCCCCGCTGAATATATACATATTCCATTAAAAATAATTGAGCCATTGAAACTAATGGCTCCCATACAAAGTAATAGCTCGCATCTGGTCTGAGCATTTGAAATGCATCCGGGAAAAAAAGTTTCATTAACGGCATATACATCATTTTTAAATAAGTAGAATCTGGGGGAAGTATTTGTGAGGAATTGGCTTTAAACCTTGCCCGGTGTTTTGAAAGCACATTACAACCTCTAAATACAAATACGAGAACGAGGACTAATTAATGTTGCAACCTGCTAGAGGTAGAGGATCACAGAGGCTTAGTTATATACTGATTAATTAGTGTGGACATTTTAGCTATTTCTTTGTTTGCCTTATTTCTTCTTGTGAAATAAAGTTAATGTGTACACTGTATTATTGCGTAGCTTAAACCACTCTTCCAAAGTCTGTTCTTTCTCATTTTAATTCAGTCCGCATCAACTGCACTATTAATTAAATTCAGTGTTAGTGTTCTCCAACCGAGCGGGCGTTCGTGAAATTCCTAGAGCATATAAGCCAACGAAGGGGAAAGCACATCTTCCACTGAAATAAACAGCCCGGCCCTTCGGAAAATAATTGCCTATTTTACATTTTAGACCCATCCAATTTAAAAGGGATTTTGGTTTACGGCGAACACAAGACCATTTAGTATAACAAAGCTCATGGATGGTTTATCTCATTGTGTTACTTTTATCAGGAAGGAATCTGTGTCTCTTCTTTTGTGGTATGATGGCATGTAATTGGCTTTCTCTATTTTGGGCATTAAAAAGAACCTGCAGTTGTACCATAATATCTGACGGTTATGCAGGATTTAGGGGCTAAGAAAAAGGAGCTACCGTGCCTTTGTTTTGATGCATTCAGCACAAAATAGAAAGCCAATTCAGTGACCTATCACTCACTAATAAATGTATTTTATGTGTTGTTGTTAGTAAGTGTGGCCTTGAATATAGAAATGAAATAAGAAATGCACTGTGAAAATACATAAAATATAAGGTTTACGTGGGGAAAAAAATTGTAGATGTTGCCCATAGCAACCAATCAGATTCTAGCTTTAACTTTCCTATTACATACTAGAAAATGTCAACTAGAATCTGATTGGTTGCTATAGGCAACATCTCTACTTTTCTGCATTTAGTAAATCTAACTCAAATATTTTAATGTTTAATATAATGATTAGTGAGGAATCCTAAGGCATTAGGTTTAAGTAAGGGTTGACGACTTTTTACAGCTTCCCTCCGGGAGAACCCAGAGGGAAACCATATATTTCTGCAAGGCGGTGGGGCTTAATGACGCAATTTATGAGAAATTGGAGGCGCAGATCATATACACAGAGCGATCGCCACTCCGTGTACTGCATCATTTTTTTCTGTTTTTTGGGGGTTTTTTTTGCTCAGTTTCATGAGAGGGGTGGCAGGCCCGAGGCACACCTACCAACTTGGTACGGCACACTGGTTGCCGAGCACTGTGATAAGCCACCAGCCACCGTTAAGGCCTTTCTGCTTATAGTGGTCCTAACTCTAACAATGAGAGTCCCAATATATATACATACTGGGTGTTGTTGTTAGGAGAGGTTTCAGTAACAGGTTTATTTTCCTTTGGTTCTTTCTGGTACTTGGGGGTCAATTTAAAAAGTTCATTTTCATGTGATAATGCCCATTTTCATGTGAAAATGGACATTATCACATAAAAATGAACTGTTTCTTATTTACAGACAATAGATCACCATGGAAAATAGTAGTTTCCATGGCTATCGATGTTACTATCGGGGAATAGATCGCCATGGAAAATAGTAGTTTCCAGGGCGATCCATGTTACTATCGGGGGTCTCCGCTGGCCCGTTCATTTCAGAGCGGGCCGGCACTTCCTGTTTACAGCCTCGGAGCGGGGTTTTACACTCCGCTCCAGGCGTAAATCTCCAGCAAGCTCAGGCTGGTGTTAGGGGGCATCTCTCCAGTGATGTCCCCATATACCCCTCTTTTCCTACCACCTAATAGCTGTTATTAGGGGGAGGAAAAGGGGGGTATGTATTGGGACACTGCTGGAATACCGCTATGTGTTAAAATGTAAAAAAAAAAACTTCATTATATTTTTATGTAAAAATTTAATAAATACACCTATAATATATAAAACTGTTAAAAAATGTTAAAAAAAAATAGCAAAACTTACCCGTTCGGAAGAAGCGTTGGACATGGGCAGTGTTTTTTCATATCTGGACCTGAAATTTTCAAAGTGAGGAAACAGAGTCTCTGCCCATGCGAAGTATGAATGAAATGTCCTGCGATGACCAGAAACATCATCGCGGACCTCGCAGGACCTCGCAGGACCTCGCAGGTAGGGTGAATAATAGTAAATTTAATGAACGATGCTGCCAGGCTCGCTGCGAGGAGAAGCGAGTCTGGATCTGCATCCTTCATTAAAAAATGATCTCATGGGTAAATAGACCCCTTGGTGACTATTTTATATACAATGATTTTTCTTTAACACCACTTGGTTTAGAGCTTGTGATACCAGTTATGTTTAGAATACACAGTGTCCCAGCACTATAACAACTACAGGGGTTGTGTATTTATTCCCATTATCTGTCTTCTAAATTGCTAATCAGTTTTAATAACCCTCTAATATTGATTTCAACAAATGGATTGCCCTAATTCTACTGGGCACCTAAGTGACCCATGACTATTCACTTAAATTTTTCATACCCCCTCTTCCAAATTCCGACTTCGACCAATGCTTTGGAAATAAATGGTATCTTTATTTATTTATTGAATTTTTATTAGAAAAACTAATTTGTCCAACATGTACATGTGACGAGTACATCATAAATATGGTATTGTAACAATGACATGCATTGACATAAGAAACGTTCTAGATCAATAAATGGCTTCCCAATAAATGGTATCTTATTGCTATACTTGATCAAAGACTATGTAATATTTGATAGATACTTGATAGATGCACTAGGCAAAATTGTTACCTTTTGAGGGTATGTTCACGATGCTTGTATGGATAAAATAGGCAATAAATATGATCCTCAGCTTATATCAATGGTTCACCATAGATATAATCAATTTCTCTGATCCCTAGGCTGAGTAACATAATTATTTCTTGTAATAATAAAATACATTGCAGATTAATTGAGATATATGAGTTTCTGAGACTCAGGTACCTTGGTACCAGGGGTTGGCTGGCAGCTTTTAGTCTGGGGTGAAAATACAAGCAACTATCATTTTCCTCTACTGTGGTCCTGCGCCATCTCTTCACATCCTTCCAGACAGTGACTGTCGGGCATTATGATTGGTGGATAGCTCCAGCCTATCATCAGTCAGCATGCTGAAAACTATTCACTGTCTGGCTGTCATCTCGAAGGAAGGTAGAGAATCCTGCCCAGTCGCTGTGATTGTGTGTAACACCCAGTCAGAACAGCTGGGGAGCATCTTTCTTTGCCAGCCTTACACAGCAGTTGCCACACACTACATGGAGTGTACAGCCCCAAGAAGCTCCAGAGGCAAAAGCCCAGGGGGAGGCTGATGCCTTTTGCCCCTGGACGAGCCCTTCCCTGCTGCTAGTTATCATTAGGTTGACTCGTGTCTGTGCAATGTTAAGTTGTGTTTTTAGGCATGAATATTATATGGTGATGTAACTGTTGTCTTTTCTTCATCCACTGCAGATATAGAAAAGTGGTCTCCAATGTGTGTGAAGGGGGTGTGGACCTACAAGAAAACCTTATGCAGTATAAGTGCCCCTTAATTGCACCCAAAGGTCTTCGGATCACTGTCAAAGGGAACTCTATGGCGGTGAAGCCAGGGGAAGATATCACGTTCATTGTGCAACAGGACCAGGTAACCTGAGGCACAAACACGGGGGCACTGTTCAAGATAGGCTATCTGTCAGTTCAAAGTAACTGAAATCTCCCATTAAGAGTCCAAGGATCTATCTTAGTGCAACGTCCTGTAACATCTTGGCAATCCCTTAAAAACATCCTACTGCAACATTCACAAATCACCCAGGAGTTGATTCTGACCTGTGACTCACATAGTTGCCATGAAATCAAATGCACACAGAACAAATGCCATTGCAGCCCTCTTCACAGCTATTGGTGTCTGTTTATAAAGCCAGCTCTGCTTCAATTGTGTGTGATCGCATCATTGTTAGTAGTTATTAGTTACACCAACAATCAATACACCTGGGAGCTGATCGAGAGTTTAACAACATAAACACAAGTGCCACAAGATGAAGGTCTGTTTTGCCGCCTCTTGTGGCAACCATGGGCATTGTTGTTTAATACATATTTATCAATTCTCCCTGAATATCAGTGAGACTATCTGTAGAGTGGGTGATCTCCCCGACTCCTTGAAGTGTTGGCAATCTCCCTGATGCTGATTTAGTTCCAGAAGTCATTGTGGTATGATGACAGAATTTTGAAGTTGTGTCCTGTTTCATATCCATAGTGCTTTGTTGTGATTAATCTATGAATACTTAGGGCCTGATCCAGAGGTACGCCGATGCGCTGTGCTTACTAAAGCACAGCGTATCGGCGTTCACTTACCTTGACACTCCCCCTGTGTGGGCGTATGGCCGCTTCCTTATGCCGGCTGAAGGCTACCCTAACTTCAGCCGGTGTAAACAAGGGGCCATACGCTCGCACAGGAGCGTATGGCCGCCTAGCCCGCCCCCCCAGCCTCATTTAACTACCTCCCCCCGCCCACCTGCACTAACCTGAACGTAGGGACGCTGGGGGACGTCCCCTCCAGCGTCCATACGGCGCTGCTAAGGACGCCCGATCCAGGATCGGGCGTTGCCGTAGCAACGCCGGGCAACATCTGTCCGGCGCATGCGCAGATCGGCTGAAAAGCCGATCTTACGCTTACGCCCGCCGTCCTAGCGATGGCGTGCGTACCTCTGGATCAGGCCCTTAGTGAGTAGTGAATTTGTTCAATCATACTTAATTGGAATTGAATATTAATTAATAGTGTTATTGTTCTTTGATGATGTTTTAAATAAGAATAAAACCCAAATCTTCCACTATCTTTGGTGAATGTGATAAAGAAATAAGAAAAGAATAGATTAGATTCCGTGTCTTTGTAGGCGCTTATTCATAGAAATATATTGGTGAGATATTGTCTGTCATTCAGGCAGAAACGAAATGCAGCCAACCAGAAAATTCTCCATTTTGCAATATAAATAGAACCTGGAAAACATTGGAAAGACTGTTGTTTCTATCACTGATCTATGAACGTCTTATGTTTCCTGTAGGGGGACATTTTAAACACAAAATATGAAGTGAATCTTGGGGATGGATTCAAGGCAATTTATGTGAATCTGACGCTGACTGGGGAACCCATTCGCCACCGCTACGAGAATCCTGGAATCTACAGGGTGTCTGTTAAAGCTGATAATGTGGCCGGACACGATGAAGCTGTGATCTACGTTCAGGTCATCGGTAAGAGACATATGTAACTAGGAATTGACCGGTTATATTTATTGGCTAAATTCTGAAGAGTGCGGTTTGTTTTATATAATACACAACAGGTACATAAATTACTGTAACCGCTGTGCTAATAATACATATATATTCCTCTAACCGCTGCGCTCATTATCTGCGCATATGACTTTAAGCTAAGCAGTGGTATCGACTGGGCGGCTGTAAAGCAGACGCACCACAGCCGCCATATCTGTTGCAGCGCTGTACCAGCGTGGGCGTCTAGTCTGCATGTGCCCGGAACAAAAGCCTGTCTGAACATCATCCACACGTTAGAAGTCGGACATATTGATGGCCCTATTGATACCATTTAAGGCAATAGATAATGACTTGATTTGTCCTTTGAAGGCATCATATGGTAACCAAGGCCTGAATCCAGACCTTTGTTCATTTCCACGGAGGTCAGTAAGAGAACTCACCTGTCACTTCGATCTTACTTGCGGAGTTCTGGACACCAGAGGCGGATCTAGTGAGTTGTGGGCCCAGGTGCAAAATATATGCTTTGGCCCTGATGATATCCCAGGTATCCCAGTGAGGAGCTACCGTGGTGTGGTGATGATGGCTGTGGGCCCTTGTATCAGCATGGGCCCCGGTGCTGTTGCACCAGTGGTAGCTCCACCCCTGCTGGACACGTATGGAGCCCTAAAATCTCCTCACTGCAATCTGCATGCCTATCTCCGCCTCTCTTTGGCAGGGATTAGGCATGCAGTGTTTGTGGAACGCCATCCCCTCCCCCTTCTACGCACAGAAAACCAATCCTACAGAACCGAGTTCCGATGCAGGACATTTGACACGATGCCAGAAAATCACCTTATGTGCAGTTCATCAGATCCTAAAAATGCGCATGTAACTTCCCGAAAAAAACGGATCTCTGAATATGGTCCGAGGCGTGAATTGTGGAAAAGGTGCCAGATGCGATTTTTTTATCCAAATCTCGGGTCTTGGATTCTATATAAGACAATGTCAACTGCCATTTTAGTGCTGTTTGTCAGTATATGTATAATTACAGGCAACCTATTGATGTTAATAATATAGTGTAGCAGCATCACAATCAGATGCAAATTACAAGATTTTTGTGCTTTTTTCAATAGTTTTTATTTAAGAAAACATTTCAGTCTTTTTTTTTTAACAAAACCAAAAGATGACAAAGATTTACAGCTATGCTCGAATATCTGCAAAGCCTAGTGGGAAAGGACATGTATGGTGGGCCCACCTATTGGGGAAAGCTTAGGAATCAGTAAAAAAATACCAATTAGCAGTTACTGGTTTCCTGCAGGGATCAGACAATGGAGATGATGCCACCCATTCAATGTCCTACAGGAAGAGTCTATGGCTCATCCTGTGAATTGCCATTGTCTGATCTCTGCAGGAAGCCAGCAGCTGCAAAGTTGTAAATTAACAAAGTTTTATTGATTTATTAATAGCCTGCAATCTAGCTTCCCCATCATATCGAGAAATAAGTATCATGGCAGATAAAGCTTTATCAGAGCTCAGCTGTAGAACAAACAACAAAACACAGGGGTCAGCGCTCATCTCTAGTCCAGATATATTGAAATTGAAGTGTAAGCTGCATGAGATAAACACTTTTTTTTCATGTGTACCTTCCTCTAAAAGAGATCTGCTAAATTGTAAAACATTTTCTATTCAGCGGAATGAAGACACAAACGTGTTCCCTGGGAGCTGCTTGGGAAAGATGTTTATACATGAATTAGTCATATGCTTGTTGGTGAAAAGTCTCCTGACAATAAACTAAAATCTCAGTGCAAAGGAAAATGACAGCAATCTTTACAGCAACACAGAGGCAATTTCCCCTACAATTTCCCCTACAGTATTCACCGTTGTATGTTTATGTACAGAAACATATAAATAAAATGCAGCACTTTATCTGGGAAAACATAATGCTCTGCGATACTCTAGGGGAACGATCCAATCTGATAGCTGGAGATTTTTCTTTGAGCTATTTGCATATATATATTTTTATACCCAGAGGACCTTTGAATTATGCCGTATCTCTGCTTTATCTACCATTAAAACACAAGTTTAATAGTTACTATTAAACCGGCTTCAAATTGTTCCCAAAGGTATGTAAATACAACTGGTTCATTGCTGCTAATTCCCAAAAGGGCAGGGATTTTCATTCCCCATTCATTTGTGGATCTTAGAGTAGCAAACTCAGACCTGCAATCACAGGGGATGCATTTTCTGGTGTGAAGATCCTGTTTTCAGCAATGATACAGCTGAAAGGGATAGGGCTTCGGAGAGTGGAGGGTTAAGGTTAGGCTGTGGGACAGGGATGGTTAGGGTTGGGGAGGGTTAGAGTTAGGCTGTGGGACATGGAGAGTTAAGGTCAGGCTAAAGAGGAGGGTCATGGTAGGGTTGAAGCAATTGCATCTTTACTTATTGGGCTGTCTTCATTGGAACTGTAAATAAATCACTGCTTTCGCGGCTACTTTGCCGGAATACAATGTGTCGCAAATCGGCACATCATTCCGGTGAACCCCACCCAATCACAGGGTCGTAATAGCAGCCTCCACCTGTGCGCTCCTCTAAGCGCTTTCTTTGTATCATTGCGTTCCAATAGCCATAGCCTTTATTATGTTTTCCGACTATGCAAAAATACAAAGTCACGCACACTTGTGGGCTCAATCCCCGGGCTTCTTATCAAAAGCTGTCGGAAGTGTCAGTGCTCTTAAATATGAATTGGGGGGGGTGCGCTCTGATTGGGTAGCTCGGAGGCACAAGTATGCATAGACAGCACTAATAGATAATATATCATCTGAGTGCACAAAAACAAGGGGGGTATTGACTGGGGCTTTCACATACACTAAAGCTGGCCGTAGGCTACAGCAATTATTGACATGATTATCCAATTATTAGGATTAGAATTTTCCAAATGGCCAGTTATTATACCAGGAACACTGGTATATTTTAAGCTCCTGATATCAATTCAGAACCAGCTGCAAGGGTTTCCTGTCAATCTCTGCAACTCCTCCCACCACAGTATGTTTTATGGGTCCCAGAAAGAGAGGTGAGAGGCGGCGATATCAGGATCTTTCCCTCGGGAACATTGCCC
>WWET01000372.1:123845-136493 GCA_011038615.1 Limnodynastes dumerilii
CCCTAGGGAAAATTGCCCTGCAAAAGGTCGGCTTGCACTCACTGACGCGTTTCGGCCATACACATGCTAGTCCTTCCAGTGTCTTAATGTGTTATTTGCAGCTGTGGGTGTAAATGAGATGTGATGCTCCGGAGTCCTGAAATTGCTTGAATGGAAAAAGTTTATCCTTATGATATATACCCATATGATATATGAGTGATATTAAACAGTACGGACCCCAGTTTTCTTATGGTTTTTCAAAAGGTATAAGAGACACCTCAGCCCCATTTCTTGTGTTGATTTTTTACATCTTGCCATAGGCGTAACAGCTGGTGTTCGCATGCGCCAATGTTACTTATCAGAGACTTTTGTATGTCCCCTGTGTTTATATAACATTTAGGCATCAATAACCTAAATTTACTAATCGTAGAGCTCACACCACTATGTGAGCCCTACAATTATAAAAGAAAAGGTGACTTTTCCAAATAATCGGGGTGTGTCCATACAGAGTATTTCAAACACCTTAGGAAATGATTAATCAATGATTAAAACACAATGGTGGCACACAAATAGAATGATAATCTGGTCTCATATGGTTATTCAAACCATATGGAGAGCCTGTTAGGTTAGTCACCCCCTGTTTGGTGGAACATTTAATGGCTCATTTTCTAAATAGCATTTTGAAGACTTTGTTACTTTACTAAATATCATATCATATATGTAAAAAAAACAGCAAACTGATTGGTGGATGGCTCTAGACATCCACCAATCAGCAAGCTGACAGCCATTCACTACAATGATTGGTGGATAGCTCCAGCCAAAATGGACTAATGTAGAGAGATGGCGCGGGACTGCAGGAGGGGTAAGGGAAGGAGGCAGAAATATCTCTGCAACCATTATCTCTTGAAAATATCTCTGCAACTGGACAACTAGAAGTGGACACTAGACGGTGTAAGAAGCAGAATTTGTAGAATCAGGGATGCTGTGGGTTGGAAGCGGAGATGCGTTTGACTATTATTTGACATGTAACGTTCATCAAAATGTATCCCCATAGCCTGAGTCTTCTCAGGTGACTTCTTTTCTCTAGTGAGTGACAGAAACATCAGTAAATAAGCTGATTCTCACAGTCCCAGTCAGGACGTTCACATCTAGGACACAAGCCTGGAAGTAGCTGCATGTGTGAAGGTGCAACTGACGCGTTTGATTTCTAGCTGGGTATATTTATAATGAAAATTCTTTTCCAGTTCCCCTCCAGGCCTTGCATCTCGAAGTGGTGCCAATCGCTAGCAGAAGCCAAGATGTGAATCTGTCAGCTATCATACAACCGGACCATGCAAACCTCTCTGTCTACTACTGGTGGATCGGAAATAACCAGCAGGTACCAGCTTATTGACCCTAAAGGTCATTTCTGCATGTGGATTAATGGTTCTTGGGTGCCAAGCAACAGATGCATCTGGCAAAGTTTATTTGATGTTGGTAGCATGTAACCACAGTAAATCACCTGTGTACACAATATAGGGATTTTGAACTAAGCTCACTTGCGCCCTCTGTAGGCAAGTCCCTAACTCCTGTTCCATTATTCTGCACTAAGAACATCTGTATTAAGACGTTTCTACTTTTCAAAAGTTTGCATCAGCTCAATCGCCTAAATAATAATAAAAAAAAGTTATTATTGACAAATATAGAAATATAATGAACATGTGCCCTGTGTTTCTGTATTATCCTGTTAGGAGATATAAATTGTCAGAGTTATAGCCCAAAAAAAAGATATAGACTGATATGATACAATGTAATATTTTACTCCTTTTACCCTTATTTTTATAGCCATTTCTGACTTTGGAAAACTACTTTGTGACCAGGTTCGCTAAGGCTGGAGAGTTCAGGGTGACTGTGCAAGTCGTGTATGGGAACTCCATGTTACAGGACTCCAAGGTGGTCAGAGTGTTCGGTGAGATATCTATAAGGGCCTAAGCACATGTCTATCGCTATAAGTGTACAAGTAGCAATGTAACTATACAGTGGTTGGACAATTTTTTTCAGGTTTGGTACAGGGTTGTCAACTCTCCCGGAATGTCCGGGAGACTCTCGAAATTTGGGCAGTTCTCCCTGTATCCCAGGAGAGCATGTAAATCTCCAGCAGAGGGCTTGAGGCCCGTGGTTTCATGAAAACCACGGCCTCAAGTCCTTTCCCCCCTGCCTGGCAATACTAGTATACTAGATGACGCAATTTTTGTCATTAATCCCCGCCCTCACCAATTTTTGTTAGTGTAAGGTGGCAGGAAAGGAAGGGGTTAGGTTTAGGCTTTGGGGAAAAGAAGGGGGGTTGTTTAGGCTGCGGAGGTCGGAGGGTTAAGGATAGGGTTAGGGTTAGGCTGCGAGAAGGGTATGGTGAGGGTTCGGCTGTAGTATACTAGATGACGCAATTTTTGTCATTAATCCCCGCCCCCATCACTAGTAAATCGACAAGAGGGTAATTCATAGTCAGGAGGCGGGGCTTAATGACACGATTTGCATAAATCTTGTTGTTAAACCCCACCCCCTGCATGCATCTATGGCTTCCCTCTGGGATCTCCCAGACTGGTACCATTATGAATGGCCCAATTTTGAAGGTGCCAATTTTTGTTAGTGTAAGGTGGTAGGAAAGGAAGGGGTTAGGTTTAGGCTTTGGGGAAAAGAAGGGGGGGTTGTTTAGGCTGCGGAGGTCGGAGGGTTAAGGATAGGGTTAGGGTTAGGCTGCGAGAAGGGTATGGTGAGGGTTCGGCTGTGGAGAGAGAGAGTTTAAAGTTAGGGTTATGCTACAGGAAGGAGGTGGTAAGGGTTAATAAAACTTAACCTTTTGGTGGTCAGCTATTCAAAAATCGTCCACTCACAGGAGCCATATTTTCTAAATGTTGGCTGCCGAAAAGTGACGCTAGTTGGCCCCTGACTGCCGGAAATCTATCTGTCGCAAGACAGGTTTTCTAACCGCCAAACCAAACCTAGTTGTGCCGCAATATTATATAATACATTTCATATTAAGTTCTCCGTGACCAATTCTCCCTCCTCCCTCAGTTTATTGTCCTGGGACACCCCATGTCAATGCTTTCTCCTTCATATTAAAGAAAGTCTCTCTGGATTATGTATACAAAGATATCTAGAAAAAAATCAGGATTTGAAGGCTATGGGAGGGATTAATTGGGCTTTGTAAGTCTTATTTCATTCCATAGGACTTTATAATACCGTAGTGAGCCAGAACACTGGTTACACAGTTAAGAATTTGTTCAGTCAAATATTTATCCACCTGTGAATGTTTTTTTGGATCGGTGTGAATACTTTGCGATTGGCAGCAGAAAGTGTTGTTTAAAAACGGGCAAGGCTAAGAAAAATGGTTTCTTTTGTTGTGGATTGGCGAATATCATAAACATTATTTCCCCCTTAGCTGCCTTCCAATAGTGATCACATAAAAGTACACTTTACAATCTGGGCACATTGCCCTGTAAACATATTTCTGGTCTGCAGTCACCTCCTGGAGTCCACCTGCTTGAAGGATTTCTTTTAAATGATTATTGCTTTTTAATTATAGGGCACCCCCCTATCCCCTTTCCTTATACACACACATGCATTCACTACATAAATCACAAAGGGACAAATCAATACACACATGTCAGGGCAGGTAATCAGCAGGGAAGTTCGGAGAGATAAAAAGAGGGGAGCAGAGAGAGGACAATGTTCATGAGGGCTTACAATTTAAACAGAAGGGGAAGAGAAAATAGTGTTGACACAGAGAGAGCCTTATGACAGGAAGAATTGGAGGCAGAGTGTCTGCCAGAAGAAGGTTGCAGTGCATGGGTGCAGCATGAAAGAAGTCCTAGAAATGATGGTGGTAAGTTGGGGAGCTGGAGGAAGTTAGGTGGAGAAACAGCTGGACATAACAAAGTGAGTGTGCATGGTATAAAGACACAACATATAGATATAAGGGAGGGGGTCACTTTATTAATATTGCACAACTGATTTACATTTGTTTGTTTCACGTATGGCGTAGATACCAGAGTAGCTTTATATTATGCCATGCCATGTAAGATTATTATAATCAATAACAGTTATATATATTCTAAAGAGACCATTTCATTATTCATGATGATCTCTGGCCAGTGGAGCTTACAATCCTTACTGTCTACCACACAGACACATAACGGGACCTGCTCCAGAGTTCCGCGAAACAGAAATTTTCCGCCCACAGTAAAAAACGACTGCAATTTGCGAGCGTGCGTGCACACTTTATGCTATTCCATTCCGGAACTGGATCAGCAACATTTAGCATTCCTTAATGGAATGCTTTCCAACGGCATGGCGCGTTTATCGTAATGTGAATCCATTCGCCATTTTAAGGGGGTCAGCTCTCATAACTTTGTGCGTGTGAGGGGAGTGTCCTTCCCCTCGACCACACGGGAGCTAGGATCTCACACTGTACCGGAGGTCTGTATCCGATACAGGGTTACTTTTATAAGAAGTCTATAACCTGACATGAAGTCTTATACCGCTAAGAGGAAACCAGAATCTTCTTAGGAATTCCACACAATTTAGCGCTCGACCACTTTGGAACCTTTAATTAGTAATAGATTCTATGCTGTCAGAGCACAGAAATGACGATAACTCACTATATGCAGTTACTGATTGCTCCTCTGTATATTGTGCTGTCTTCCAGATGGATTCCAGGTTCTTCCCCTTATGTTCAGTAAGCAGCTGGACTTCTATAATCCCAATACCCCACAGTGGAGAGAAGACATTGGACAGATCGTAACGCGATTGCTTACAAAGGTATCTATGGCTGTAGCTGAACTTGTGTTCCAGAATAATATGCTGACCGGTTCCGACAATGTACAGTCATAACTCTGACAGAAAGGTTACAGAGAAGTGTACAATAAAATATTCTGCTGAATGACTTTGGGATGACCATATTTGACTATGTTACGTAATCTACGTATCATTTCGTTATGTAGATTGTGTATGTGCAGTCTTAAAGACCTCATATGCGCAATCTACGTAATGAAATGATACGTAGATTATGTAAAACAGTTACTACACATGCGCAGTAGCTACTATCAGTATTTTCAGACCGTATGTGCAACACGTAAGGTGTTGTGAATCACGGCTGCATTTATGTTCGTTTCCAATAATAAATGTGTTTTATCTCCATATAAAACTGTTCCAGCTCACGGGTCATATTTAAAATAATTTATAATATTATAAAACAAACAAAAGATCCTTTAGTATAGTCCTGGTAAAAAGGCTTCTCCCTATACAGCCATTCTCTATTATCTGCAACACTCCACTCCCTGGTTGGTGGTTACCATTGTAACACATTACAATCTAACACTCTGTAATACCTGTGGCTGTTTAGTAAAAGTGAATCTAGCCATGCACAGGCCATACACTCCTTTATAATCCATCTAATCTGACCGATGATCCATTAATAGATGACATCTGTAAAATACCTTAAGTGTCCTGTGCGGACCACCATTAATCCAAGAGGAAGCAACTGGAACCAGCCAACACTGTAAAATTTAAACGTCCCCCCCTCCCTTCCCCGTGCCCACCTTACAGAGTTTAGGCGAGCAGAGCAGATGGGTTGCCCTGGCGAACAGAACTCCAGGTATACAGAACTTATTTCCATACACCTGGAGATTCATATCATAACACGAGGAACGTGCATGCCAGAAAAACACCCGATTGCCGCAAGTAGATCATGGAAGTCGGGTGTTGTATGTAAGAATCGGCCCAAAGTCTGATAAATAGCACCAAAAATGGCGTTCGTAGGGTGGTCGGGTAACTCAGTGGTTTGACGGTCTCTGTCTGCCATTACACTGGACTTTGAATTTTGTTGATAATCCGATTTATGGTGCAGATATTTGGACAGTCAGATACAGAACTGATTTGTTGGACACCAGTCTCATTTCACTGATCCACAGATTATATGATCGTTTTGTCGGATCCCTGACCCAGTATATTGGCAACTTCACCCGATCAATCAATCAGGGCTGTTATTCTGTGTTTTGTTAATTGTTTCTGCAGACACGCTGCATAATAATTCTTTAGAGCAGCCCTGTACCAGCATGTATGATAATTAGTCATTCATCAGCATGTCTCATATGAAGTTAAATATTACCAGTAGATTGCAAATAACCAAAATATCTTGGAAATAGTTCACATACCCAGATTCGTCACTCTGTCAAACTGATTCTATTCCAGTTGGACAAAACAGCCTCCTTCCTTCTGTCAATGATTAATGGGCACTGAAGTATAGCTAGGATGGAATAGAAACGCATCAATATTCATTATGAAACAAACACATGTATTTCCTACTAACTCTGAATGTCAGGCAGCCAAGACCCTGTTTCGAGGGGCCCTGAGTGGGTGTTGAGAATGTAAGAGGAGATTACTTTGCAAGCGTTATTATTTGGCTGTGTGAAAATAAAATGCAGTTTTTATGCCTAGCTATAACTGCTTTGGCAGCCCATTGCCATGAGACAGACTGGACAATATGGGAATTTGGAATTTGATTAAAAAATATATAGCTCTCGTCTAAGAAATGTGGATTACAGATCGTTTCATATTATTGTCAAAAGACGCGCGCTGAGCAAGCCTGGCGGAAGCCCAGACCTCTGAGTGGAAGACAGCGAATATGATATCACTCCGGTATCCACTTGACTTGGGAATGTTGGGCTTACCATAGACACATGGCTGATTTCAATTACATTTATCGTCTTTTCTTCTTGGCTGTGTTATTATTATCTATTTTGAGTGTTTTATAACCACATGCCAGTTCTAGATATTTGTTCCCATTTAGGATTTAGGACTAAAGGAATGAACGATCATATTGTGTGAAGTCCTGTACTATTATGTGCTTTAAACAGCAATACACAGACCCTCCAACACGACCCATTCCATAGGTACAAAAAAAACACTCCTCAGTTTCCAACTGTCAGTTACTATGGTAACCTCCTTTGTTGAAGAGACAACTAGTTTTTTAGATATCAGTTCACCAGGTGAGTGACAGTTGGAAGCTCAGGTGCGGAGTATATTGTACCTAATGGAATGGGTCATGTTGGAGGGTCTGAATACAGACTCCATTTCCCTAGAGCAGTGGATTCTAAACTTACAGGCACCCTTAGGCTGGCCATACGCTAGACCTACTATTGGCCCGAGTCAGGCCAGTTACCGCTGAAGTGAGTGATCTGGATGGATCTTCAAAACACCCAGCAATCCTGCCATAAACGCTTGGGTGCAATTATTTGATCTTATGGCACGCTTAAATATATCGGGCTCTCAATGTTGTGTAGGGCAGGCCTGGCCCACCTGTGGCTCTACAGATGTTAATAAACTACGACTCCCAGCATGCTTTGTCAGGTATCGGCTATGCCTATGCAGGTAAAGCATGCTGAGAGTTATAGTTTCACAACACTTGGAAAGCCACAGGCTGGGCAGGCCTGGTGTAGGGTATGAACATTTACAATTATCCAATCTGTTCCTCCACCTCCTAATCAAAGTTTTCCCATCTGTCTGACTCCATGTTTATCAGTATGTACAACAGTAATACAGTAAAGGAAGCTCTGTATTCTGCAAGAGATACAGGCCGTCCATTACTATATCACTGCTATACTTGCTGACAGTTATGGAGTCAGATAGATGGGGAAACTCTGACCAGGAGGTGGAGGTGGCACACACTACGGACTGGAGTTTCAACAGCCAGCCAATTATCTAGCTGCACTAGGTTCTTGCTAAGATTGACAGGAGGTCTGTGCAGGAACTGAGTGGAGTCCCATGCTGCCAATTAACCGCAAGAGCCTCCTGTCAATCTCTGCAGCCCCTCCCTCTTCAGCCAGGTTAGAGGTGACCTTGGATTTACTCCACCCCGTGAGTGTTTTGAAGCACCCCAGAGTGCCATGGTGCTCCTCTTAGCTATTACATCGTAGCCTCTAACCTCACAGCTCCTACAAGCAGGACCCTCCATCTTCTTGTCTTCCTCCCTTCCACTTTTGCCCTGACACCTCTCTCCTCCTCTCTCTACATACGATCTCTGCCCCTTCTCTCCTATTTACACTCGTACCTTACTTTGTATTAGACTATTGTCACCACCGTGTTCTATCCTATATGTTATTCATTTTATTGCACGCTGTATGTCATTTGTCTATTCCCTGTTTCTCTGTACGGCGCTGAGGATACCGCGTGGTACCGTATAAATAAACATTAATAATAACCTCTGCCTCAGATCCAGGAACATCTCACATACTATCTCTACCTCTCTATTGTTTTGTAACGTAAACGTTATTTAGCATTTGCTGATATAATATCTCGTAAAAGTTCATTGTGTTAGAATATGATATTAACTGAGTGTTTCCACCACTACACACAGGAAACCAATGTACCTGAGCAAGCGCTTGTGACTGTTGTGAAGCCTGGATTACCGACAGCCGCTGACCTATATCTACTGCCACCCGTCAACCAGACCAAGAGGAAGAGAAGTGTCCAACCTGACAAGGTACAGTCTCTGAATACTATGGAAAGCCCTGACCATGATCTACTTACGGCTCCTATCAATGCTGTGGATTCCATTCGACGGCTGAGTTTATTTATGTGACAGACAGTAGGGTGTGCAGTATAATATCAAGCAACGGAACACAACTGATTGTTACTGATTGCTCCAGTTTTATAGCAAAGAAGCATTTCAGGATCAGGGTGCCCGTATAATGGACCGTATACAGACTACCGGATGTATAACATATGCACCCGGTGTTTAGCGTTTTCTACTACTGCGTAGATTGCGTATAGATGGTCTTTAAGACCCAAGATTCCAAGTAACCTTTGTGACCCAAGATTCCAAGTAACCTTTGTGACCCAAGATGGCGGACAGGAGTCAGGTTCCCCGTTGGAAGGTTAGAAATTAGAAGAGGTGTCCCCTTGTATCCTTTTGTCACTGGTCCTTGCAGATTTCCAGCAGCTCACCCCCCTGAGCACCTAATCCCCCACTGCACCTTATATTCCCTTTCCTCCAATCAGCGGTATCACTACTTGATATAAGCATGCAAATCTCTCAGTTATCAGTCTTCTCCCCTATGCCTAGGGGGAATTTTGTATATTCATTCTCTCAAAGTAACATCCTTATCGGAGTTATCAATTCTAATGAGTTTATTTCTTTTACTTAACTTTCATAGTTATTAATAGCTCTTTTATATAAGACAAATTGGATTTTATGGTTAGTTACGTTTTATTAAAATGATCATTTATCTCTATTAATGTCCTTACACTTCTTTCATATTTATAGTCTGAAAACGGCACATCACCATTTATAGATATATACTGATCGTTAGTCATTAATATTGTGTACATTAGGAGTCATTTCTGCATATTATGTTTTGTCATTTGTTTAGTGAAACCTTTTGTTAGTGAAGATTAGTTAAATGCTTGTTGTTGATAATAAGCTGAATATATTAAAATCTTTCGTTTCCCCCGATCCTTTCATAATTATGTTGATTGGATGATTATATTGAGTTGCTGTGGATCCTTACAAGTATAAATGCAGCTATCCTGCAATCATTTTGTTTAAGGTAATCATTGCCATATCGTTGGAAGAAAAAAGTGTCTGAATTATGGTTGTGCTTTACAGAAGCGATGTTATTGTTGTGATATCTCTGCCACACTTGCTGTTAAGTTTAATTAAAGATATACCATAGATAGTTCATTTAATTGTTTTTTTTACTCTTTTATGTGAATAGATTAATTAGTTTTTAGAAGAGGAGACAGAAGATAGCACGTAGTTAAATATAATTTTTCTTAATTTTTACAACTTTACCACATTTCTGCGAATAAACCAATTGCAGCATAGCTACCAGCATAACCGTCTGTCACCCATGGGGTTGGATTGGGGACTTAAGCCCGATTCAATTAAACGCAAAGGCTGCGTTATTTTGTTCGTGAATGTAAATTCGCAAATTATCAAGGATTTTGATCTGCGTATTTCGGCTACAGTAAAACTCAGTTTTAAGCGCATTTACCTTCGCAACCAAAATAATGCTTCCTTTGTATTTAATTGAATCGGTCCCAAAGTGACTCTAGAAAATATACCACATGTGGATGGTATCAGCTAACAGAAAAGTTTGCAGGCACTGAATAAAAAACATAATGCTATCAGCACAAATATATAATGTGGGTGGGGTTATGTGCAGCCAATTAAGCACAAGAAAAAGATTTATGTAAAAGAGCTACAATCACACACAGCTTCTATTGGCTAATATTTAACAGTAGAGAAGAGATTCATAGGGCCCGTTTTAAATGACCGTGAAGTCTGATTGCGTTGGCTTTTTCGCAAATTGACTTTATCGTAATAGACGGGAATAGGCGCAGTTCATGCTTTTTCCTGTCTTCATAGACAATTGAATCAGGTCCATAGTGTCCTTTACACAGTGCAGGTAGCACAGATTGGATCATAGTGACTGCCACACAATACAGAGAGCATCCTAGTGACCTCCATCTATACAGACAGTGGGCCTGATCCTAAACTAATAAAGCTGCTTGTGGAAGTCGGGTGCGAGCACCAGATGTTCTGCAACGGGACTCATAGAGCACGGAACTCAGTTCTGTACGGTAGCAGTTCCATGCACGGGATGGGGGTGTTACCAGACAGAAGCCTTTCCGTGTACCTGTACAGATCCAGTTCAACATTCTAGTTCTCATCAAACAAAAGAGCCACCAGCCTACCGGGAAGATCCCCTGTATGTCCTATAGCCAATTCTCCCCTACTGTCAACGCAATAATTGTTAATGGACTAAAAGCTATGATTCTGGCTACATTATGCAGCATGCTTGCAGACTGCACAGTAATCAGGGCTATCTCTGCTTTTTCCTGTCTTCATAGACAATTGAATCAGGCCCATAGTGTCCTTTACACAGTGCAGGTAGCACAGAGTGCATCATAGTGACTGCCACACAATACAGAGAGCATCCTAGTGACCTCCATTCTATACAGACAGTGTCAACGCAATAATTGTTAATGGACTAAAAGCTATGATTCTGGCTACATTATGCAGCATGCTTGCAGACTGCACAGTAATCAGGGCTATCTCCGAATAGGTTGGGCCCAGCTGCGATTGGATCACCCGGGAATTCTGAACAATATGATTATAGACTGGGAACATTTCAGGGCCATTTTGTCAGTGTGCAAACAAAGCGTTCCCTGCCCCCTTCTATACAACCTATTATACAGTGCATGGTCTGCTTACGTCTTCGTATTATATTGTGATATACACATACTAATTGCCAGATAGCACATTACGTGCATTCGAGGAGAGTGCCCGGGTGAGTGCATTATACTTACTAGTGTGTAACTACGCTACGCGATCATACTTAAAGTGAACTTAAGTCTGGATCTGGACCATTTTGTTCAATCTTCGACCTCTAATAGGGGAACTAGCTGGTTGTAGCGTCTGCTGATACAATGAAATGATAAATGGTATATTCTTGGTGTGTAGCAAGTACTAATGGACGCTTTGTTTTTCTGTGTTGTCTATTTCTAGAGGATATCTTTGATAAAACAGGCTTTGAATGCACATAATATAACGTTCTTCCTGAGAGGCGGATTCTGGGTTCTGGTGACATTAAGCAATTCTGAGTCAGGTAAGTAAGTCACTTTTGCTGTTTCCCATCTTTCTTCTTTGCTGTGCGTGTCTCTCATAATGATATAGGGGCGTTTTCAGAGAATCGCATTATCTGCGACTTCCGTGCGTATTTTTAAGTACGTTTAAATTGCACATGCATAGTAACTTTTTATACGCAGTCTACGTAGACTATACACGCGGAAGTAGAAATAGATAGAAACAGCGCCGTGATAGATACTAATATCAATGGGCCTGATCCTGAACAACGCTTCTGAGCGAATTTAAGCTTGGCGGAGACATAAAATCGCCTATTTGTAAGTACTGCGCATGCGCGCCATAAAAAATACGCTCATTAGCATAGCGTAATTGTGATCGTATGGGCCATTCACGTATGTGTCACGTAAATACTTACGCGTGGGCGTGCCAATTTTACGTGAGTCCAAAATACGTTTGAAATACGTTAAGTAGGCGGGGGGTTGTATTTAAAGTGTACAGTATGGGCGTGTTTAGCTGCATAAATTCGTTCAGCCCATACGTACGTGTGCGTATGACTGCGGTTACATTGGCAAAAGTTAAGGTAGGGTTTGGAAAGCGATCTTGACAAAATACGTACATTCAAGGGGTGTGCCGAGGGGAGTGTAACGAATTTACACACACGAAAATACGCTACACGAATAAACGTACGGCAAACGTAGTTCTGGATCTACCCCCGTGTCTTTATATGGATCTCACAATGGTTGTAAATACTACACCGGTTTAAAAGTAATATATTTATTAAAAGGCAATTAAGACATAAACAAATCCCAATAGGATCTCAATAAAAAAGCATGAATATTGAACTCTGCAGATATCCAGGGTAACTAGTGGATGGTACTTGCAATGGACATATAAATGAATGAATATATACGAACCCAGCCCAGGGTTGTGACCTTGTGATGAGGCTGATAATGATGCAGACTGTCCGGCAGCAGATGATTTGTATATGGATAGTGCTCCAAAGTACTTCCCCGTCCGTGGCACTGGATGACTTTTAAATAGAT
>WWET01000372.1:149305-161503 GCA_011038615.1 Limnodynastes dumerilii
CGGAAGAGCAAAACCACCATTCAGGTGATGTTATTCCATGAGAGGAACCTAATTAGCTGCTGTTATCTATAGTCTCAGGATGAAACAAAAGCCATTAGTTAATGTTATATATTTGCATGTAAATTATACAATGAAATAGCAATAATGAAGCCAACATGAAGTGAATAAAGAACATTTATCATATTGACTGAGATCATGCATGTTCAAGTGCTCCCTGCATCCCTGTATCCCCATTCAACCCCCTTTCCTTCCCCTAATAGCTGTTATTAGGGGGAGGAAAATGGGGTATATATGGGGAGACCGCTGAAATATATGTAAGTATAATATTTGTTAAAAAAAAACAGAAAATGGTTAAAACGCACTTGACCGGGAGACGTAAAATGAGAGTCACATGTGCAGTACTTCATTCAAGCTTCGGTTGAGTAAAAGGTCCTGTGATGACCTCGCAGATTATCGCGGGACCTCACCGGAGGGGTAAGCATTAATAAATGATATGAACGAAGCTGCCAGGCTCACTGCGAGGAGAAGCCAGCCTGGATCAGCAACGTTCATTAAAAAAAGTAATTCTTAAGTAAATAGACCCCTTTGAGCTAAATGCGAACACAAGAATGCTAATTAGGTGACAGGATTGTTACTGGTTGCCCATAACATGTCCTATGTAGCTTCAGAATGTACCTGTCTGGTGACCCCTGGTGGCTCCCCCGGAGATCACTTCAGCAAGATTGCTCTGCTCTAGTGTTGATGTGATCACCAGGGAAGGACAATACAGAGGATCACCAGGGAAAGGCAGTTATAATTGCCTGTCTCTGTGCATTGCTTGGGCTGGTAGTACTGTCAGGCGAATGACAGCTATCAGGGAATTCTCCTGCGCTGGGACTGTGACAGAGACATTGTCCTTTCATTATCTATCCTTAGTAACGTGTGGATATTGTTTTATAATGCATTCACAACAGTGATAAACCTAGTAATATATTTCTTTAGTATAATGAGAATTTAACAATGTCCTTGTGTCGTCCGGTGTATGGGCAGAAGAGTGATTATGACATAGGGCAAGATCCAGACTTAATAACGACGGCTAATTTCTGCACGCTGCATGTGTAAATCTGGCTGTGGTAACGCACTGCACATGTAACTCTGATCATACGTAACTTGTTCCTAACGCCGTACGAAAGGGCGTGGCAAGCTGAAAATACGCATTGTGGGAGGAGCGAGACATGTAAATTGTACAGTACGCGCTGGGTTAGGCAGTTACGCACGTCAAGGTGATACATATGACCAGAGATACCCAAGGAAAAGTTATGGTAGGGTTTTGATCTCGTAAATCAGCTACGTTATGTGCATTAAGAAAGAAACTACGCACAGTAAGATAAGGAAGCCCTAAAAACGGGTGCGGGTTAGGAGCAGGACGGGTGAGTTAACTAACTCACTCTTAGCTGTAAATACGGTTCATTGGGCTGGATCCAGACTTAAGTAAGTACATGAACTTAGTTACTCCTGGGCTAAACCATGCTGATTGCAGGGGGAGTCAAGGTAATTGTATTCTTTGCATGCAGGGATATATCATTGAATTGCTTACTGCCCACAGACACTGACCAGCTTTACTATCACACTGTTATTTAGACTTGGGATAGGAAACATCACCTCTCAACACTAGTACTGTTTGCAACAGATGAAATATGACTCCCCTGCAATCACCATGGTTTAGCCCAGGAGTAACTAAGTTCAAGCACTTAACAAGGTCTGGATCCAGCCCATTGTTCCAAAGATCTGGAATCCTGTGACTGGCCTGATATTTGCATAATGTTACGCGGTGTCAGGAGCAGGGCCTCGTGCAGATTCACATAGTTTAGGTTAGTCTTTTCATATTGCTGCTTGATATAAGAGATGGATCCTTGTTAAGTGCGGGTATTTACAGATATGTCACGAAGCTGTTCCGTGCGTGTCTGGTGTTTCATCAGAAGAATGTGTTTTTTGTGTCCTGGAAGCCATAGTGACAACAAAGCAACCTGATCAGTAAGGTCTCTGTGACTGAGGGGTTTAGGTGTGGTCCCTGCCAGAGAAAGAAGGTTTTTTGCCCAACCAGATTGCCTGCAGCATGAAGGGCTGGCATCCCTCAGCTGAACTCTGACATTATAGGGCATTGGTCACATTACTCTTGTGTTCCTGACTAATTCACTCACTCTTGGGGCCAGATTTACTAAGCTGCGGGTTTGGAAAAGTGGAGATGTTTCCTATAGCAACCAATCAGATTCTAGCTCTCACTTTCACTATTACATACTAGAGAATGTCAGCTAAAATCTGATTGGTTGCTATGTAAACGGGTGGTGCGCTGGCGCCCTGTGAATTGCAAACAAAACCCAGGCCCGCCCCCACCCCAAAGGTTCCTACCCAATCCTGAAGAACCGCCGGAGAAGACGCGATGTTTCTCTCCCGGCCCAAGGGGTGACGAATCTCTAATGCTGAAAGGCAAAGACAAACATTAGTAAAAACATCTACACCAAAAGTACCTGCGGGAGAAAACGGGGATAACGTTAGTCACGGGTGAGGTAATCGTCATCACCGGCCAGGGCCTCAGACACCTCTTTTCGCCAATGACTGACGAGCGGGACGGAACCTTTCCCACGCCTTCCGGCTCCGTCTCCGCACCCGTGGAAGGAGGAGGGGAACAAACACCACGCAGAGTACAGGCAATAATACTGCTCTTCTTTACTTCTCTTCTTCTTGGCACTTCCTTCGGCCTCTTCTGCCCTGTGCAGCTTCTGCTTCTATCTTCGGCCTCTTCCGGCCACAACTACTTTTTCCCGCCCATGCGGTAGATTTTTTTAACCAGCCGCAGGGGTTGATGGGATGAGTGACGTGGCGAGCCCTAATAGGCTCACCATGGCACCGCAATGCACCCTGGGCATCGCAGGGGCAAAGAGCCTGAATGGCTCACCGCACTTTCCTTTAGTAAGATGGCCACCGCGAGCCCTGATTGGCTCGTGGCCGCACCATGTGACCGGCTGGCAGCCAATCAGAATTGATTGGCTACCAGCCGGACTTCCTGGAGCTGGGGACGGCGCGCTACCGTCCCCCACCGTGCTACTTACAGCTATGGGCAATATCTCCACTTTTCCAAACCCGCAGCTTAGTAAATATGGCCCTTGTTCTTTTGCTGACCCCTTAACTTGCCTGTTTTAATGCTAAACATCTTTGCCCAAACCCACCTGTGCCATGTGTGTTATTTTCATGCATGATGCTTTATAAACAGGAGGAATATAGCGTGAAAATGGCAACTGATGAGGACATCAATCTTCTGTCCTACATCCAATGTTCCAAACCCCCTTCCCCCCACCCCCAAAAAAAAATCTTAATCTGGAGACCCAGTGCTCTGCACAGACCAATCAGAGGGCATGGCTGGGTTGGGGTTGGTCCCTGCAGGTCATGTGACCTGTGCTGTTGTCCAGTCACACACACAACAAGTTTAGTACAACCATTGGCATTATGCAAAGCAACAAACTGTTAAATTCTGTGCATGTTGATTTAATGGGGGTGGGAGTTTTCAAGGTCTACAATTGCTGGAATATGTAAATCACCTTAGGTGACCTTATCATTCTTCTTTATTTGTTATCTGGATGACTCTGATTCCTTTTATTTTCTGAAGTAAATATCATTGAAATTCTCCACTACACCCCCAATACGGTTATTCTGCTGTCAAGCAGGAATTGTTTTTATCCATTGCATCCTGCATTTTAATTGGCTGTTTATACAGTGCCTTTGTAATCCACGGCTTGATTTTATTTACTTTTAAAGGACCACTAAACATACATGAACATTTATTGGTTTAAAGATTTAAACATATATGACCAATTTTTGATGAATTTGTCAGAAATTATTACATCATACTTGGGAAAAAAAGAAATGGAGGAACAAACTTTCTCTATACACAAAGCCTTTTATTTCAAAGGAACTTCCTGAACCTATCCAGAATGTCAATGGCAGATCATAGCGGACACATTCCAACTAAGCCACATTCTATTGGATGTGTCCACGCTCAGTTTAAGGTAGACACGTCCAGTAGAATGCAGGCATGAACAAATGATGAGGACATTTTTGTTCAGCCTCTCCATATAAAGTGTGATTTCTTACTCAAGCTTAGTGAGGTCAAATGATGATACAGTTGTGCCCAGTTAAACCGTTCCCGAAAATAGGGAAAAGTTTGCCATAAAGGGCAGGCCCACCTGCTGGGGAAAATTGAAGGGGGCTTCAGAAATCATTAAAACGTTGTTTACTTACCACTTAGCTGCTACTGGCTTCCTGCAGAGATCAGACAATGGAGCTGACATCACCCATTCAATGTCCCACATAGAGAGTGTGTATGACTCATCTTGTGAATTAAATGGGTGATGTCAGCTCCATTGTCTAATTTCTGCAGGAAGCCAGCAGCTGTTAAATGGCAAGAAAACCTAATTTTAATGATTTACTAATGAGCTACGATCTAGCTTCCCCAACATGTCGCAAAATAAGCATCCTAGATGGAAAAAGCTGTGTTTGAGCCCCACAGTTCAAGCATTTTAGTGGCCCTTTAATTTATCTCATGCTTCCATCTATACAGCCTCAGTCTCGCTCGTCCTCTACTTCATTTTCCATATACTTTATTTTGCTTGTTTGTTTGTTTTTTTTTAACGCCCAACCTTGGGACGCCTTCACACCATTGCCTTGCAGTGACATTTTCTGAGAGAGGCGGAATTTTGAGCAGCTACAAGGTCCCCTTACTGTCGGTGCCTGCCAGCGTTCGTTCGCAGGTCAGTGGCATGTTAGGTGGATGTCTCCTCCCATTCCTTCGCACTTCTTCTGCACAAAAAAGACAAGCAATGCGTCTTGTCACTGTCACCCTCGTGGAATCACCAAAACATCCATGAGAAATCATGGATAAAAACACAACAATTTTTTTTATGTCATCACTGCACCTTTTTTTACTTCCTTTAGTCTTGTTGTAAAGTTGCCCTGTCATCTTCCAGTGTTTTATGAACCAGTGTGTTTCATGCTTGGTGAATATAATAATTCTTTCTCTTTCTATGTCCATAGGTAATCACTCAGGAGTGGTTTTGAGCATCAACTCCAGAGAAATGCACAGTTACCTGGTTAGCTGATGTTTACACACAGAGACAAACATTACAGACTCTTCACTTAATTGTAAGATTTCTCTCTGGAACTTCTCCAGACCGAAAAAAAAAAAATGAGACTTAGCAGCAATTGGACAGAAGTCGTTTCAAACCCGTCCGGAAGATATTAACCGTCTGCTATTACAGAAGAGCGTTCCAGCTAAATGTTTTAAAGACTCGTTTTCATACAACAGACTGTTGTTACGATTCATATTCAATTGGTAGCAAATTTGTAACCCGAGACACGTTTTTTTGTGTTTTATTCATATAATGTGTACACGTTATTACCTTTTATCTAGAAAGAGATGATTTGGGCCTTTTTCTGAAAATCCGCGTTTACTTTTCAGTAATGACATTTATTTGATGTTTCCGGTATATCTGAGGGATCTTAAGAAGGAAAGTAATGTAACCAAGCTGAATCCATAATTCAGTTTCATTTCCATAGTAGGGTAAAATCCACCTGCAAATTCACTACAGCACCTACAGATAGAAGACTCTACACCAAATATTCTAGAAGGAACAAAAGAGAGGTCCGGCGCTCCAAACAAACATTATATAACACTATGTGTCAGCACATACATAAAAAGGAGGTTTAGTTCACAATATAGCTATATTGGGTTAAGCTCACCTGCCCAGCGTCAAGGTGAGTCCCTATACATTTGCTATATGTGTGCTCAGGAGGTCTGTATTAAGACACTCCTGCCATATGAACAGTGTGCAGCGGCCATATTGGGGAGGGGTCAGGCTCCCAAAGTAAAACTAGTAACAGTAGTTTTTTTGTTTTTTTTTGTTACTGTTACCAAATATTCTAGAAGGCTGTATAATTCCTTGTAATGATAACCCAGCATGGAGGTATTAAAACAAAAACAAAAAGAGAATTTTGAGAAATACATTGCTTCCAGTCATATTACCAAGTACAAAAGCTTTGTCTTACCTCAGGAGACCTAATTCAATGTTTTTCTGTGCAATCAATATGCTAAATTGTGTTCTCTAAATGAGAAACGCGTGCGGCTCAATTAAGCCGGAGTTCAACTTGTCCCACAAATTTCAGAGTTTGTTTATGTTTAAAGATTTTATTCCGAGTCAAAGGGTTTGAAGAAGGATAACTGATCGAGGTATTTTACAATGGTTTCCTGGGAGAGTCTAGAATGGAGTGTTATGAGCCCGAGGAAGCAGCAATTTGGATTCAATGTTATCACATCAATCAATCCACCTTCTCCTTTATAGGGTGTCTGCTGTAAAATGCAAAGATTGATTGATAGCTCCTGTGTACAACACACTTTTGACTTCGTTTATTTGTATACCTTAGAATATACTATATTCCATGCATCAAGGTATTATGCCTTATTGATCAAACTGCTTTTGTTATAATAAGTAAGATCACTTTCAATTCATAGAGGCAAAATATTCATTTGTGCCTCATAAAATAGTAGTTTTACCCAAACAACATATTGATGAAAAAATTTACGAAAAGTAAATGTAGTATATAAGTTATACCCTTTAATTATATCTCTCAGCTTTCTCAATTTGGCCAAGACAGCACCTGTTTAAGAGCTGTGTCCTGTGCTTTGCCGTGTTTGGCAAAGGTTTGGCAGAAAGGCCATTAGCAAAATGGGTCCTTGGCTGTGATGGGGATGGGCCTAAGTGGCTCCCAAGCACTACTGGATGTCCAAAGGTGTGGCCAATACAGTGTGGCTACATCAACTTTAATGGCTAGATAACTAGACAATAATACATATACTCAATAGACTTACTTTTTTATTATTATTAAATGGCTAAAATAGATAATAAAAACAAGCATTAAATAAAATATTCATGCAATAACTAGCTCATCCAGTAGCAAAAACAAATCTTATGAGAGCATGTTTAACTAGAGGGTTTGAGGTGGAACATTAGAAGAGGTGGTATAGAAATGTATAAATGTAGTGTTCTGGAATATCACTGTATATATAGCCACTTCTACCACTGCATCTGATTACCATGCTATTTATTTAGGTCACAATTATATATTTGCCTGCACATTTGTTAACCTCTGATCATAATTTCGCTGGATTCCATCTAACTTCTGCAACTTAGGTCATCATAGCTTGTCTATTGTAGATAGCGTTTTGTTTTTTACCATATGTACCAGTACTTCTTGATCTTAATAGAATATTGAGAAACCCTGAAGCTAATGGAAACCTTTATAAAATCTGCACATTTATGACAGCCGAGCAGGGCAGAAGAGAAACAGACACAAGTCACACAAATATATGTGAGTAAAAAGTAATACAATCTCTGGAAAGAAAATAAGAGTGCAGGTGTTGCTTATAGCAACCAATCAGATTCTACCTACTAGCATACTAGTAGAATCCGGTCAACGCTTCTAAACATCCTTCCTTTTCAGTAGGTTTAGTAAATGTCTGGAAATGGAATTACAAGGAAGTCTCACATTTGATTAGGTTTCAAGGTATGGAAAAACGACGCACCTTTTATTACTCGCGTGCGTAGTAGCTTATTTACACTATCTACATACCATTTCTGTACGTAGATTACGTAAGCATGCAGGTCATGCCATAATTAAAAAATAAATTAGGTGTCATGACAGCAAAAGGCCGAAACTGTAGTAACTGTAGAAAAGTAATTTCTTCCAGGTTAAGTAACAGATGTTCTTTTGTAAACAAAAATAGTTATGTCAGTAAACTGAGTATAAACCATTAGCAATGACTGAATTATGCACTTTCCACATTAAAATTCATTTCACAATATTATCTTATGACCATGACAAAACAACTTCTAGGTCTTTTAATCCCATTGGACCTGATCCAGAATGAATAAAACCAACTGACTCACTCAGCTTTTGGCATGCACGGTACTAATAATTCCGCAGTGGAACGCAGATTCCCGATGCTGCACTATGGGCCTGATCCAGAGCTACGGCCGCCGTCGCTAGTACGGCGGCCGTAAGCGTAATGCGCATGCATCGTAGATCGGGCGTCCATAGTAGCGCCGTAGGGACGCTGGAGGGGACGTCCCCCAGCGCCCCTACGCTGAAGTTAGTGTAGGGGGGCGGGGGGAGGGTAATGACCTACGCTGAAGTTAGTGTAGGGGGTCGGGCGGAGGGAGGGTTAACGTACTAACGCCGCCATCCCAGCGTATCAACTCTCCCTTACGCCGGCTGAAGTTAGGGTAGCCTTCAGCCGGCGTAAGGGAGAGTTAATACGCTCCTACAAGGGGGAGTGTCGGGCCAGAGCAGCGATGTTACGCTGAGCGCTACAGCACTCAGTGTAACATCGTAGCTCTGGATCAGGCCATATGTGCGGAATGCATGGTCTAGAGGGGAGGCGGATCCACTCACACTGCGCACGAGATACATAGGGTGGGTGGCCATAGGTAATTAAATTAAGCAAGGGCTTGGCTTACAGTATACTTAAGGTTGCTCCTAGGACACGGATCCACCAACTGCGCGTAGCAGAGCAGGGGGAGTGTTGTGCACTCCTGCGTGCAGAATTTTGCATACCAAAATCCGTACGTTAGCGTGTGCAATGTTGGCTAACATATGAGTTCAACCCTTAAGCTTAGATCAGGTCCTTTATTAGTGGAAAACATTATTGGTGATTATTGCTTCAGTTATATGGAATTCAGTTACTGCCGTGAAAGGATTACCCACAATCCATCATTTCTGTGAGGCCTGCGTTGGTGTATCAGATTGGCTTGCCAGCTTTGCCATTAGTATTTGTGACCTAAGAAATAGAGAGCAGCTGATCTCAGTTATACATTTGGCTGTGAATAACTATGTGGAATCCTGGCTCAGAAAGGTAAAAAGCTCTTTGATTTGTAGCCTCTTGGCAAAAACCTCCACAGCTGTGAGAAATGGTGCTATGCCATAATGCCAGTTTGGGGCCTATTTGGCATAGTCTTTATACATTCATGCTCCACCAACAAAACAATTTCCCTTTTCCAAGTCATTTGCCTTCCTACAATATGATTGCACCTCCTTGAGTCCAATATTAAAGTGAATCCAGTGAACTATTGTATTACACCTTTCTGTATAATGTCCCACACAGCAATAGACCTGAGGTTTTGTAATATTACAAACACCATAATATATTTCAACTGTGCATGGCCGGGATGTTTCATGGATATGATTAGTGACTAGTAATATCACATGACTGCTTACATGTGTTCCTGATGGGCCATGTCACTTCAACTGCAGGTGTTTAACCACAATTCATTTCTGATTTGTAATATGTATATGCACAATGATCACTTGTGTTTAAATGTGTACATATACTATAACCTCTTAAGTTTTTACCTGTAAAGAAAACATGTATTGTGTGCAAAGGTTTCAATGATAAAATGACATCAAAGCAGCAACAGCCCAATCAGGGATGGATTAATCCAGAAGTTTGTGAACCCATTCCTCAGTGATTTACTAAAACAACTCAACTCCAGGGACCGGATGCAGAAGCCCGTACGACAGGATGCTTACACATCCCAAATGCGCAAGTACCTTGTGCGAATGTACTGTGTATAAGTCACATGGGTGTTATGCATAGCACGATCAATAAGATTCTGTGCCAGATTTACTAAGCTGCGGGGTTTGGAAAAGAGGAGATGTTGCCTATAGCAACCAATCAGATTCTAGTTCTTCCTTTCCTATTACATACTAGAAAATGTCAGCTATAATCTGATTGGTTGCTATGGGCAACATCTCCACTTTTCCAAACCTACAGCTTAGTAAATCTGGCCCTCTGTGTGGGAGAATTTTTACGTGGGGGAGGCACTTTATCGTACAGTAAGGACTTGCTAAGCCCTTACATATAATGCTGAATTATGAAGGACACCCTTACGCACTGGGCTGCGTTTGTTAAATTTAAGGTAAGGTTCTGCACTCGTAAGCTGGACTTAAAAGTGGCTGTGGTACCTAATTCAGGAGCCGGTCCAATTTTGTGTCACTCCTGTTTACAGCTCAGCAAGAATCTACAATCAATAAAAATTAGAATACCGTAGGGGTAATTTCCCTTATTTATACCCTAAGTCATTTTTGAACCACTGTAGTACCAAAACAAAAATAGTTCTTGCCACAGGTAATCACCTGACTGGCCTACTGAAAAGGGAGGGGGCTGTATGAGGAACGCCCAAGTACCCATCTAATAAGCACTGTTTTTACACCTATATTTGCTTTTGTACATTTTGGAGAGATGTGACAACCAACAAGTATTTAACAACAAATACATTTGCATTCTCGCAACAATGTAGAGATAATAAACTAGTATGGATGGGGTTTAATATGTACAGGGTTTTCCAGTGTTTTATCTATCACCTCTGTTCAGCAATAATCACTATAAACCCCTTGTAACAAATTATAAGACTTGTGTATTGCCTGTGTTACACCATGTAATGGTAATCGGACATTGTTTTAATGCTTTATATTTTATAAATAATTACAGTTCTGTAGTCACCATTTGCACCCAGTTTGGTTCATTACTTTGAAGCAGCAAGAAGGTAAAAAAATAATTAAAAAAAAAGATTGACCTTTAAGTGAGTCATTTATTTAGCATTTTTGCACTACATAAAATATCCACACGAGGCTCTGTCACACTGTCGGAATATCTTGCACCGTAGCTGAGGTCACAATTGTCATCATCATCATCGGTAAATCAATGAGGTAACTAGTATCGAAACATTCCAATAGCATAAAGCACCTGAAGCTGATAGGAGTACTTACCACAGTAAACAATGTAATTATGTATGTGATTATCAGTACACAGTGTAACAGAAAGCCGTCATTGCAGATTCCAGTCATGTTTACTGCTAACCCAGACACAATAATGTGATCACACTCCACGTAACACTGCCTCCAACTGACACTCACACTCAGGGCTAGAATTACTGCAGGAAAGTATAAGGAGATGTTGTTGCCCATAGCAACCGATCACATTCTAGCTCATACTTTCCAATGCTAGAAAATGTCAGCTAGCATCTGATTGGTTGCTATGGGCAACATCTCCACTTTTCCTTTCCTTCAGCTTAGTAAATCTGGCCCACACTGTTCAAATGTTTTTTTTTTAGCACAGTATGTTTTCTAAAGACATAAATGCTAAATATTTGTTTGGTTTACTGCAAGTGTTTCTATGTATAGGAGGATGGTAACATTTCTGTACATTATTCTAAAATAAAGGTGAAAATAAGGAATTTTACCAGTTTGTTTCATTGCATTTATTTTCTCTTTTTATTGTTATCAATCAATTCATTTTTTTCCCTTATTGCTAAATAAATTATAGTGTGCTTTACATATACCACTATGGCATAAATATCCATTGTAAGCAAAGGCAACTCCCAACTGCTGTGAGCTGCAGATGAGTGTGCCTTTGGATTCCATATAGGCCTCACAGTATTTTGTGTTCACGTCTGGATCAGGCTCTTGCCTTATAAATGGAACTTAAAATACAGTACGGCCCCTTTGAACAGTTACAACTGGGACCAATGCCCCAGCCCCATGCCCTAGGGTGGCCCCCACCAGCTTCATTCACCTGGTACAAGATATTAGCCGCGACTTACAGAGATTATTTCACATTCGCATCAGTCGCTGCTCCATTGGAAACACATTCTAAATTCCCTAACACAGACATACATACTAACCTTCTCCTTCAGCCCTAACCTTACATGCCCTGCAGCCTAAAATTAACCCTCCCTTCTTGGGCCCTAATCCTAAACTCAGCCTTCTGCAGCCTGTCACTATTGGGAACATGTCAAAAAAGTTACCCATTTCCAAGAGCAATTTTCTTTTCTTTTCTTGCATTTCAGCAATGATAGACGTGATTCAGCTGGCGTCTGTATCATTGGGCCTGATCCAGACCTACGCCCGCGAGCGATCGTACGCCGGTCGGGAGCGTAAAACCGGGCGAAAAAACGCACTGCGCATGTGCAGTATGACAACTTCCGGTCGTCCGAAGGACATGAGCGTACAGCGAACGTTTTTTGAGCGTATTTTTCGCCCCAGGGGCGTGCGTTTTGTACAACGATAGTCCGGACGCTCGAGTTACTACACAGAGGCGGGGATAGGCATTTT
>WWET01000372.1:166286-191742 GCA_011038615.1 Limnodynastes dumerilii
TATATATATAATTGATTGGTGAGAGTGAGCAACATTTTATGTATATGCAGACATGTAACAGAAAATTGTTACTATATATATTAACAGACCCTCCAACATGACCCATTCCATTAGGTACAATACACTCCACACCTGAGCTTCCAACTGTCACACTCACCTGGTGAAATGACAACTGATGTTTAAAAAACAATGTGTCTTTTCAACATAGGTTACCATAGCAATTGACAGTTGAAAATGGAGGAGCAGAGTATTTTGTATGGAAGGTATGCATTAAGCATTGTATATATTCAAACACAACTGTACACAGTGGAGGCAGCCATTTTGGATTCATTAGAATTCAGCCTATAAGTTCACCAGGAAATACTGATGTCACGTAGGAGTGAGGTTGTAGCTGGTGATGTCACTGTCTCTTAAAAGAGGCTGAAAATGATCTCATAAAATGGCTGGCTCTAAATTGTTTAGGTGACAGGTACTATTTTAGAGTGTGGGGTTCTTAATTAGACTAGACTTCATCCAATAGAATGACACTTTTTAAAACCAACTAAATGGTTCACTCAGCATTATCTAGAACATTCACAACGCAGGCTGGAGCATGCAAAGCATTTGCTCAACACAGTTGTGCATCAGGGTCCAAAAAATAGTCCCTGTGCGTTTCATGGCTTTGTAAGTGTCTTAGCTGCTGGTTGAACAACTACCAAACAACGGGTGCAAGTATCAGAGACCAGCATGATGTCACATGTTTGCAAAGTGGGCAGACAGAAAAGATGGTAACAGGGACAGTACAGGACAGGCTTGGACCCCATATCAAGGACGCAGGGCCTAAGTCTGGAAGGGCAGGATTGGGTAGAGCCACAGACCATCCAACATGACCCCTTCCATTAGGTACAATATACTCTGATCCTGAGCTTCCAACTGTCACTCACCTGGTTTAAATGAATTAACTGACATTTAAAAAACAATTTCAGGTTACCATAGTAACTGACAGTTGGAAACTGAGGAGCAGAGTATTTTATACCTAATGGAATGGGTCATGTTGGAGGGTATAGAGCCATGCGGTACTGGGGGAGGCTGAGCAGGCCCGTCTGTGTGAAAGAAGCTGTCACAGGTTGACAGCTTAAAACAGAGCTCGCCACTCCAGCGCTCATACATGGAGTATGAGTGCTGTTTTAAGCTGTCAACCTCTAACAACATGCCAGACTCCATAGCAACCCCATGCGCCCCCTAGTGTTACCTGGCTGGTAATCATCAATGTGATGATCGAAGGGAATGTTTGAAGTTCATCATCTTGGAGATTTTCATATGCTCGGGTTCACCAGTGGCTACAGATAATCAAAAAACAACTTTCATGAAAAAAGACCATGGTCCAGATTTACTAAGCTGCGAGTTTGGAAAAGTGGAGATGTTGCCTATAGCAACCAATCAGACTCTAGCTCTCACTTTCGTATGACGTACTTGAGAATGTCAGCTAGAATCTGATCCACTTTTCCAAACCCGCAGCTTAGTAAATCTGGCCCCAGGTCTATTTCAACACATAAATAATATGTACAAAGGTAACATAGTAGCACATCACATTTAAATGAAAATTAACCATCAGATATCAACAACAGTGAATAAAGAAATATTTACAAATGGCAAGTAAATAAAAGGAAACCCCCTACACCGGGCAATTCATCCTGAATCTCTCATCTCATAAGGAACATTTTTTTGTGGATTTCTCCATGGCTGATTAGTGTAAATTCAACCCAAAATCTCTCTACTCTGTGCCAATAAATTCTCATGTTGTGCAGTAGAAAGTGGAAATTTCAGGATTCAATCCCATAAATTATACCAGGCAACAAAGGAGAAACACAAACACGTAACACATGGGACTGAAGGTATGATCCAAGGGTTAATAGTGAACAAAGTGGTCGGTCAACCCTCGCGTGGAAAGAGAGGTCAGCTGGTCTTGGCAAGAAAGGTGAAGGGAATGAGCCAGTTCTAGTGCTCTCTGTAAGGCAGAATGATTGGTTGTTTGGAGGCACAGCCCTTCTTCATCTTCTTTCTGATAGGTGGAGGAGAACTGAGCATAACAAACACGCACACAACGCTGCACCCTGGTATACAAAATACTGTGTTCTGTCTCTTGGTCCGTGGTATTTAAGGCTGTGATACAGAAAAAAACGTGGTGTGGTGTTATGGTTTATGTGCCATTTTTTTGTTCCCATTCCTGAAAAAATAAATAAATAGATAAAAATAGTAATAGTAATATATGGTTAATAAATAGGTCACAGAATCTGCTCAAGAAAGATATTGTATATAAGATCGAAACTCAGTATCGTGCATGCACATCACACAACATCAATTAAGAACAATGACATAAAAGAACCACTAGAGGGAGCACGATAGTTCTCTAGTTACTTCAGTGATCATTCATATGCCCTTCCTCACCTTTGCCTTCCTAAGAACATGGCCTCGTACTGGGGAGTTCTTGGCAGATGTCTGCCTCTTTAATGCAGCCGCACTGTTTACCGGTAAGGAGCATTCTGCATCACTTGTGTCACAGCTGGAGATAGGAGAGTTTTCCACTGTCCGGTGCCGGAGAACTGGAGACTAAATAGAAGAACCGTTATTTGGGATCAGTAGATTACACCAGGAATAATGGGGCTGATTCAGAGTTACATATCCACCTTTTTTTAGGTGGAAGTGTAGACTTGAGCAATACCATGCTGAGCTGCAAGGGGAGGCAGATTTATATTGTAAAACCAGAATTAAAATTAAAAGTGAAGTTTCTTAGCTCAACTCTCTTTTATAGAATAATCATAAAGCTAATGCAGTATTTTAGTTAAATGTGTAAAAGTAAAGAATTTTCCATGCATGCAATTTTTGTTTAGGGGACTGTCTATATTTTACATTATACTAACAGGGACTGTCTATACTATACATTATACTAACAGGGACTGTCTATACTATACATTATACTAACAGGGACTGTCTATACTATACATTATACTAACAGGGACTGTCTATACTATACATTATACTAACAGGGACTGTCTATACTATACATTATACTAACAGGGACTGTCTATACTATACATTATACTAACAGGGACTGTCTATACTATACATTATACTAACAGGGACTGTCTATACTATACATTATACTAACAGGGACTGTCTATACTATACATTATACTAACAGGGACTGTCTATACTATACATTATACTAACAGGGACTGTCTATACTATACATTATACTAACAGGGACTGTCTATACTATACATTATACTAACAGGGACTGTCTATACTATACATTATACTAACAGGGACTGTCTATACTATACATTATACTAACAGGGACTGTCTATACTATACATTATACTAACAGGGACTGTCTATACTATACATTATACTAACAGGGACTGTCTATACTATACATTATACTAACAGGGACTGTCTATACTATACATTATACTAACAGGGACTGTCTATACTATACATTATACTAACAGGGACTGTCTATACTATACATTATACTAACAGGGACTGTCTATACTATACATTATACTAACAGGGACTGTCTATACTATACATTATACTAACAGGGACTGTCTATACTATACATTATACTAACAGGGACTGTCTATACTATACATTATACTAACAGGGACTGTCTATACTATACATTATACTAACAGGGACTGTCTATACTATACATTATACTAACAGGGACTGTCTATACTATACATTATACTAACAGGGACTGTCTATACTATACATTATACTAACAGGGACTGTCTATACTATACATTATACTAACAGGGACTGTCTATACTATACATTATACTAACAGGGACTGTCTATACTATACATTATACTAACAGGGACTGTCTATACTATACATTATACTAACAGGGACTGTCTATACTATACATTATACTAACAGGGACTGTCTATACTATACATTATACTAACAGGGACTGTCTATACTATACATTATACTAACAGGGACTGTCTATACTATACATTATACTAACAGGGACTGTCTATACTATACATTATACTAACAGGGACTGTCTATACTATACATTATACTAACAGGGACTGTCTATACTATACATTATACTAACAGGGACTGTCTATACTATACATTATACTAACAGGGACTGTCTATACTATACATTATACTAACAGGGACTGTCTATACTATACATTATACTAACAGGGACTGTCTATACTATACATTATACTAACAGGGACTGTCTATACTATACATTATACTAACAGGGACTGTCTATACTATACATTATACTAACAGGGACTGTCTATACTATACATTATACTAACAGGGACTGTCTATACTATACATTATACTAACAGGGACTGTCTATACTATACATTATACTAACAGGGACTGTCTATACTATACATTATACTAACAGGGACTGTCTATACTATACATTATACTAACAGGGACTGTCTATACTATACATTATACTAACAGGGACTGTCTATACTATACATTATACTAACAGGGACTGTCTATACTATACATTATACTAACAGGGACTGTCTATACTATACATTATACTAACAGGGACTGTCTATACTATACATTATACTAACAGGGACTGTCTATACTATACATTATACTAACAGGGACTGTCTATACTATACATTATACTAACAGGGACTGTCTATACTATACATTATACTAACAGGGACTGTCTATACTATACATTATACTAACAGGGACTGTCTATACTATACATTATACTAACAGGGACTGTCTATACTATACATTATACTAACAGGGACTGTCTATACTATACATTATACTAACAGGGACTGTCTATACTATACATTATACTAACAGGGACTGTCTATACTATACATTATACTAACAGGGACTGTCTATACTATACATTATACTAACAGGGACTGTCTATACTATACATTATACTAACAGGGACTGTCTATACTATACATTATACTAACAGGGACTGTCTATACTATACATTATACTAACAGGGACTGTCTATACTATACATTATACTAACAGGGACTGTCTATACTATACATTATACTAACAGGGACTGTCTATACTATACATTATACTAACAGGGACTGTCTATACTATACATTATACTAACAGGGACTGTCTATACTATACATTATACTAACAGGGACTGTCTATACTATACATTATACTAACAGGGACTGTCTATACTATACATTATACTAACAGGGACTGTCTATACTATACATTATACTAACAGGGACTGTCTATACTATACATTATACTAACAGGGACTGTCTATACTATACATTATACTAACAGGGACTGTCTATACTATACATTATACTAACAGGGACTGTCTATACTATACATTATACTAACAGGGACTGTCTATACTATACATTATACTAACAGGGACTGTCTATACTATTATAGGGGCTTTATCCGGGGACATATTGTGATCACTATATAAGGGCTTTATCCGGGGACATATTGTGATCACTATATAGGGGCTCTATCCAGGGACATATTGTGAACACTATATAGGGGCTCTATCCAGGGACATATTGTGAACACTATATAGGGGCTCTATCCGAGGACATATTGTGATCACTATATAGGGGCTCTATCCGGGGACATATTGTGATCACTATATAGGGGCTCTATCCGAGGACATATTGTGATCACTATATGGGTGCTCTATCCGGGGACATATTGTGATCACTATATAGGGGCACTATTCAGGGACATATTGTCAACACTATAAAATAGCACTTTGTGAACACTATATAAGGGCCCTATTCGAGGGCATATTCAGCATATTCTGAAAACTATATAGGGGCACTATTCAAGGACATATTTTGAACACCATATAGGGGTACTATTTGGGGACATATTGTGAACACTATATAGGGGTACTATTTGGGGACATATTGCAGGCACTTTATGCGGGAACATAATTCATGGGGCTCATGGTATTAAAATTCACAGCATGTCCTACAACACATGGGCATGCTGTGCCTTCTAGTACTAAATGCAACAGCATGCTATGGAATAATAACATGCTGCGCAATGGATTTTTACATGAAATACGCTATTTTTTACATTTTTGTTATATATTACATTTTTATTTTATTTTTTTTATGAAGGGGCATGGTCTGCGTCGTTTTTTGAACATAAATCGCCTCAATTTTAAGATAAATCATGGTGATTTAACCCTTGAAAAATCGCCACACATCGCTGGAGAATATAAATTGCCAGAATAAAGTGCACCTTAGTAAATCCAGCAATATGGGAACCCAAATGACAGGAAAATCCAGGCTACCTAACTCACTCCTTAGTAACTCCAGACTCAATTGTGGAACTAGTACAGCTACTATCCAGGTAACTGGATCTGATTGTCTTATATTCTTTTATTATATTAGAATACCCTCCCTAGTCACTGACCACTAAGCATAGTACAAACCATACTTAAAACCAAATTTAAGGTCCAGCTCTAACTAACTGATTAGACCCTGGTCTTCCATCTGTGTTAAAGTGTGTGGAGGATTAACCCTCCAGACAACCCTGTAGCTCAAGGTTGCAGATTCCCAACAACATTACAAGACACTCTCTTTCTCACCTGAGGCAGCTACCCTCATTGCCACAACAGCTACTTAGGTTCTTTTACCAAAAACTTTGTGGTTTATCACATTTTTTTACATTGCTCACTGCAGTTTTACAAGCAGAGCGATGAACTAAAGGACACTGCGAAAACTTTATTAAAGAATAACAATCTGTGTCTTCCAATAGTCCAGGCTGTTATGAGACAGTCAGGAAGTGCACAGCCAGAAGATATGTGGCCTATGGTGACTGTGTGGCTGAGGCTGTCCTCTGCAGTGCCTGATAATTTCTCTGTTATAATAAAATCCTGTTATTATTATTTCATTAGATATATTGTTTTACCGAGATTAAAATGAATGTGGGACTTTTAAGATGGTTAGAGGTTTCCCAGGTTACCTATCACTGTCCAGTCATGTTGAAGACATGTTGATAAGAGCTGAATGTAACAGCAACCACAGCAATCGTGTTTGACTTCCACTTATTTAACTTTAATACCCCTTTGGGTGGTATGGCGAGCATTTTGGCTGCTTTGCCTTATAGGACATTTACCAGTGCCTGGTGTAAGTACAGTGTGGCTTTCACATTGGGCAGTCATTTAGCAACAGCATTGGAAAGCAGTCCATATTTTGGCCTATGTGAGAGTACCTGCATTGGCTTCAATGGCTGCTCTGATATCGCGTTTCTCTTTCCGGAGTTGGGCCAGGCGGTTGCGCAGCGCCTCCTTCTTCCGTAGCAGATCCTCCTCTTTCATTTGTAGCTTCTTAGCGTCTGCCTCTACACGGTTCTTCCCATACTTGTACTGCTCAGCGTCTAAATGGCAGAGAGTTACTTTTATGCTGAGCGCGGGCATTGGAGGACTTGCAGTAAGTATAACACAATGGAAGCCTTACTTACTGGAGACATTGCGCTTTACACTGGTGGCTGGACAGGGCTTCTTCTGCTGGTTATTAATTATCCTTGTTTTTGATGCAATACCATTAGTCGCCATCGGAGGCTTCTTACTTTTCAGCTGTATTAATGAGACAAAAATTTGAAGGTAGAATTCCATGAAAAATGTGATTTGAGTTCAGTAACTTAGCTGCATTAGCTGGTATTTGGTTGTATTATTTCATCATAACAGAGTATAAAATAAATACAATGTACCTACGTTAGCAGTCCATCTGGTAAATATTAAAATTTTATTTTTAATTTGTTGACAAATAAATTAAATTCAGGCAAACCCAGGCATTTTTGTCATCATGAAAGATAATTTAATATGTGAGAAATCTGTATTGCATCACATTCCTCTGCGTTATCTCCAGGGGAGTGGTCATGTGTAATTGGGATAAATATAAGAATATCCTAAATCTCAAACTAAATTGAGGGTAAATAGGGTCTAGGGTCAGTATAGTTTTAAATAAACAACTGGGCAGACTGGATGGTCCATGTGGCTCTTATCTGCCGTCACTTTCTATGTTTCTGTGTTAAATCTAAGTTTAGACTCCATTTTCATTGACATCTCTGCTAACAGGTATTTTGAAATCTAACCTCGTGAATGCCAGTACAGAATGCCAGTCTAACCCAGCGAATGCTAGTCCAGAATGCCAGTCTAGCCCAGTGAATGCCAGTCCAGAATGCCAGTCTAGCCCAGTGAATGCCAGTCCAGAATGCCAGTCTAGCCCAGTGAATGCCAGTCCAGAATGCCAGTCTAGCCCAGTGAATGCCAGTCCAGAATGCCAGTCTAGCCCAGTGAATGCCAGTCCAGAATGCCAGTCTAGCCCAGTGAATGCCAGTCCAGAATGCCAGTCTAGCCCAGTGAATGCCAGGCCAGTGCCATAAGACCTGTTGCTGTCATATTGTTGAATCGCTTGCTTTGTCTGTACCCAGGTCCCGGATGCTCCGTCCCGGTCCCAGCTAACCAGACGTTCTGGACCCGCGAGGAGTTCTCCATGCCGGAACTGGCCAGAGCATCTCACAAAGCCTTAGTGATGGACGACGTCATGTGGATAGTGGGAGGCTACATGTTCAACCGGTCCAATGAGCAGATGGTTATGGCGTGAGAACCACATTTATTATTACTGCTATACGTTAAAGGTTATGGGTCCGGCTAACCTGTGACTCTCCAGGAGCTGTGCAGTTACAACTCCCAGCATGCTTTGTCAGGTATCGGCTAGGCCTATGTAGACTCCTGGAGAGCCGCTGGCTATGTCTGCTTCGTGCCTCTAGGTGGCAGGATATGCTTCTAATGTCAAAGCAGACTTTGGCGCTGTCACTTATTCCCACCCAGGAGTCCAGTAAGCTCTGGCAGTCCGCACGGTAAAGGGTAGGGGACTCTCTTGTCACTTCCTTCTCACGTACGGCCCTTGGGCAAGATCCCTGTCCTTAAACCTACCTCAGCGTCTCTATGTAATAGATGATCTCTCCCTGCATATGGATGTCACCAGCCGGGGTGACGAGCGAGTGTTATTCAGCAGTAACTGGGTTGTGTCCTGTACAGGTATGACCTGGCCTCGCGAGAGTGGCTGAAGCTGGACAGCTCGGTGAACGCGGTCTCTGTGCGATACGGACACTCCCTGGCGCTATACAAGGTACTGCAGACAGGCCGGGGGTCTAGTCCTGTATATTGATAATACAGAATGAATATTGGGCGTGTTTTTAGATTATTAAGTATCTCTCTGTTTTGTGGATTTTGTTGATTTTATGTGTAAGGACACAAATGGTACTGCTTAATTCTTATATCATTTCCTGCACTCTCAGAGCTGACAATCTAAATTCCCTAACCTGGGGGAGAAGGGTATAGAGGGAGCAGTGTAGAGAAGGGTATAGAGGGAGCAGCGTGGAGAAGGGTATAGAGGGAGCTGTGGGGAGGAGTATAGAGAGAGAGAGAAAGAGAGAGAGAGAGAGAGAGAGAGAGAGAGGTGGGGAGCAGGGTATAGAGGGAGTAGTGGGGCATAGGGTATAGAAAAGAGTGGGCAGAAGAGTATAGAGATAACATTAGGTAAAGGGGTATAGAGGGAACAGGGGGTAGAGGGTTAAACAGGGAACATTGGGAAAAGGGATAAAGAAGGGGACAGTGAAAGAGGGAGCTGTAGAGAATATAAGGGGAAAGAGGGAGCCGAAAAAAATTAATATGGAAGGGGGTTTTATATTAACCGTTACACGGCTCCTTAACTAGTGAGCCGAAAAAAATTAATATGGAAGGGGGTTTTATATTAACCGTTACACGGCTCCTTAACTAACAAATTTTAGATCTGCCCCTGATTCAGAGAGGAGGAGGAGGAGGAGGAGAAAGTGTAAAGTGACTGAGAGGTAGCACCCACTTGTGAGCTGAGCCCAGCCCCTCTGTGACGCCAGCATGGCTAAACCTGGATGAGTTGCACTATGCTGCGCCGATCGATTAGCGTGTGTGTGGAGTGTGGAAAAGCATCTGCCATCCGTGTGAGAAGCACATCTCACACATCTGAATCAGCGCAATGACATACCACGATTAAGCTAGTTTTACATAGAGAACGTGAAGGGCTTGAATTTGTTCTGGACTCTTCTAAATGAATTGATCCTATTCAGAGTAAGGCAAATAAGACGCCTGCTATTGTAACAGGACAACTGGGACACGATCCTATAACATCAGGTATAGTTGTGCATTTAGTGCGAATAATTCCAGGTCTTAGCCCGGGGCAGGAATCACAGTTATGGAATGTTAATCCTGTCTCTACAAGCAGCAAAGTGAAATTAGCCACAGGGAAGAGAGACGCCTGTCAGGAGACATGACTGCTCACCGGTGATTTACTGGTTTCAGAGAAGGTGGGAAGTTCACGCTGGATGGCATTTAGTAAGCCCGTGTGTAGTATTAAATATAGTGCTGCCTCATAGTATCTATTAAGACATTCCATACACATAGCATTCTACACTGTTCAAGTGCTCAATGCAAATAATATTTACACAGCTCAATATGTATTCAACAACTAAATGCACATAATATAACAGCGGATTGATAAGGCAGTCAGTCATGTAAATACACTGGGCCGGATCCAGAGGTGAGTGAACGCCAGCTCACGTTGCGTATCTATGCGTGATCTATGTCCGTGCATTATTTTATACTATACTATACAGTACTATACCCTACTCTTGCACAACATATGCAATCATGTAGCTGCATTGAGCTTGCTTGCTTTGTGCCCATACACTACACGCCATACTTAATTGGCATGCGGAAGTTCTATCGGCACTGCCATTGGATCATACGCAGCACGTCCCACTTTACCATCCGCATGTACACTGCGTTCTCATTTTCATGCTTTTTTTTAGATCAGGCCCACTGGTGGATCTACAGGGGAATCAGTATTAGCTGAAATGGGAATTAAGAGAATGAAAGGGACCCCATTCATTTGTATTTTCCCTAACATAGAGGATTTTCAATAGTAAAAATAAGAAACACTATAAGTACTGCACTATTGACGTATACAAGATTGGAAAATAATATACATATGTGGAAAACGGTCACATTGTACAGTGCAAGCCTCTTTCTCAAGAAGGAAATTAGCTGCCTCCATTGTCCATACACAAAGGGTAGATAAAGAAGCATAAGCTGCCCAGAAGGATTATGGGAAAGAACTGGAACACAACCACATGAAGACACAATGAACGTGTTGTACCTGAGCCTGGGAGCCAACTGCCGCCCTTCCCAGAGTAGAGTTGTTAGTGACAGACTGAGAAGATAGACGGGATGAGACAGGAGATTTGTAGTGGTTAGGAAGAAGTTTGTCAGAGGATAACCTATTGGGCTTTTTGTCAGCTGGTGGATAGCGAGCAAAGATTTTCGGAGACGGTAAGTTATCGTACACGTCAGCATCATCATAATGCACCTCTTCGGCTTTTGTCATGTTACAGTGAAAGTCGTCCTCCGGTCTCCACTGAAAGGACACATACCTGTGCTATTAGTTATAGGAACATGTGAAGAATAAAAGGCAGAAAGCAAGACTGACCTCCATTATAAGACACAAGAGCACCCGTTTCACTACACCACACCCCCCCCCATCAAAGCACCACATCCATTCAGAGAACACAGGTAATAGTTTATGAGCTAGTCATAAAAGGCTGTAGATGATGACCCATCACCCGAAGTCAACACATGCCCATACTGGTAACACAATAGCAGAACATTACACGAGTGAGAGCACTTACCAATCCATTGATACAAGGAACGTCATCATAATGAAGGGCGATCCCGCTGGGGCAAGAATAACCATTTGTGGGGGCTTCTCGATAAGGGTTAGTGGATATTACTCTCCTGTTCATAAAACTAAGACAGAGAAGAGGCAAATGTTTACATCCAAACTTTGTTATATCTAATACCAATAACCGCAATGTGCAGGTTTGATTGAGTCTTTATTAAACTTATTGGACAAGAAACGTACATTGTGTGGTCTTGTCCTAAACAATAAGCCAGCTCGAAAGCATGTAATCCAACAAGAGGGGAAAATAACCAGTCCCCATATGTGTGTGGTCTCATGGCGACCTTGACTTGGTAGCTAGAGCTTCAAACACGGATAAGAACATTGGAGAGTTGAGTAACCTTTTAGGGTTAGGCTCTGGGGAAGGAGCGGTTAGGGTCATGGAAGGGGAGGGTTAGGGTTACAGTCATGGTAGGCTAGGGTTAGGGTCAGCCTTCGGTGGTTAAGGAGTTATTGATAAATAAGTTTATACCCAAAATCCACTAACACCCGCATTAGCCAGATTTCAGCCAGATTGTAGTTACGGCCTTGCTCTCACTATGTCCCATGGTGCTATTATAAGGGTGGATCACCTGGAAGGGACTCAACATGATGTTATTATGGGTGTAGAATGTCAGTGTCATTCATGGTAACATAATTATAAAGGTTACATAACGAGTCAAGTATTAATACACTTGTTCAAGATGTCATCATAAATATTCTCATAAAGAAGTTTAGGGGAAATATTGGTATATCCATTCTGTTGTGTCATTTTTAGGTCAGTCCAATGCACATTCTATTACTGTGAATATTGCAACATAAAAACACACATAACTGTGAATATTGCAAAAAAAAAAAAAACTTAGCAAAAGGAAGGGTTAAAACAGCTTCTAATGATCTTTAAGATTATTTTTTAGACAATAGAGGCCTGCTAATCCATTGCATGACAACTCCAGATTTCCCAACAACTTCCATTAAACTTATGGCAGGGAAATGTTTAGTGGAGTGATGGATATCTGGATTTCACAGCCCTGCAACTACGAATCTCAACATAGTCAAATGCATCCTCTAAACACACACTATTGCATGTGTTTTATTGAGTTGCACCATATACAGTGTCCCTCAATATCTGTGTAATATATACTGTACCTCTTCATGTCTGTGTGATATGTCTGCGTATATCATATACTGTGCCCCCACCATGTCTCCGTATCATATACTGTGCCCCCACCATGTCTGTGTATCATATATTGTGCCCCCACCATGTCTGTGTATCATATACTGTACCCGACCATGTCTGTGTATCATATACTGTGTCCCCACCATGTCTGCGTATCATATACTGTTCCCCACCATGTCTGTGTATCATATACTGTGCCTCCACCATGTCTGTGTATCATATACTGTGTCCCCACCATGTCTGTGTATCATATACTGTGGCTTCACCATGTCTGTGTATCATATACTGGTCCCCACCATGTCTGTGAATCATATACTGTAACCCCACCATGTCTGCGTATCATTTACTGTGCCCCCACCATGTCTGTGTATTATATACTATGCCTCCTCCATGTCTGTGTATCATATACTGTGTCCCCACCATGTCTGTGTATCATATACTGTGCCCCCACCATGTCTGTGTATCATATACTGTACCCGACCATGTCTGTGTATCATACATATACTGTGCCCCCACCAAGTTTGCAGGTGATATAGACAAAGAAAGTGAATTACTGGGTAGGCTTGCACCCACTATAATATGGACACAAAAGAAGTAATGTAACACACAGAGCGCACATTTCTATGCCTTCATTATTTTATGTACCCCCTAGACAACGTCTATGTGTCTTTTACAGCGCTTGTTTTTATTTGACTACAAATTTGCGTAACACAAGAATTCCATTACTGGTAACATATAAGAGTTGTACCTGCAGTTAACTTACTGACCCCTTGGTGGCAGCCTTAAAAAATATAAGTTTATTACAGTTTTATAATTATGTATATCAGACATGTCAAACTTGCATTTCTTTTGCAACCCCATCTAACTGTGTTAAATGCAGGGAAATGTTAAACAGGGCCAGCGATTGTGGTTAAGCAGGTTCCTGCTATCAGCCGCCTCGGCTGTAACACAGAACAGCTGATAGCAAAAACCCAGGATATTAGTCCCGTCTGTCCTCCCCGATGGCGGCTCTGGACGCTGACATGACATTATGTCACGCCAGCATCACAGAGAAGAAGGGCGCGCATCGCGGAGGAGACACACAGATGGAAGACATCTTAAATAAGTAAGTAAATAAGGTATATACTGAGAAGGCTGGAGAGTAATGAATAGGGTATTACTGGGAGCTGGAGCCATATGAATGGGGAATACTGGGAGCAGGAGCCATATGAATGGGGAATACTGGGAGCTGAAGAGACATGATGGGGAATATTGGGAGCTGAAGAGACATGATGGGAGATACTGGGAGCTGAAGACACATGATGGGTAATATTGGGAGCTGGAGAGACATGATGGGGAATACTGGGAGCGGGAGACAAATGAATGGGGAATACTGGGCAGGCTGGAGAGACATGATGGGAATACTGGGTGCTAGAGAGACATGATGGGGAATACTGGGGAGACTGGAGAGACATGATGGGAATACTGGGCGCTAGAGAGACATGATGGGGAATACTGGGGAGGCTGGAGAGACATGATGGGAATACTGGGTGCTAGAGAGACATGATGGGGAATACTGGGGAGGCTGGAGAGACATGATGGGAATACTGGGCGCTAAAGAGACATGATGGGGAATACTGAGAGGATGGAGACACATGATGGGGTATACTGGGAGGCTGGAGACATGATGGGAATACTGGGCGCTAGAGAGACATGATGGGGAATACTGGGAGGATGGAGACACATGATGGGGAATATTGGGAGGCTGGAGACATGATGGGAATACTGGGCGCTAGAGAAACATGATGGGGAATACTTGGAGGATGGAGACACATGATGGGGAATACTGGGAGGCTGGAGACATGATGGGAATACTGGGCGCTAGAGAGACATAATGGGGAATACTGGGAGGATGGAGACACATGATGGGGAATACTGGGAGGATGGAGACACATGATGGGGTGTACTGGGGAGGCTGGAGATATAGGAAGCAAACATTTAATTTTTTTTGTTTTTTTCTGACTAATAAGCCTTTCAAAATTGCATATGAGACTTTATATTGTACTCCTATAATATTTTACACCTACAAATCCCAGCATGCTCTGTCAGCTATCACTTATGCCCATGCTATTGAAAAACGTTCCAGCAGCACTGCCAAAACGAATTCCAGGCAATGCATTATGGGATCTGTAGTATCAGAACATCTGGAGTGTCTTTAAGGAACATGCTCAGAAAATGGGGAAGCTCTATATCAGATACAAGGTATGTCTATTAAATAACGTCTATTGTCTATTATAAATTTATTGGTATTACAAATGTAATGCTTGTCCCCTTCAATATACTGCCCATTTGCACTAATACATCGCTGTAGTCTTGTTTTCCACTGGTGGAAGGCATGGAGCAAATCAATGTCTGTCAGTTGTTATAACATATCTGCCGTTTTCTTCAACTGACTCAAAATGTGTCACTTTAAGCTCTGATTTAACTTTTGGGAAAAGTTAAAAGTCACAAGGTGCTAAATCGGGTGAATATGGAGGATGTTTAGGTGTAGTAAAGTGATTGGTGGTCACAGAAAGTTCTGTGTGAGCAGTGCATTGTCCTGGTGAAGAATGAAACCATTTTTCCAGAGTTGCGGCCGTTTCTTTCTGACTTTCTCTCAGCTTTATCAAAATTTCCTTATAATAATGGTAGTAACTGTTATAATAACGCTGGTAACTGTTGTCATAATTCTGGTAACTGTTATAATAACGCTGGTAACTGTTATAATAACGCTGGTAACTGTTATAATAATAACGCTGGTAACTGTTATAATAACGCTGGTAACTGTTATAATAACGCTGGTAACTGCTGTCATAATTCTGGTAACTGTTATAATAATGCTGGTAACTGTTATAATAACGCTGGTAACTGTTATAATAATGCTGGTAACTGCTGTCATAATTCTGGTAACTGTTGTGCCTTCTGGAAGCCATTCCGCCACATGTTCAAGGTCACTATGTATGCAGTTATAAGCGGTTCTGACTGCTTTGTTTACTAGGTGGAATCACAGTCTCTTTATTTTATAGACATACCTCGTATAACAGCGGAATAGGCAGCATAAATCCTGTTACTGCTTCGGAATGTAAAGTTAGCAAACAGGGAACCAACACTAGACTGTTAGCACACAGGGGAGCTTCAATGGAGTGTTAGAGCTATGTAACCTCAAGTAGAAAAGACCACCAAAGTAGGAAACGTGCACACATTTCATATATTAGGATAGAATGCAGCCTTGTGTTTTCTTGTTACGCTGGGCAGGTGAGATTAACCCAATATAGCTTTATTTTTGTTCCAAGTAGGAAAATGTTGTCTATAGTAAACTTCTTTTACAATGCATATGTACATTTTTACGTTATACAGATTTTGATACAAATTAGGAGCATTAATACCAGTAGGGATAAAATTCCAGAAGCCAGCATGGAAAACACTAAGGACGCATTATCCATAAAGAAAATTATATTTCCAAAATACAGACAGCCGAAAGCTCATTTTATGCTGCCTCTATTTCACGAATATTTCTAATTTGAACATTCTCCTTATGTATGTAAGTACGGAAAATTTATTTTTTGGGCAACTTAGCCATTTATAATTTTCGGAAACCCATCGCCCTCCACAGCACTGAATAGATAAGGGATAATGGGAATCTTAGGTTAGGCTATGGGGAGCGGTCTCCTAGGGTGAGGTTACTTATAAGGGGGGACCTGATTCACAGTTAAGAAAATGCGGCTTTTTAGATGCGTACATTTAAGAAGGGATATACTGCGCAGGCGTAGTAATTTAATAAACGCAATTTACGTAGGACTTAAGAATGGGACGGCTCTGAATCACCATTACAAACCTATATCCTCAATCTTCCTAATGACTTAAGAATGAATGGCGTGCCGGGAAAACTTAAGAACGAAGATCAGAAGATTGGGTGGAGGGAGCCATTTAAATGAGGAAATCTGGGTGCGGTTAGGCAAAACCGTTCTTAATTAGCCGCCCTACGCACACAACTATGAACCTACAGGTAAGGGGGGGGGTCAGGGGAGTCGTCTTTCTTCTTTCTGTGTATAATTAAGATCCTAAATCATTCTTAAGTGTGAACACGGTCCAGAATGTCTAGGTTTAGGCTGCGGGGAAGGGAGTCTTAGGTTTAGGCTCTAAGGTTTATGATGCGGGGAAGAGAGTCTAGAGGTCAGGCTGTGGGGAAGGGAGTCTAGAGGTTAGGCTCTAAGGTTTAGGATGCGGGGAAGGGAGTCTAGAGGTCAGGCTGTGGGGAAGGGAGTCTTAGGTTTAGGCTGCGGGGAAGGGAGTTTTAGAGTCAGGCTGTGGGAGGAGAAGGTTAAGGCAATGGAGGGGGAGGGTTAGGGTAATGGAAGGGGAAGGTTAGGGTAAGGATTAGGATAAAGGCTGGGTTTACACAAATGCCACTCCCCGCTGCGACTACGACCTTGGCATGATCAATTGCTTTCCTTGGCGAGGCAGGAGCAATCGATTTGAAACCAGCTGGTATAAAACTGCCCTTCACTGCTATGGCTTGCACATAATACTATCTCTATCCACTTACCAGAACGATTGCTTTGCTGTTTGTATTACATTGGCCGTAGTGTCCACATCAATGTAATCGTAATGCAGAGCTCCTGGATCTGTGGAGGAACCCGTCTCAGCCAGTAAAATTCCTATCCACCGGCCCATGTTTTCTGATGACGAGGCCTTAGAACAGAGAGACAGTGACAGAATACTGCATTGCTCGAGACAAGATAAAATGGCATAGCCTAATGAAAAGACAAGGGACCAGATTTACTAAGCTGCGAGTTTGGAAAATTGAAGATGTTGCCTAAAGCAACCAATCAGACTCTAGCTCTCACTTTCCTATTACATACTAGAGAATGTCAGCTAGAATCTGATTGGTTGCTAGGGGCAACATCTCCACTTTTCCAAACCTGCAGAGTGAGAAAATTGGCTATTATGAATAGTACTGTACTGGCAGCTTCTATCCTTTCTGATAGGGGATCTCCTACTATGTTGAAACATCACCTCTCAACTCCAATACTGTTTGCAACAGATGTAATATGACTCCCCTGCAATCACCATGGTTTAGCCCAGGAGTAACTCATTTCAAGCACTTACTTGATTACTTGACTGTTAATTTCAGGGGGAGACAAGTTAATTGTATTCTTTGCATGCAGGGATATATCTTTGAATTGCTTACTGCACACAGATACTGACCAGCTTTACTATCACACTGTTATTTAGACTTGGGATAGGAAACATCACCTCTCCACTCTAATACTGCTTGCAACAGATGAAATATGACTTCCCTGCAATCACCATGGTTTAGCCTAGGAGTAACTAAGTTCAAGCACTTAACTAGGTCTGGATCAGGCCCAATGTGTTTGTCCCAAAGCAGACCTCACCAACCTGTGGCTCTCCAGGGGTTGTGAAACGATGAATCTCAGCATGCTTTGTCAGGTGTCAGCTATGGCTATGCTGGGACTCATCATTTCACAGCCCCTGGAGAGCCACAGGTTGGCCAGACCTGCCCTAGATAATAGGTAGTGTGGGGATCCATTTTGTGAATGCAGACTTCCTGTTCACTAGGAACTGGTGATACCCAATAACATACTCTCCAGCATGACCCATTCCATTAGGTACAAAATACTCTGCTCATCAGTTTCCAACTGTCAGTTACTATGGCAACCACTTTTGCTGAAGAGGCAAATTGTTTTGTTTTTTTTAAATATCAGTTATGTAATTTAAACCAGGTGAGTGACAGTTGGAAGATCAGGAGTGGATTATAATGTACCTAATGGAATGGGTCGTGTTGGAGGTTCTGCAACAAACAATTCTGATAAGAGTGATTTCTCTTGTGTGAATAAATGACAGGGGTGCGTTCACATAGAACATGTATTTTCTTTCTTACGATCACTCCCAGGGTATCAGAAATTTGGGTATTGGTAGAAGCCAGAGATACAGTACAAACATGTCTATAGCAAAACAGTAATTCAGTAAACCTCTAGATGGCGCAATTCTGTGACAAAAGCCAATGATGACCCTTTAACTGCTTAAACCGCACAGTAAACACTGTAATATATATATGTTGGAAGGGCCGTCATGTGTACTCAGGTTACTAGCAATAAAAGGGATTAATAGCAAAGTAAATTATGTTAAAAACTTCTTGCACCCATCAGAGATGAAGGCAATACACTTGCTCTGTACAAAACAGCGTTTTAATACACAGTGCAGAAGTTTCAACAGCATTTTAAAGGCTTTGAACCTTGAAAGCACTGTTGGCCGCCACACATACCTGCGTGGTACACAGACTGTAGAGGGCTAGTGGCCACTTCCAGTGAATTCATTCAGGTCTGTGGTGGATTATGAGAAAGAGAAATCAAACCTGATGTCGGAGACGGAGTAAGACATAACAGCGGGTGCAATAGAGGGAAGCGAACGTCAGATAACTCAAAGACTCTGAAGCACCTACCTCCAGGACGGCCACCTCCTGAGCGTTGCGGAGCAGGCGGAATGTCAGAGGGTGCTTGGAGTCCAGGCCGGGAATGACCTCGCACCCTCGGAGAGGTATGGAGACGATGTGAGTCTTCAGATCCGTCCTGTCCTTGTGGAAGATGAGTTTGTTATCTTTGACCCTGCACCAGCGCTCTCTCCAGCGGTTGTTGCTGAGGACGTTTAGGTATCCTAGAAAGGGCAGACATTGCTGCAGTCAGGATATGTGTAGACTTGCAATTCTTGAGCAAGTTACGTGTGAATGAGAGAACATTCATAATGGGTTGATGTGTACAGTAACTTTAGTGGAATATTATGGACTAGTTTAATTAAATTTTAAAGCAATATTATATATACATATTTTTTTAGAAAGTATATCTAAAGTGTTGCCAATAACAACCAATTTCAAGCTATGACTTTCTTATGCATTCCAAAATTCTATATCGGTATCTGATGTGCAGATTGTGTCCTCCCTCATCAAGATTTAAGCTCCGCCTACTCGTAATGGGGCCCAGGACAGGCAACGATCACCCCTGCTCCTATTCTTGGATTGCCTGTAACAGTAACTATTTCTAAATGTTCTAAGATATGCATTTCACTGGAAAATTGGAAGGACCGTAACACAGAATCATAGAAAGTGGCGGCAGATAAGAGCCACACGGCCCAGTTGTTTATTTTAAACTATACTGACCCTAGATCCTATTTTACACTCAATTTTGTTTGAGATTTAGGATATCCTTATATTTATCCTGGGTGTGGGAAGCCGCTATGGTTCTGAACTGGTTTGCAAATCGACTGCTTTTGCCTCAAAGAGGCAAAGCAATCGATCCCCGGCAGTTCAAAGATTCTGCGCTGAAAGGGGAGTATAAATCTATTCCCAACACTTACCCTAATCCTTACCCTAACCCTCCCATTACCCTAACCCTCCCTTCCCTGCATCCTGACCCTAACCCTCCCTTACCCCCAGCCTATCCCTAAGACTCCCTTTCCGTAGCCTAACAATAAGACTCCCCTCCTCACAGACTGACCCTTGGACTCCCCTCTCTGCAGCCTAACCCTAAGATTCCATTACCCACCTTAACCCTCCCTTCCCCAGAGCTTACCCTTAAAGTCCCCTTAAGTCGATCGGCATACTTAGCCATTCTAAAATGGCTTATGGCTGCCTTTCCAAACTAGAGACAGCCGAAAATAAGGTTTTGGCTAACTCTATTTCTAAAAGCACCTTTTTTGCTGGCAACTCCATCCCATTTATCCCAAACATGTTTACATTGTTCTACTGTGTTATCCTCTGCAACCTCAGATGGAAAGTTATTCCTCTTATCAAGTGCACATAACAACCGGATACCGAGGGTGTGTTTAATGGAACTTCAAAGGAGGTGATGTTGCTCGTGGCAACCAATCAAATTATGGCTTTCATTTCATCCAATTTTTCCACATTAAAAACTACATTTACAAGTTCTAACAAACAAATAATCAGATTATTATGGGTTGCTATGGGTAACACTTCCATGTATCCTTTCTAGATGCTTAGTAAATAAACCCATGTGTTTTAGTATAATTCCTTGCAGTCCCCATTCCTGAGAGAAAAGCCAAATAGTACAATAAGACAGTTTAATCTGACTGACACAGAGCTCAGGCACTCAGTCCAGAATTGTCATTGTCATCATAAATCATTGTGTATTGTGTGTATATTTGATAATTGACAATTATTTAAATAAAGCTTTTACTCACTTATTGCAAATATTGATATATGCGAAAAGCCAATATTCATATTGATCACCTAATTACATCCATTTCATTAACCACATTTATCGATATTTATAATCATCAGACGCTCCAATTTGCTTTAAAGAAATCCATTGCACTTAAATAAAGAAAAATGATTAACACACAAGCGTCACCATCTTGCACTAAGCACTTACCACACGTCGGGACATCCTCTTCTGCTGATGACGTCTGTTCATCTGTGCTGGGTTTTTTCTTCCCCAGACTAATGATTTTGGTAATTTTCTTTCCCGTTACTTTAGTTACGGCACCTTTTGGCTCGGCTTTTGTACTTTTCTTTCTTTTCACTTAGGGGATAAAAGAAAAACAAGTTAAATTTCTCTAATACACCATGTGACAAGCACAACAAGCATGCAAAGTACATATGTGTTACTACCCTATAATGACATGTATGGTGAAAATCATACATGTCCCACATTATACACATCATCATTTCCTATAGTCTTGGAACAGATCTCTTAATCATATTTGTATAACTTCACACACGTTATTTTATACAAGATATATTGAGGGTTATGCAATGGCAGCACACAAAACACACAAGACTAAAGTCGATTTTGTCAAAATCCCCCAAAGTTACAGGACTTTAGCAGTGGTTTTGTCATCGTGGTATTCACTAAAGTCCTGGGACTTTAGGCTTTGACAAAATCGACAAGGCAAACATCGCTGGATATAACTCGTCCAGCTGTTTGCCTTGTAAAACATAGGGGTCGCCAGATTCACTAATGGCGATTTTTCCAAATCGCCTTTAGTTTGCGGTGAAAGCCCCCCCAAAAAAGCCTTCTCTGTGTGTCGCTTTCAATGAAAGCAACACACACTTTGGCTGAAACACACATGTCGCATCATGCTTTTAACCCTTAGCATGCATGCGCTGATAGAACTACAAGGCACAGCATTGCTGTACCCTGTAGTAATATCAGCGTCAGCATGTGAAGGTATAAAAGCATGATGCGCTTGTCATTTTAGTCTTTTGAAAAAAAAAGCAACAGGGATTTTCAATAGAAAATAACAGTGATTTATACCTGTAAAAATCGATGGCTATCGACAGCAATTACAAATCGGCAGCCAAAAGCGTCGCTTAGTGAAAACAGCGATTTTTGCAAAAAAAATCGCGGGAAAATCGCGGCGATGAAGCGACTTTTGTAAATATACCCCCTAGACACAAATAAGAAGATAGCTTTGAACTTAGACATCCCATAAGAACGTCGTAGGTTTTCCCACTCCAATGGCTAACATTATACATGGCAAACCCAAAGGTTCTTATTCACACTTAAGAAGCTTGGGCTTCTTAAGTGTGGGGATATAAGAAAATATCTACTATGCATGCGTGGTAGGTCATTTACACAGTATGCATACCATTTAGGTACGTGGATGGAGTACGTGCGGTCTTTAAAGATCGCACGTATCTAAGGAAATAGAAAGAGGCCCGGCCATGGCAGCCTCAGGGAGGAAGTAAGAAGAGTGGGAGGGGAGAGATATGTTAAGGAGCTGGGGAGGGCGGGATAGGGGAAAGAATGTTTGTATTCTCCTTCTTAAGAAAGAGAATACAAATGGGAACTTAGGGATGCCCTAAGGCAATGATGGCTAACCTGTGACACTCCAGGTGTTGTGAAACTACGAGTCCCAGCATGCCTTGACTGCAAAAGCATAGCGGATACCTGACAAAGCATGATGGGAAGTGTAGTTTCACAACACCTGGAGTGTCAGAGGTTAGCCATCACTGCCCTAAGGCAATCTTAAGTGCCCTAGGTTCTTAAAAAAAGGGGGAGGTAACGGGGGGGAATCTTTAATATAGGTGCAGATAAGCATGTATATATAAGCATATATCCACACCCATCTTAAAGCTTCCTCCCCCATCACCTCCCCCTTTTTTAAGAAAAAAAAAAGCTTTCCTAAGTGTGATCACGGTCCAAAGTGTCTAGCGCGTGAATTGAAAAACACTTTGTATGTTTATGGTTCTTTAAAGTTTAGCAACATACAGAAGACAAGTAGCTTAGAAATGATTTGCTCCTCATGGGAGGAGCTTGGCAATTGTGGGCCAATCAGAACAGTTCTTGTATGACGTGAGTAAGACAACAGGATATTGTTAAAGATACTAACGTTACCAATATGTGAACACACACATATTCTCTATAGTGTTCCTGCCCTTGGGCTGAGCCGTGCACACTGCGTAGCTTTATACTAACAGCATAAGCAGATGGTTTACAAGAAGACATCATTATCAGCTTGTTAAAATAGAGGTTAGCTTGCAACTTTATTACAGTGATTTATTACTTTGCATTATAATGCAATATATGTCTTCAGTGTTTCTTTACAACCACACAATACGGCCAGCTGGTATGCTACAATGAGAGCAGAATACTTTCATCGTGATTAATGGAGGATGCAGGGATGAGTATAAATTAAAGTAAATAAGCCTGACCAACAGGTGGCTCTCCAGGTGACACTACATGTCCCAGAATTCTTGGTAAGGCATCAGCTATATCCATACAGATGATGCATAGGGAGAGGAAACAGTGACAGAAGGTGAGAAGTAGTGATGCCACTGTATAGGACATTGGTACGCCCTCACCTAGAATACTGTGTTCTGTTCTGGAAACCATATATCCAGAAGCACATAAATATATTAGAGACTGTGCAAAGAAGAGCAACTAAAATGGCGCATGGCCTGTGTCACACAACATACCAAGAATGGCTAGAGGAACTAAACATGTATAGCTTGGAGCAGAGAAGGGAGAGGGGGGATAGGATAACAGCTTTAAAATATATCAAGGGATGTAAACCAGCTAGAGGAGGGTGGCATTGTGGAGGGGAGATGTATTGGAACACAGGGGCATGTGTGTAAACTGGAGGGTGTGGAAAAATGACTTCACTGAAAGGGTGATGGAGGAGTGGAATTGACTTCCATCTGTGGTGCTTAAGGCTAACACAAAACAATAAAGGAAAAATGCATGGGATAAATAAAAGGATATCCTACATCTAAAACTGAATTGAGGGTAAATAGGGTCAGTATAGTTTTAAATAAACAACTGGGCAGACTGGAGGGGTCATATGGATCTTATCTGCCGTCACGTTTTTTGTATGTAATGTTAAGCGTTCTGTATTGCATTTTTGTTTTAATGTCAAAACTATATACGCCACTAGAGGGTCACCAGTGTTACTAGGGGGGAAGGTGCAAACAACGCACAAGTGAGTTGAAAGAATGGCTGGAGACAAGTAAGGGGTGAAGGGATGGCTGGAGACATACAAAAATAACTTCACTGAAAGGGTGATTGAGAAGTGGAATTACCTCCCATCTGTGGTGGTTGAGGCGAACACATAAGGTTAATGTAAACATGCTTAGAATAAATATAAGGATATCTTAATCTTACACTAAATTGAGTGACAAATAGGATCTCGGGTCAATATAGTTTTACACAAACTGGGCAGACTGGATGGGCCATGTGGCTCTTATCTGCCATCACTGACTATGCATAAACAACATTTCCAATACACTTGGTGAAGCGATCACGGTTAAATGCTGCTGCAGTCGAGCTTTGGCCACAATCCTCAGCCTGGACTTATAACATGCCCTGTAGCTGGTGTAAATGATAACGGTGAAACGCGTCCTTACTATTAATGGGCTCTCAGTCCACCCTTTCTCTCCTCTCTAGTGTCGTGAAGGCTCGTTAAGCTCTAGTCTGAATAGCTTTGCTTCTGTTGCATAAATATGATCATTTAATGTATATACGTCCATTTGTTTTTTACCAATTATATGTCTATTAAATATTGCTAATAACAGGAGCCATTCTAGTAGCACTGTGTTTTGGATGTAGACTAGCGCTCACCACACAATTGTTTGTGAGTTTTAGCTTTTAGATTGGGGAGAGCAGACCCCAATGTTTGGTTTGTAGCGTCGTCTAAGCTGACAGTCAATCTTTTGATGTTAATTGCTCACAACTCTTATCATTGCCACCCTAACCAATTTTTTATCTTTTGGCATAAATATGATAAGCTGTCAGACATTCATCTCATCAATCATACCTTTTGCAAACTTAGGACAGTTGTGTTGGCAACCACTTTCACTGCTGTCTATCTGGTGAGAGTCCCCCCACGATTGCTTTTAGTAGAAAGAGACGAAAACTGATTTTCGTCTGTCTCTATTTCGAAACCCCTATCTATCATATGTTTGGTTAACTGTGGATATAAAAACATCATACC
>WWET01000372.1:191935-210726 GCA_011038615.1 Limnodynastes dumerilii
ACACTGACACCACACATTATTAGATGGAGTTACTGAGGAGGTGGATGATCTATCTGTGACCTGTAAATAGCACTGTGCATTAGGATGGTCTTTATTAGATGAGATGAGTAAGGTCCCCTTGCTCCACCAACCTATCACCCCAATAATAATCCTTGTGCCATTGTGCCCCCACAGGGTGAATATAGCTGGCTCCTAGATTCACTGCCGTCAGCCGTAATAGAGGCTACACAATCTGTCTTGTCGGAGAAATGAATCCATCTATCAATAATGAGCAAACTGTTCCCAAGGTCATACCAGTGAGACAATATGGCTGTGTGATTGTTGGCACATCAGTGGCTGGATTAATAGCATCAGGAAATCAATACAAAGTCTACAGAGATTCATCCAAACGTTACTGTATTGTGATTGGATAAAAAACACGATCCATAATATGACCATCAAGCAGGGCGCCAAGCCATCTCCACACTGCACAAGACAGACCAAGCTCATGAGGGTGGTGGAGGAGTCTCCTCTGTTACTTTTATAGCATTTTTAACCATTAAACACCCAAATGTGGTTATTGTTTCCCCTCGTCTTTAGCGTTCTCAAATTATACAGTCTGGGGCTGGCTTTGAGACATCCGTGCAGATCAGTGGCTGGACCAACAGACCTCCGTACGTACAGAAGCATACGGGAGTCTGGATCAGGTCCAACATGCATGCAACAAGTGGAGACGGCATGCACCAAAAAGCAGACCTGCGCTTTGAAACGTTACATGCGGACCGCCCTTGGGCAATGGCGGAACTGAGGTTCTATACAACGTGTTAACCCCTTAAAAGCGGGTCAGTCGAACTTCCCTTTGTCCTTTCTACTGTTCCTGTCCCTTCTGCTCACCCAATGAGGGCACCACACTGCGCACAGATTACACAGATACACAGAAAGTGCCGGCAGATAAGGGCCACACTGCCCATCCAGTCTATAAACTATACTGATCCTAGAGCCTATTTGACCCACAATTTAGTCTAACATTTAGGATATCCTTATATTCATCATTTTAATTTGTTTAACTGTGTTTTAGGTAGCGCCAGTCAGAGGCTGCCCACGGCATAGGCCGTATAGGCGGGTCAGGGGGCCCTACGCCTATTGCGGACCATCTTTTTTTTCTTTTGCAAGCCTGGCGCCACTGGTCGCCAGCCTTGAATTTGTGTAGTAAAGGCCCCGCGCGGGGCCGCAGTAGCAAGGACAGTGTCGCCAGGTTCATCATCCTGGCGGCCTTCACTTCCCGGACACTGTGCAGTCACATACACATTGCCAGGACTGCTGCGTCCAGGCACTGTGTATGTGTTGCTTTGGCAACACAGCGCCATTTTCACACCATCTTTTTTTTTTTTGGGGGGGGGGTCGTCTAGGGCCCCGCAAACCCTAGGGCCGCCTCTGGTGCCACTGACTAATTCTTGACCTCCTCGCCCCTGTATATCTTATTTATACAGCTCTGCAAATGTAGTCCTGACTAGGAAGATCCTGTTGAACCCTTTTTTTTAGTAACAGTAAACAGCCTTTCATGCATACAGAAGAAGCCCCCAACCGTCTATCCCATGTTAGCATCTCTCTACCCCTATAGTTCTTGATGCTTCCTGCTTTTAAGTAGCGGCTGTTACTGGAATGGACGGAATCCAATATTCTCCTGCAGTCAGAATGTTCCACACAGAGATTATACCCTGATATAATCATCCCAAACCCCAACTCCCATCACTTCCACATAGGTGACCAGTAGTTCTAATTGTGCAAACTCCGGCTACAAATTAAAGAAAAGGGGAGCGTGACAATCCAGAAGCCGCAGCAACGACGATGACAACAATATCTGATTGGAGAGACACGAGCAGGGTCTGTCCAGGTTAGGATCTGGTACATTATTCTTAATAGCAACAATAATAATGGTTTTGCAGATATGGAAACATACATATACCATATATGACCATTGTTGCTTTAAATATTGCAATCAATGGAAGGGGCCCAATTAGAGGGGTTGAGATCCAAAGCAGTGCAGCCAATGGGGCAGCTGCAGAGCAAACACTTTGCAGCCTCCCGGTCTGATCTGATGCCTTGGCCGGCTACTCTGCACACACACAGACTGGTGAACACGCTGGGATGGAGGGCACCTCGAGTGTCCCGCTCTATCCTGAGTTCTGCCATCAGAGCCCTGAATCAGAGGACACTACCAAGCCCATCTGCGGTTCATTTTCGTTCACTAGCTTTTAGGAGCACTCCTAAGTTCATCTTGTTCTGGGATCCGGTGCTGTACTTATATAACCAGGGGAGAGATTATTATCATTACGCTAGAAGAAAACACAAGTTATCTCATTTAATCTGGAGAGAAAATTTGTGTTCAAATGACCTCTAGCCAACAATAATGTGAGAAATGAGCATATTTTTCAACAATACGCTGCAGCGCCATAGCTGATGTGATCTGACTAAATTATGTAAGGGGCCAGATTTACTAAGTTGCGGGAAAGGAAAAGTGGAGATGTTGCCCATAGCAACCAATCAGATTCTAGCTGACATATTCTAGTATGTAATAGGAAAGTGGGAACTAGAATCAGATTGGTTGCTATGGGCAACATCTCCACTTCTCCTTTCCTGTAGTTTAATAAATCTGACCCTAGATCTTTATACATAAAAAAAAAATTCACTTTTAAAAATATTTATGGATTGGATCCAGAGTTAAGTACACACTGTGTACAACAAAGTTACGACAGTGCGATCCTAAATGCCATAAGTGCAAGGGTAATTTACTAACCTCGAATGTACGGCACTTCCGTACCATAGACCCTACCTTAACTTTCATGAACTCGTCCCACGTAAAATGGCGCTGGTGCGTAATGAAGGATCTAATATAATAGCGTAACCAAGCCCTTATTGTACTATTTAATACCCCCCCCCCCACCATGTGTACACAATGTATGCGTGGCAGATCATATCGCTCCACCGTTGGAAATATTTCCAGCACAGAATCCTAAAACATGCGTAGTATATTCCGGTAACAAAGGCGCATTCGCAGAAGTTACGTACAAAGGCCCTGATCCTCGGTTACGGCCGAGAGGGGAATTACATACAGCTCGTACGTAATTCCTCAGTTTTGAAGGTTGTGCGTATGCTCACAACATTCTTACGTTGCCGTAAGGGTCGGCGCACGTTACGAATGTGATCTTAAAAGTGAAGGTAGGAATCTGGACACGTAATTGTCCAGATTTACTACCGAGAGCGGGGAAGGCAGGCGGCATGCACTCTCCGCTACCAGGACGGCCGTAATGACCTCAGGCGCCCTGTAGGATCCGGCCCAAAGTACTTAAGCAATCGGATGTGGTCCCTATATCTAAGAAACCCTGTTTTATTGTATTCTACTGAATGTCCTGTTATTTGCTATTGTGGTCCTCTGTTAACAGTGACACATGTGACCAGTGCTGATAAACAGATTTATTACCGCTGCCAATGTGACTGTAGACCTATGTGACAGTCTGTGATAATTAGGTCTATAACTCCCTGGTAGAAAAACAATAACGATAAGAACACAAGGGAAAAAGGGCCAACTATTATTTCATACACATTGGAATCGACCAACGGGGCCCGAATCTTTCTAAGTCTTCAGACGCAAAGCATGTTACAGATAATCTTTTGTGACAGGAAAGTGTAATGAAAAGTGTGTCACCTACATCATTAGTGTGAGTTCACGGTGCAGGAATTGTCTGTCACAAGCTCCTGCTTAATCACAGGTCTAAACGCTTTCTCCCTCTTCACAATAACATTTACAAGAAGGAGGACAGCTTAAGATGAGTGTTTATATCTCAGCAGCATCGCTGACTGGAAACCGGGGCCAGTCATACATTTCCCAAGGGTTACACATAATAATCTGCAGAAAGGAAATATATTCTCCATGAAGGGAAACACTACAGCAAGGATTGTAGATATGAAGCTGAAGGGTGGTCTCCCCAGGGGAGGTAAGGGGAAGGCATTCAATGTCCAGGACTGGGAATGTGAAGGAATCACTCTGTGATAGTTACTATGGGGTCGATCCAGAACTAAGTACGCTAATGCTGATGTAAAAACACGATTTTGTATGTACTGCGCCACGTAACGATGAACATACGTACCAGCCAAGCATCAACAGCGTGACTACATACCTACGAGCGAGGGGTGTGCTTAGTAAATACGCTACGTCCCTAAACGTAATGCAAACGTGGCTCTGGATCTGGCCCTATCTCTCTATCTATATATGATATAGATTATTTCATGTTTGTGTAAATCATACGAGCCAACTGTCCTGAACTGTATGGGAGACTGATGAAATTTGGGCTACCCAGAAACCCCCCTAGATTGAAAAATGAAAAAAAAAATTGAAAATTAAAAAGGGGGCGTTACTTCGCGGGTGCCGCGAAAGGGGCGTGGCTTAGCGGCAATGTGATCTGGACTGACATGGGGGAAGATGGTCCTGGCCTGTGCTGCATTAGGAAAGCAGGTGGGAATGGTGAATGGGTCACTACAAATACAACAGTGCTTATTCACTGACACAGGCTCTGTACATTGTGTAATGTGCTCTACTAATGCATTGTATACTGCTATTACCATTACATCTGTTCCTTCAATATGAAACTACTATTTTACTGTGTGAAAGAAGTAACTTATAAATCACCTATAAAAAAAATATCAGAACAGGACTTGTTACACACAATAACCAATGCATTTCCTTAATGTAGAATTTTTATTATTTTAAAATCTATATTATAACGTCCTGCTTTCACAGAGAACCTTACTGGACGTCTTACATGTCCTGTCAGTCAGATAGTACGACCGTGTTATCAGTATTGTCATTTTACATATGTTTTATATTTTAACAGTGAATCATATTAAGTAGCTCTTCACAATTTTACACACATCAACCTCTGCCGCATTACAGTCTAATTCCCTAACAAACACACACATGCACACACACATACACACACACATACACACATATACACGCATATACACACACACACACATACACACACATACACACATATACACACACACACATACACGCTAGGGGTAATTTTTGCCTCATGCAGTATGACATTGTAGGTGGGTCAGGAGAAGAGCTTGGGCAGGACGCGGAGAAGCTTATTTGCCGCGTTTTCGGGCTCCAAAACGTTTGCAGCTATGATAATATACCTCACTTGTATTACACGCATTGGAAACCCCCCTTTCAAAATCCTGCGTTTGCCACTGGCATGCACCGCTCTACCTATTTTCCATATACAACTTCTAATCAAATTGGGAGGTTTGTTTTACATATATTCAATACAAGAAGCAAATTCAAGAACAGAGCATAATAAAATATAATGTTTTAAAAAAGATTTGAGACTGCAGATTGGAATCCTTGGGCCAGATCCAGAGTATTTACGCTCGCCATCGTCGTAAAAACGCTGTTTTGCATGTTCTGCGTACGGCAGATGTTACGACCTGTAACTCTGAACGTACTTATGAGCATACGATCACCAGCGTAATTACGGACGAAGGGGCGTGACATTCATACGACACCCGTAATTACGCTTCGGAGGTGGGGTAAGGCATTTAAATCGTGCAGTATGGGCGTGTTTAGGCAGTTACGTACGTGAAGCCTGTATGTACGTCAGTAGCTACGCTTTGAAAAGGTAAGGTAGGGTTTGGAAAGCGTAAAATGGCCAAAGTATGTGCAAGCGAGGGGAGTGTCCAGGGGAGGGCATAGAAAATACGCTACACGATGAAGCGTAACTAAGCCCGAACTCTCTAGATAGTTCTGTAGTTTATGGAGAGCATCATTTTTGCTGCAGGATTTCCTCTCCGTCAACTATTTTCACAAAGTGGCAGCGAAGAAGATTTTTGTCATGACAAACATTAAAAAATGATATCCATATTTCATCATTCATTCGTCATTTATTATTCATATCGAGGCTCTAATTCCGCAGCGCTGTCTAGAAAATATTTTTGTCATTCACATTAGTCCCTGTCCTGTTGGAGCTCTAGATTCCCTAACAAACACACATACCATAGAAACCCACACAGAGATGGGGAGTAAACACAAACTCCGCACAGGTATTGCCTAGCCTGGGATTTGAACGCATGACTTCAGCACTGTGAGGCAGAAGTGCTAACCACTTGAGTTGCTATGCTGCTCTTTCTAAGCAAATTGTATACCAAAATGTCTAAACATGTTAAGTTCCTTTGACTGCAGAGAGATACTAAATAGGTTTTGCCAATTTTGAAACATATTTGGCTCCAAAATGATGCTTAAAAATTGTTTGCTCAAAATTGATCGTTATCAGTCAAATTGAAAAGGTGATCACTGATAGGTTGGTGTACAGCCATAAGGTGAGGCCCTAATTAAAAAGGCACCTTATCCCAGCACCATAAGTATTATGTGTGATTGGTCACTCTTAGGATACACTGGAGTACTGGGTGAGTCACCTACATGTAGAATTGGTAGCATTGTACAGTGTGGCCTTTATCCTTATCATTGAGATCAGAATGTCAGCTACATTGGTATGAAAAACAGAATCAGCCTTCAGAGAGGCCAAATGTATTAAAATATAACCCAATATAGCTATATAGTGACCTAAAGCTTCTTGTTATGTATGTGCTGACACATAGTGTTATATAATGTGTGTTTGGAGCGCTGGACCTGTCTTTTGTTCCTTGTAGTTACACAGTGGTCACTTTGGTCCTTGGCTGGACATCTCCATTTATATATACACTTGCACACATTTCACATACCTGAATAGACGCGTGGCCTTGTTGTTACTGTTATTAGTTTACTTTGGGAGCCTGACCTCTCCCCAATATGGCCGCTGCACACTTTCAAATGGAAGAATGTCTTACCACAGACCTCCTGAGCACACATATTGTAAAACAAGCTAGGACTCATCTACAGGAGGTGCCTTGACGCTGGGCAGGTGAGCTTAACCCAGTGTATCTATCTACTGTGAACTAAACCTCCTTTTTATGCCCACACATAGGGCTCAGATTTACTAATCTGCAGGTTTGGAAAAGTTGTTGCCCATAGCAACCAATCAGATTCTAGCTGACATTCTCTAGTATGTAATAGAAATTTGAGAGCTGATTGGTTGCTATGGGCAACATCTCCACTTTTCCAAACCCGCAGCTTAGTAAATCTGGCCGACAGTGTTATATAATGTTTGTTATGGAGCCGCTAGACCTGTTTTTTGTTCCTTAAATTTATTACAGGCCCAATTACTTGATGAGAGCTCCAGATTGTAATGTATGGTTATAAGGTCTACAAACACTAATAATTACATATTTACAAGAAAGGTCTCAAGAAATAGTCTGTGAACAGATATCATGGTATACATTTTTATTCCTATTATTCCTATTAGTTATTTTATATCATGTAATAACAACAAAATTAATGTGCATTTAAAGAAAAAGTTGTCTTCCGCAATTACTATGGCGTAAAGTTACCGGACTTACCCGGCTCCTTGCCATTGACGATGGCCGTGCCGTTCTCCTGATTACCCTCTCCGTCTGAACTCGGCCTCTCAGAGGATAATTTCTGTTCAGAAGAAAGAAAGAAAAAATGATGTTTTATATTAACAAGCAAATCCCAGTTAAATATTAAAATGCAAATAATGTTTAGTAAATAAAACTGAGCCCATTATGAACTATTGTAGTTACAGGCCCTGATTCACACTTAAGAAGCTTGTGCTTCTTTAGTGCGTATTTTGCCGAAATGACCTACTGCGCATGTATATTAGTCATTTACGCAATTTGTGGTGTAGGTCAAAGAGGGCTCACCCTAGATGCCGGTCTGGCGGGATCTCTAAACCACCCCGAAGTTTAAGCAGGAAGTGACAGCGCAAAGCCGTCTCCAGCGGGATACTCATCATCAGGCGCTGGTTGCTAGGGATCCAGGGGGCAGTGACTGCCCGTGCACTGCGGCTCTATAGCTTGCGACTAGCGGGCAGTCACTGGGCCTCCATTGTTAAGCTGCATCGCAGGGTCTTTGTGACCCAGCGATACAGCACAGTGTGTGGTGCATGGAGCCTGTGGGCGGAGAGTCGCGGGTGCCGCGTGTGTCAGATTAAGGGTGGGAGCCGTGTGACTGGAATAAATACGTGGGCCAGACAGGGATTGCCAAAGGGCCGTATGTGGCCCGCGGGCCGTACATTGCCCAGTTCTGCTCTAATGTCAGTCAGTACAGAATGCTGATGAACTGGACAATGAAAAGGATTATTTATACCTTTTCCAGCTCAGTCCTTGGCACAGGGGAGCTTGAAGAGTGTCCATCGGAGTCCACAGGGCCACCACAGCTGCTGCACACTTCTTTAATCACCTGCAAGAAAGAGTATCACAAATATCACCAACACAAATCATCCAATAAATAGTTTTCAGCTGCTGAAGCATCTTCTCAACATAAATTTATTTTGATAGACCAATAAAAGATGGCTGCTGAAAAAGACTCCTCCCTCTCATTTGCATACAGAGCCACTGGCTTTAAAGAAGGGGACCTGTGATCACATGATTAAGCCACACACACAGAAGGTAGCTCTATTTACCTGATTATACCCCTCCACGTGACCATGCCACAAATACTAGTGCCCCAGCACCCTATGGTTCCTCATGTTTTGAAGAAGGGGGAGGGGGGGTTATGGGGGTCACCTTTTGAACCCCCTCCCCCCGTTAAGACTCCCTTTCTAGTGCTACTAACTTTTTCCTACAAACTGGTAAATCAAGAAAATTATTTATATTATATGATATTTATTTATGCTATTTTTAATAGAAATTGATTCTATACTTCTGCATCCCAAAATTTTAAGGTGACACATCTACCTAAACGTCCCACAATATATTAACAATAAGGAATCGTCTGCAAAGCCGTTACCAAGTCCTGACCCAACACAAACATGGAAGACAGGAATCACACTTAAGAAGCTCCGGCTTTTTAAGTGCGTTTTTTTAAAGACTGGACCTACTACACATATGTTATAGGTCATTTGCACAATCTACGTACCACTTAGGTGCGTAGATTGACTATGTGAGGGCTTTAAAGACAGCCACGTAGTTTCCATAGAGGAAAGAGGAGTGTCTGGGAAGCCTCTGGGGAAAATACGCATGGAAGTCCTAGTGTAACACTATACTATACTAAATTACACTAGTTGTCACGGTTTGATAGTGAAGTTGGTGGCTAAATGTATTCAGTAAATGATGCTACAGAGAAAGAAACTGATCACTATGTTGCAAAAGAAGTTTTCTTTACTCAGATTAATTTTCCAGACAGCAATCTTTGAAGTTCACAGTAACCATCTCCTTACTTCTCACAAAAGATGTAGTCACAATAAAACGGAATTACATATGGATTATATAGAGAATCAGCGTTGACAGTCACATAAATATTACACTTGCAGTTTCAGGTTGAACATCAATACTAACAATTCAACCTCAATGGAATTATTATTTCACGTAGAAATTGTACAGTAAACCGATAATAATTCAATTATAATAGTTCACATTTCACTTGAAAGCTGCACATAAAATTTACAACTTCACTAATGTGTCAAAGTAACAATTATACCATCAGTTTCAATTACTATTTCATAAACATTAACATATATCTGTCTAAACTGATACAGTTAAATTAACTCTATTTTATTCCTAACTATTCTCTAAATCCTAAATGACCATTAATGTATTTCTACCTTTTAATCCAAAATTATTAATATGCTCTTACATGAGAAAAGGCATCATCTAAACATTCATTTGGCCTAATAAATATTTTAAATACAACATTCTCTTTATTTGCAATAGTAAATAGGGGGGGAAAAAACAATTCGACTATAGTTCATTAAATTGTCTTATATGTTTAATTGTGTCCCTACTGTTCTACCTGCCTCTCCATCTCCTCTTCACTACTGTCTTTCTCCAATCAGCACCTCCGCTGCTTTACAGCTCACCGTGCCAACTCTGTTGTCTCCTCTCTCCGCAGCTGACTCTCATAGACTTAGGGGTCTATTTACAAAGTTCATTTTCATGTGATAATGCACATTTTCATGTGAAAACGGGCATTATCACATGAAAATGAACTGTTTCTTATTTACAGACAATAGATCGCCATGGAAAATAGTAAGTTTCCATGGCGATCCATGTTACTGTTTGGGGTCTCCGCTGGCCCGTTCATTTCAGAGCGGGCCGGCGCTTCCTTATATTTACAAAGCCTCGGAGCGGAACACTCCACTCCAGGCGTAAAACTAGGGGGTATCTCTCCAGCGATGTCCTCATATACCCCTCTATTCCTCCCCTGATAGCTGTTATTAGGGGGAGGAAAAGGGGGGCATGTATGGGGACACTGCTGGAACAAGCTATGTGTTAAAATGTAAAAAAAAAATAAAAAAAAAAAGTTAATTATATTTTTATGTAAAGATTTAATAAATACACCTAAAATATATAAAACTGTAAAAAAAATGTAAAGAAAATATCAAAACTTACCCGTCCGGGAGAAGCTTTTCAGGTCCAGATTTTTCATATCAGGACCTGAGTCTCTGCCCATGCCCATACTTCGTATGAATGAAACGTCCTGCGATGAGCAGAGATATCATTGCGGTACCTCACAGGTAGGGTAAGTAATAGTAAATTTAATGAACGCTGCGAGGAGAAGCGAGCCTGGATCAGCATCATTCATTACAAAACGAAATCATAAGTAAATAGACCCCTTAATCCATGATACACACTTGTTCAATTTTACAACCGACCACCATCTGCTGAAACCATTTACTGAAACAATTGCTTCACTATTCGCTCTCTGCCAAGACTGCTTAGTGATGTCAGAATTGGGAGAAGAACTGAAGAACACAGGGGCGGGAGTGCACACACTCAGGTGATTGGCGATCGTGTCTCCTGATTTTTAAGCAGGTTTAACAATCATTTGACTAGGATTGGCTGTAATATGCGATTGGCCACCAAAAGAAAAGAAAGGTGGTAAAAGAACCCCCAAAAAAACATAATATTTTTGCAAAAGTTAATGTGAAGAAAAAAAAAAAAAGTTTTTTTTTTTTAACCAAAAAGCTTAAGGAATACATTAAAAACATAAAAAAAAGGTAAAAAAAAAAAAAGATAAAACTCACACGTCCGGGAGACGCGTCCGACTCAGAAGATTCCAGCCCCGATATGAAGACCCTGCACATGTGTAGTCTCTGTGCATGTGCAGGACTTCATTCGATATGAAGTGACCTGCGATGCGGGCAGAGCACATCACGGGACTTTGAGGGACCTCGGCGGAGAGGTGAGTATTAGTAAATTTTAAAGGGGAAGCTGCCAGGCTCACCGCGAGCACAAGCGAGCCTGGAGCAGCATCGAACCCCTGAGGAACGTAGAAAAGGTAAATAGAGCCCTCTGTCACCTCAGCTTTTCCCTCTGGTTCTCTGCCGCTCATCGCCCCTCTCCAGATCTCTTTCTGTCACCTCTCTGATTCTCCGCTGGCCCCCCACCCACGACACCTTAACTGCACTCCCGATCCACTGGTCCTCAGCTTTCACCTCCGGCCCTCTCACAGTCACTGCCGCTCACTCCTTTCACTTTCTCCCATCCAGCTCTGCCTGTCAGCCTCAATCGTTCCTCTCCTTCACCTCTCCACAGCTCACCACTACCGCTGCCTTCCTCCGTCCCCACAGCTTTTACTAACCTTTCTTCTCTCTCCTTCGCCCTCCCCTCGCTCCTCGCGCATCAGAAACTACTAGAGCTCCCTTCGCGCTACCTAGCGCGTCCCTGGTCAGCTGGTGGTTGCTAGGCAACCACCCACGTGCCTCTCTGCAAGACTCCCTCGCGCCTGCTGCACCAGCCTGAATAGCCCCCGTTTTGGGGTATTACACTATCGCACTCTTAAGTGCGAGAGAGCTTTAAGCAATGTCCGCGCCTTCTTAAAGCTAACGGTTAATATGAAAATAATATCCGGAGTCCATAAACCTTCCGTGTTTTTGGAAATTTTACATTTCAAAATAATTGTTCATTATCATTTTAACCTTAGTGAAGAAAAGAACAATCTTAAAGGGCAGAGAACTTATGAAGCAACATGCTGCTCCGACATTCACCTGACATTCCAAAAGCAAAGTCACGGAATCCCTCAAGGAGTAAGATTCGTGTGTCACAACCACATAATAATTAAACATTGTCGTCACTAAACACCGGCAACATTGGGTCAGATCCAGAACAACGCTTGTGAGCGAATTTACGCGTGGCGGACACGTAAAATTGCGTTTTGGTATGTACTGCGCATTCGCACAACAGATAATACACTACGTAACGTAAATGTGAGCGTATGGGGCATTTACATATTTGCTGCGTAAATTCGTGCGTGTGGGCGTGCCAAATTTACGTGAGCCAAAAATACGTCTAAAATATGCAATGTAGGCAGGGATTTTCATTTAAAGTGTACAGTATGGGCGTGCTTAGCTGCGTAAATACGTGTTACCCATCCATACGTGTGCGGATGACAGCGGTTACGTGGGCAAAAGTTAAGGTAGGGTTTGGAAAGCGGAAAGCGGTCAAATTTCGTAAATTCAAGGGGCGTGCCTAGGAAAGTGCCTAGAAGGTAAGCATGTGAAAATACGCTACGCTAGTAAACGGATTGCAAGCGGAGTTCTGGATCTACCCCACTGTAACAAATAAAATGTAGAATAAAATGCTGAAATTAGACAACCGTAACAAAATGGAAGTGTAATGTACAGAGAAGAATTCTAGTATCTAGTTTATAAAGGTTAACACTGCCCCACACAGGGGGATGGGCCAAAGAGTGCAGCGAGTACAATGGTCAATGGCAGGAGAGAGGATGCAAGGCTAACACTGCCTTCACCTTTATAAATAAGTGACTGGGGGATGGGCCAATGAGTGTGGCTCGCTGGCCAGTGCTCCCAGGGTGTAGAGGGACCGGCTGCAGGTGTTATGTGTAAGGAAAGTGTAACGCCGCCGAAACAACGACAATTGTAATCTTACTTTTTTCTATCATTTTGTAGGGCTTTTACCTAGTGAATGTATATTTTGGCAGATAATAGGACAGTTTGACTAACAGATGCAGCGTATGCTGAGGGCTACAGATGAATAAACACTGCCTTGGTAGAGGAAGCAGAGTTTCCTGGCAGTCTTTGTAAATGGAAAATGCTATACATCACACTGGGTCCTTTGTGGGGTGTACAAGAGTGTAGAGTTCAAGGCTTCTACCACCAGGGGGCGCCAGGGGGTGACTATGAAACAAATTATAGTAAAGGCTCATCCAATTATCCTAGCTATAAAAATTCTGGTTTTAATTCCAAGGCCCGGATTCACACCCCCGGACGTATTGCACATACGTCTGTAATTTACCAATAATAGCTACAACGCATGTAGTAGTAACTATTTTACATAATCTACGTATCGTTACGTTACATAGATTGCGTATGTGCGGACAATCTAACGAAACAATATGTAGATTACGTAAAATAGTTACTATGCATGCGTAGTAGCTATTATCGGTAAATTACGATGTATGGGCAATACGTCCGGGGGTGTGAATCCAGGCCCAAAACTCTAAATATCATTCTTTCGACAAAATTAAATCCTTAACTCCATTTTAAAATCCAAATACCTAAATCCCACCATTACCACGTTTTATGATGGCTATCACATTCATAACTCACACAATGAACTAGTCGTGTGACTGGTGTGGTAAGATTAAATATCTTTCATATAAAGTAATATTGTAGGGATATGAAGGGCCCCTTATATACACTGGCCTGGTATCATTTCAGAATTGTGTTCACTTCTAGCCTGAAGAAAATGTTTGTGTGTGTTGAAAAATGATTTATGGGTGAGTCTGCCTGGTCCCAAATTCAATACCTTTAAATTCCTCATGTGACAGTGATAAAATTAGGCCCTCCTGTGGAAGACACAGAATACACAAATCTGAAATGACCTTTTGGAGGTGAAGAAGGCTGGTGGGGCGAAAGCGCCTTTCAATGAGACTATAGGTATGTTAATTTCTTGGTATCACAATCTTTTTGAGTTAATGCACCAAGGGCCTGATCCAGACCTACGCCGCCCGGTGGTAAGCGTAAGATTGGCTGAAAAGCCAATCTGCGCATGCGCCGGCCAGATGTTGGCTAGCGTTACTATGGAAACGCCCGATCTACAATTTCAGCCGTTACTACGCTCAAATTAGTGTAGGTGGGTGGGGGGACGTAGTTTAATGAGGGAGGAAGGGAGGGGTTTCCTGTCATACGCTCCTGTGCGAACGATTCCCTTGCTTAGACCGGCTGAAGTTAGGGTAGCCTTCAGCAGGCGTAAGCGAGGGAAAATACGCTCGCACAGGGGGGAGTGCACACCGATACTCTGTGCTTTACTAAGCACAGCGCATCAGCGTAGGCCTGGATCAGGCCCCAAGCCTTTTGCTAGTCCCAGCACAGAAAGTGTCCTTTGCATAAGTTGAACTCTCTGCATTTTAACCCCTTTATGTTACAAGAAACTGCTTGCAATAGCTTTTGTATGTCATTTTTCTATCATTTATTGTATTATAATCAGCGGGCCCGATTCAGATTTAAGAAGGAGCTTGAAAATAAGAGAGGAAAGTTACATATAGGCAAAACCATGTTGATTTCAGGGGGACTCAAGTTAATTGTACTCTATGCATGCAGGGATATATCTGTGAATTGCTTACTGCACACAGATACTGACCAGCGTTACTATCACACTGTTATTAAGATTCTGGTTGGAAAACACCACTTCTCAATTCTAGTTTGCAACAGATGGAATATGACTCCCCTGCAATCAACATGGTTTAACCCAGGAGTAATTTTCCTCTCTGAATTTTAAGTTCCTTCTGAAGTCTGAATCAGATCCATTGTGATTATCTTTCCATATTAAATCTCAATTAATAAGTTGATACCTCTGTGTTTAAAAATTTTAAAAAGTGCAACAGAAGAGATCATTCTGAGTTTATGATAATTCTGATCAAATTAAACTGTGTTAGATTAGTTCAAAGGAGGACAGAAGGCTTGTTGTGGAAGATATAGTTAATGGTAGTATTAAGGTAAAGAGGGGGAATTAGTCATTATAGGACAAACTAGATGGCTGTTTAAGATTAACTCTTTGTCCCACATAGGTCAAACAGCCGCAGGTGAGGTCCAGTAATAACAAAATCCATGGGCCAGATTTACTAAGCTGCGGATTTGGAAAAGTGGAGATGTTGCAAAAGAGATCTAGAATCTGATAGGTTGCTATGGGCAACATCTCCACTTTTCCAAACCCACAACTAAATCTGGCCCCATAAATTCTAACCAGAGAGAGGGGTAATAACAGTTAATGCTGGTTACACATCTGCTCGATTTTATACACTGTCCAATAAACTGAACGTAGTTCTTTTGGTATAATGATCCAGAGAACATCCGATATCATACTCACGCACTATACAATTATTCCTTTCAATGTGAAAATAATATTGTTTCCCTTTATAAATGACTTGACCAAGTAGCTGTAAAGATGTTGCTTGGACGGTTGTTTAAAGCAGCTAAACAAAACTGGTCGCATTGCATGTAAGAAGATTCAATAAACCATACAACGTAGTTGTATGGTTTATTGAATCTTCTTACATGCAATGCGACCAGTTTTAGCACAATGATTGGTCCTCATACGTGCACAAGCAATTGTCTATCTAGCCAATCAGACGATTATAGGCTGACCAATCAAATAAATGTAACAGCTCAGCTTTAGTTTCAATTGGTCAGGTAAGACAAATCTTTATTCCATTTGTTTTTATGTTAAAAAGACTTTTCAACTTTGTCTTTATTTCATTTTACCCCAGGAAGTCTCATAGGATAAGTGTAATAAAGAAGGTCCTGTGGGTTCTGAAGACAGCTATTAATGTCAGCCAGAAATGCTTCTCTAAAGTATTTCTTCAATTGCCTTTTTTAATGAGATAAACCATTCTAGCGGTTTTTGGCCGGTGAAGTCTTAGCCTTGCTGATTCAGTTGACTTTGAACACAGCCAGGCTCCATCATTCTCACAGAGGAGCGCTTCAATCAGCTCAGCGGACAGCAAAAATCTGATTTGCTAAACATTTTTCTTTTCTTTTACATGTAACCAGCACTCAGAACTATAACATGTAACGAGCACACCGAACCATATCATGTGACTAGAACACAGAACCATAGTTTATGATCAGCACATAGAACCATACCATGTGACCCGCACTCAGAACCATATCATGTGACTAGAACACAGAACTATAGTTTCTGATCAGCACATAGAACCATACCATGTGACCAGCACTCAGAACCATAACGTTATCAGCACACAAAACCATACCATGTGACCAGCACACAGAACCATACCATGTGACCAGCACACAGAACCATATCATATCATATGACCAGAACAGAGAAACATACCATGTCACCAGCACACAAAACCATAATGCGTGGCCAGCATACAGAACCATACCATGTGACCAGCACACAGAACCATATCATATCATATGACCAGCATACAGAACCATACCGTGTGACCAGCACACAAAACTATACCATGTGACTAGCACACAAAACTATACCATGTGACCAACACACAAAACTATACCATGTGACCAGCACACAAAACCATATCATATGACCAGCACACAGAACCATATTGTGTGGCCAGCTCACAGAACCATACCATGTGACCAGCATACGGAAGCATACCATGTGACCAGGACACAGAACCATATCATATGACCAGCACAGAAAACCATATTGTGTGGCCAGCACACAGAACCATACCATGTGACCAGAACAGAGAACCATACCATGTGACCAGCACAGAAAACCAAAATATGTGACCAGCATACAGAACCATATTCTGTGGCCAGCACACAGAACCATACATTGCTGCAATTTTACAGTACCATATCCCAAACAGAGTGTATATAAATGTTCAATTGCAGAACAAATTGTACGAAGAATAGCCGCATTACTTAACTACGCGTGCTACAGGTTTCTGGCATGGATATTGATCCTCAGTATGTATAAATGGTGATGACCCGTGTGTAGGCATGCTGAGCAGGGGGAGCTATGATAATCATACAGTAAGGGCTTGGTTAAGCCCTTGCGTACGATTCACCATTATGCACCAGCCCAATTTTCCGTGGAGGGTTCAGGCTCACAGCAGCAGCGGAATTCAGGATCCGACCCAATGTCCTATAGAGTGCAAGCTTGCAGAAAAGAGCCTTTTAACCCACTCAGCTTGTCTGTTACGACCCAGTCATGTTTTATTAATTGTTAATATTGTAAAGCGCTACATAATCTGCTATATAAAAACCTGCACGGTGGCTCAGTGAGTAGTACTTGTGTTTCGCAGTACTGAGATCATGAGTTCAATTCCTGGATTAGGCCTTATCTGTGTTCTCCCCGCGTCTGCGTGGGTTTCCTCTGGGTGCTCCAGTTTCCTTCCACACACTAAAAACATGCTGGCAGGATAATTGGCTGCTGAATAAATCATCCCTAGTGTGTATGTGATAGGGACCTTAGTATGTAGCTCCATTGGGGCAGAGACTGCTGTGAATGTCTAAAGTTCTCGCACACAATTTGAGGCACTATATAAATAGGTGTTAATAAAAAATAAAAAAATTTGCTCATATTACATTGCAACATGGTTTGTCTTGATACAGAGTTGCTCCTTATCATGAAGATAATACAGTATTTGAAAGCTTAGCTAGCTTTAACCTGTGATATCTCCCCTAAAGTCTTACATGGTTGTCTGGGCATGATGGTACTTGTAGTACCACAGAATCTTGACAGTCCCTGGTTGCCTAACTCTGACCTACTTGAACTCTGTGCAGCACAGACTCTTCCCTCACAAAGGAATCCAATTACGCAGCATCCTGGAACTTTATTTTTACCTCTTCCATGACATTTGAACCCATTGTGGACTTTTTTTTGGCACCGACCACTGATGAAGTTATTTTGGCAGGGAGTTTGTGTAACGCAAGCTGCAGACAAAACACTGGGAAGTGATTTGGCAAATGCACAAAGCAGCACAGACAGATTCATGCTCTCAATCAAGTACTCCCCTCGTCACACCTCTTACATATAGGTGTGGACTCTATTTTAAACACATGTTTATGTTCAAGTAGATATCCAGCTAAAAAAAAAACAAACCCAAAAAACTGCTGTGCTAAACAGATTCTATACTAATCGGCACTAAGGGCCAGATTTACTAAGCTGCGGGTTTGGAAAAGTATAGATGTTGCCCGTAGCAACCAATCAGATTCTAGCTCTCACTTTCTTTTTACATACTAGAGAATATCAGCTAGAATTTGGTTGGTTGCTATGGGCAACATCTCCACTTTTCCTTTCCCCCAGCTTAGTAAATCTGGCCCTAAGAGTACAAGATGCCAAGATTGTCATATTGGGCGTCCGCTCGGTAGCACGGTTGTTAAGAACTGATATGTAATGCAACAAAGTGTCAGCATCAATTAATGCATAATAACATGAAAAAAATCTAAAACAATCAAAACGTCGACAGTTGAGTATTACGTTAGAATTACATTTATATTATTACTTTTATGAATTTTTTTTACAAGTCGCCTGAATTACCCAAAATATTACAGCTGTTAAAAACAAATACTAACATAGGGCTGAATCCAGACTTAATTAAGTGCTTGAAATGAGTTACTCCTGGGCTAAACCATGTTGATTTCCGGGGGAGTCAAGTTAATTGTATTCTGTGCATGCAGGGATATATCTTTGCTTTTGCTTACTGCACACAGGTAGTGACCAGCTTTTGT
>WWET01000372.1:219659-237988 GCA_011038615.1 Limnodynastes dumerilii
TGTCTTTCAGACCGCATTTGCCCAATCTACATAAGGAAAAGATACATAGATAATGTACAAAATATACTACGCATGCGCAGTAGGAAAAAACGTTAAACACCGGACGTATATGTTGACAGAAGAAAACTGAGACAATTCAAAGCTGGGAACCATTGTAAAAATGGTGGTAGAAAACCCATGTTCCAATATCAAGGGCTCAATTGACAGGAAGCACCCGCTGAGAACAGCAACTAGACAGCTAAAACCAGGGGCGGAATAGAGAAATGGCAGGGCCAGAGGCTGGATGGGCGGGACTAGGTGAGACTGGGGGTGGAGCTGGGCGAGGCCGCTGCCCAATAGAAGCTGTCAGAGGCTGACAGCGCTCAGCACTCCAAGTATGACGCTATAGCGCTTAACACTCATACATGGAGAGCCGAGTAATATTTTAGGCTGGCAGCCTTTGACAGCTTGCTTACAGTACAGGTGGAGATGCTGCCACATTTTCCCTCTCCTCCGGGCCCTGAAGCTGCCGCACCCCTTGCAGCCCCTGTCGTTACACCCCTAGCTAAAACAAAAAGGAGCAGCCAGTGGGATGCACAGTAGATTACCAAGGGCTGGGTAGTCACATGTCATAATCCAATCAGGATGCATAAGTACCCTGTCATACGAATTTCTGGACCTGGTCCAAAAACTCTACCACTATAATTTTTATTGATACTATTGTTCTTTATACTATAATTAAGGAGAGATGGAAACCAGAACCAGTTATTACAAGGAGTCCTGCGTAAACCTTTGTGTGGGAAAGGACAGACAAGAAACCCTCATTTATCGGAGAGAGGGGAAGGGGTCACATGACAGCCCCTCACTCCCCGTTTAGTAGAACAACGAAACATGTGGGAAAGAGCCCTTACAGACGTCCGCTATTCCTTTCTTCCACAGAAGATGAATCTAGTTTTCTGTTGGGAATCTCAGGACATAAAAGCTAAACGTCTTCTAGGAATATTAGGAGAAACGTTTGGTTCTAATTTAAAAAAGAAAAAAAAAGCTGAAACATGAAAGAAAGATCCAAACCCCGGTCCTGGGATGATTACAAGCTAGCGGTGAACGATATATATTTACACCAATTTAACAAATAGTAATGTATAGTACTGGGAATCTGTCTACTGGAAGTTGTCTTGTACAAAAGCATGAGGGTTAGTTGCCTCTGTAGCAGCAATGATATAGGTGGCAGCTTAATCACGGCTGTATCAATGCCGGAGGCTTTAAATAAAGAACATTTCTAATCGGAACAGGTACAATGTCAAATGTTCTTATTTCCACAAGGTATCCACTCCTGGTTAGGCTTAGGCTGTGGAGCGGGGAGGGTTAAGGTTAGGCTGCAGAATGAGGATGGTAAGGGGAGGGGTAAGTTTAGGCCTTGGGGCTAGGAAGGTTAGGGCTAGGAGAGGGTTAAGGTTAGGTTGTTGGAATGGGTGGTTAAGGTTAGGTTGTGGAGAGGGGAGTGTTAAGGTTAGGCTGCAGGACGAGGAAGGTTAGGGTTAGGGGAGGGTTAAGGTTAAGTTGCAGAAAGAGGTGATTAGGGTTAGCTGTGGACAGGGGTGTGTTAAGGTTAGGCTGCAGGACAAGGAAGGCAAGGGGAGGGTTAATGTTAGGCTGTGGTAAAGAGATGGTTAGCGTTAGGAAAGGGTTAAGGTTAGGCTGCGGGGAGGGGATGGTTAGGGTTAGGATGAAGAAAACGTACCTGTCGTCGTTGGACTCATCAGAGACAGCAGTCACGGGAATGACACTGTCTCGCGAGAAGCTGACACCAGTCAACGTTTCATTGCCGTTAGGTGATTTGTTAAAAGACAGATCAACAGAGTGGTGAACTACACCCCACGCATGCATACACACACCACAAGGTGGAAGAATACCCCATACCAAGCAGGAAGACATGAATCTGGATGGGTAAGAGGTTTCTTGCATTGTGCCCCCTGGTGCTATTTATACATAAGATGCAAGTAGCTGACAGATTAGTGCTGCCCACTACTGCCCAAGGCCCCGTTTCCCTGCCAGTTGAGGGCAGAACAAAGATGTTAGCGGCTACCACCAAGCTATTTATAAAAAAGAGCTCAGCGGGTATAGACTAAGTGCTGTCTGACAGCTTAACATGGTCATTCCTGGCGTGTCCTCCATGTGTGCCGGAATGGGCGGTTGCCACGGCGGTGCCTCTCTCTTCAAGATCCCACACCCCCTGCAACCACGGCAGTTATGCCACTGGCTGCCAGCTCCTGTTCCACCACTATTTGGCGGCTAGGCCAAGTCATTTATCTTTATTCTGTTTATGGCTTTGGACGAGATTTGTTTTAATACAAAAACTACAAAAACTGAGGAAACAAACAACAACGGCAACCTCGTATCTAAGACTTGATTTTAATTAAACATAAATCTCTCTGCCGTTAACAGAGTAGTTTACATTGGAAGTGTATCAACCTTCTCACTATCTCCTATTTTGTATGCAAAGAACTATACAGCCTCCTAATAACTCCTCCCACCTCTACTACTACTACTATATTTGCATATTCCAGTCACGCATTTTACCTGTTTGATTTTTATATTTAATTAAAATCAAGTCTTAGATACAAGGCTGCCATTGTTGTTTGTTTCCTCAGACCCGCCTTATATAGTTTTTGCTCAAATTATTTATTGTTTACACAAGCGCTGTATATACTTATTGTATATTTTTCTGTCTTTGTTGAGGCAATTAGTGCCAAAGGTTTTTTTTTTCTTTTTTCTTGTTTTAATACAAGATTCAAAACAGAATTCCCTTTACCTCTTAAGAAGAACACTTGGATAAAGAGTTACCTATTCGTGTGTTTATGGGTTCTGTATATGTGACCTTTGTGTTTTAAGTACACCTGTTTTTTTGTCTGCTCCCTGAGGAACCAACATTTTTTTTTTGTGACGAGACTTAATGTCGAGATGCCAGTGTATCACACTCACCTTAGATCATTGCCCTAAGAATATTAATCAGACACTGTTCAACAAAAGAAAACCGACAAAATCCAATACTGCAGCTTTGGGAAATTTGATTAAAGTGATGTCTGGTATCAGAATGATGGACAATTCACATACCTTCAGCCATTGCTCAGCTTGTTCCTCACTCTGGACAGCAAGAACCAAAGCGTCTGTACCCTGGTGAGTAATCTTCAGCTCATGCTTCTTCTTCTTGCCATCCTTTGGTACATAGGAGACTGAGCAGCCATTCAGCGGGAGCTCCATCTGAGGTTGTTGGTCCTTCGAGGATTTGTAACACTAAAAAAATAATAAAGCACTTAGACAGTTAAAAAAAGAAATGGTAAAGGGAAAAAAGAATAAAAAAAATATAGAGTCGAAGGATTGTTACCTAGAAGGCTGCAAGACAGTCATTAAGTGCTAAACTTCTGTTTAAACTTCATTAACTTAATTTTTAAGCAAAAATAATGTAAAAAATACAAAAACACATGTTTTTTAAAATTTTAAAGGTCAGCTAAAATATTCCAAAATAAGGATCCACTGAAAAAGTAACAATAATTATGGGTAAAAGGAATAAATATTTTAACCCTTTAGCAAAATAAAAAGCTTTACAGCAAGAGCCAGATTTACTAAGCTGTGGGTTTGGAAAAGTGGCGATGCTGCCCATAGCAACCAATCAGATTCTAGCTCTCACTTTCGTTTTACAAACTAGAGAATGTCAGCTAAAATCTGATTGGTTGCTATGGGCAACAGCTCCATTTTTCCAAACCCGCAGCTTAGTAATTCTGGTTCCAAACATCTTCTCTCCAGTTTTATATTAGTTTATTTGCTCATCGTATGATATTGGAAAGTGCTGGCGATGGAAAGTTCTCCTGAATGTCAGGTCCATGGCAGTAATACTGTCATAGTGGTAACCAGGTCATGTCATCCAGAAAGCAGGGGCAGAAGCCTCGCTTACCATGAGTTTGTTTTCTTTGATGACACATAACAACTTGGTCCACTGTCCGAATCTTTTCTTCCGCAGTAGGAATGCGCAGATTTTCGCGTCCTTGACCAGGTCCATGGACGCTTCCTCCGATGGCCACTGGAGTCTCTTCTTCTGCCCTTTACCATCTTCTTCCTCTTCATCGTAAGATTCATACGAACTGCTCATAGCGTCCGAGTCATAGTCTACAGAGAGATGGAACAATCTTATATAACAGCCACAATATCATATATAAATACAATAGGCTGGATCAAGACTTCCATTGCTGTGTTCGAAGCTCCGTATGAATCCAGCCTTCCATTCCAGCGAATAGGATACTCCGAGCCCAAGACCCTACCTTAAGATTTCTAAAGCCTTCTCACTTATAATGGGGATGTGTTAGAAGTTGGGAGGGGCGGAGAGTGTAGAGTCCGCCCACACCGTACGCTTTACATACCAAACCCCTTCCCCTCATTTTAGCACCTGCCCCACAGCTGGAAACCCGGCGCATAAAAAACAGAAATCTGAAACGCGTGGATACAGATGCAAGCGCCAAAAGATGGTGCTTTCCAATCCTAATAAGCAGAAAATGCCCCCTCCGCTTTTTGGGTCTGACTTAAGTGCACTAAGCCCCATCTGGCTACTAGGTTACTAAGTACTAAGCTACTCTTGGATATTGATGACATTTGAACATTAATTGGCAACAACACCAGCTATGCATATTGAAGATGCAGCCCATCCATTCGGATTCGGCTTAGTAAATATGTCATACGTGCCCTCGCTTATGACACATCTGAAAATAAGAGTTGAGGAGCCCAGAGCGATAGAGAACAGGAAGGGACTAGGGGTAGTATAAATTGCAGGACAGAGGTAAAATAACGGTCCCCTATTACCTTGTGATATATACTGCCCTGATGGAGTACAGTAGGGTGTCATATAGGGTGCAAAGTGGCATTAGTGGAGGGTTAGGGTTTCATGGCATTACCAGTACCAGTTGACCCAATAAAAGCTGTAACCCCTAAATGTAGCTGAATATTGGGGATCTTTATACTGTATGTAATATTTGCAGCATTGGCTCGTTTACAGACCCCCAGCGTCTTCATGTTCCGAAGAGAACTCATTTTTTATTTTCCAATGATACACAAAGCCAAATGCGGCCGAAACAGCCAGCCAAGTCTTCAGCTGATAGTCTTGGCTCCTCGCGTAAATAAATCATTCTCATGTTGATCTAACAAGCAATATCACAACATGGAAGACATCCAGCTCCGTTCTATAACAAACACTGAAGATCAAACATAAACTCAATGCTGGTACCAAACTGTGAATAATGTTCTATCCCTGCAGAGTCCGAGCAGTCGTATATTTGCTCATTCTGCTTTCTGGAAGAGTCATCCAATGCTTTGGCTCACATGGAACCTTAACCACAAATTCTAATTACTTTAGGGCTTTCCCAGCTTTCTATACGCTATTTAAGGGGAAAAAAAAAAAAGCAGAGAAGTTGATATGAAGCTTCGAGAGCAATAACAAATAGCGGCAAGCAGTTCTATCAGTGCGGCAATGAAACAGAAGGAACAGACGTTATGAGAGAGCAGGATGTGCGCTCGATTCTACGAGCCCTGAGAAGATTCTGAAGAACGTCAAACAAAATCACAGGGAGATGGGAGTAACCTCTCCAAGGCCTGGACTGCATTAGTACTGTCAAAAACAGAGGTCAAAGGGGTGCTATCGCTGCCAGCACAAACCTATTGCATTAGGGATTTTGTTTTATTCACTTTTTTTTCTTTAATAAGTTACAATTGAAATGTGTCTAATGTGCAAAAATATAAATGATCTATGGGCCGGATCCAGATCTCTATTGCTGCTGCGGTCGGAACACCCTCCACAGCGGCAGCAAAGTTCTGGCCACTAAGTTCTGATAGCAGATTGCTGTACACTCCCCTTTACATGATCGGGACCTTCAAACCCAAAACCCTACCTTAAAATTTACACACCGGCCCTACGGATAATTGCACTGGTGCATTAATGAGAATCACGCTTGAGTTGGTTTAACCAAGCCCTTTTTGTAGGACCATGCATATGGGTCCTGTCAGGATATACGGACAGCTGAGAGTTAATTTTTGGCTGTCTGTATTTTTTTTTAAATTATCACTAATTAGAAGTTTTTATTAATGAATGAGTAAGTATGCTGAAATTACCCATTCAGTATTTCCAATACCCGTTGCCCGCCGCAGACCTGCCCTGCAGACATGCCGCTGCACTGGACAGGTCAGTAGGGACTCTTAGAATTAGGCTACAGGGAAGGGAGTCTTAGGGTTAGGCTGTGGGGAAGGGAGTCTTTGGGTTAGGCTGCGGGGAAGGGAGTCTTTAGGTTAGGCTGTGTAGAAGGGAGTCTTAGGGTCAGGCTACAGGGAAGGGAGTCTTAGGGTTAGGCTGTGGGGAAGGGAGTCTTAGGGTTAGGCTGTGGGGAAGGGAGTCGTATGGTCAGGATGGGGGGAAGGGAGTCTTAGGGTCAGGCTGCAGGGAAGGGAGTCTTAGGGCCAGATTGGTTGCTATAGGAAACATCTCCACTTTTATAAACCCGCAACTGAGTAAATCTGACCCTTAGGGTTAGGTTGCAGGGAGGTGAGGGTTAGGGTGAGGATTAACACCCACATTTCTTAAATCTGAATTCAATCTGAAGAAAAAAACTACAACAAAGGGGTAAGTAATGGTTACTATAGATGATGGAATTTTAGTTAAAACAATGGTGGAAATGTTGTTGACTGGAACTAGCTCAGCACAGCAGCAGAGTGGTTAATGTCAGTCGTTGCTATATATTTATTGTTGTGTAAGAAGGTCCTGCCTGCGAGCTTACATTCTATAGGACATTTGATTGATACATAAGGGCAAAGTGCTATATATATCACACAATGCACCGCCCAGGTTATATGGTAAAAGTGCTCTGTATCATCCTGTCACACAGCAGTACCAGGACTGTGGGGATATTACTATGGAGAGAGACAGGGTGTATGGTAACAGTGCTCAGTGCTCTGTAAGATCCTGTCACACAGCAGTGTTACTACCAGGACTGAGGAGATATTACTATAAAGAGAGACAGGGTGTATAGTGACAGTGCTCAGTGCTCTATATGATCAGTCACACAGCAGTGTTACTACCAGGACTGAGGGGAATTTTAGTCTGGAGAGAAAAGTGTCCAAGTTTGTGTTAATCATGTAAAATCATTGATAATGTCACATGGAATAAATTATCAGCGCGTTTTTCAGGAAGTAGAGCGGTCTGCTGCAAAAGATTATGGCTTGTGAAGGCAATATGGGGTTAGAGTTTAACCCATGATGTCCTAATACAGAGACAGACAGCTACAGATGCGTGGTGTTCCCAGAACAGATTCCCAGAATGCTTTGCCACTAACAGGCTATGGGCTCTATTTACTATCATTAGCGCTTTTTAGCTAATGATAGCAACCAGGCTCGCTGCGCCTCGCGAGGGGTATTTATTAATACTTACCCCTCCGGCGAGGTCCCATGACGGTCAGTGAGCCGTTCGCGGACATCGCAGCGCAGTAGATGCCTTTTCAGAATTTGAAAATTTCAAGTCTCAAAAGGCAAAATCAGTGCGCATGCGCCGGGATCAGAGACAGACGCATGCCCGGACAGGTAAGTTTAAAATCTTCGGACTTTTATTTATTTTTTTGTCGTTTTTTAAGTTTAATATGTTTATTAGATAAAATTTTATGAAAATTAGTTAAAACATTTTTTTTATTTTATTTATTTTTTTACTTAAATTTTAATGGGGTTTTTTTTAGTGAACAGTATTCCAGCGGTCTCCCGACATGTACCCCCCCTCTTCCTCCCCCCTAATAACAGCAATTAGGGGAGGAAAAGGGGTTTACATAGGGAGAACGCTGGAATACTTACCCAAACGCCGTCCTTTAACGTGACACTTAGTAAATACCGGCCCGCAATCATTAGATCGGGCCGGCGATCGGGAGGGTTAATGCGATCGTCGCCATGGTTTCCATGGCGATGATAGCATTGTTTTTAGTGAACAGTATTCCAGCGGTCTCCCGACATGTACCCCCCTCTTCCTCCCCCTAATAACAGCTATTAGGGGAGGAAAAGGGGTTTACATAGGGAGAACGCTGGAATACTTACCCAAACGCCGTTCTTTAACGCGACACTTAGTAAATACCGGCAAAACAAAACAAAACAAAACAAAACACCGAACTATAAGGATATAAGACAAACATTTATCCTCTTTTCAGGACTGGCCAACTGAATTAACTGATATTTAAAACACGATTTGTCTCTTAAACAAAGGCGGTTACCATAGTAACTGACAGTTGGAAACTGAGCAGCAGAGTGTTTTGTACCTAATGGAATGGGTCATATTGGAGGGTATGGAACTGTAGTTAAAATAATGAAAGCTTAAAGTGGCTGTGTAAATCATGCAAGATAATCATCCCATGCTACTGTATATAACAGACAAACATTTTTTGCAGCATTGTAGCAGAGAATCATCATTTCCATGCTTTTATACTTGTGTTTGTATGCAGCTTGTTAGCGTTTATAACCAGTGGTTATGAAGACGGCCATTTTGCAAGCAGTGGTGATGACAGTGTCACATGACGTGTGGGATATCGCATGCTGACATTCCCCGTGCTATTAATGATGTTGGTATTGGCTATATCTAATGCCGTGTACTCAGTGAAATTCATACTGTAATTAGTAACTCACTGGAAGTTATATATTCAGGAGCTTTACCAGGGCCAAGCGGCACAGCTTCTTCATAATACCCCTCTGGAAGCGATGACGTTGGCAAGGGTGGTGGACCATTGTCTGGAGGCTGCCGGGACATGGACAAAAAAAGGTTAAATAAATGAACACAAAAGAGTTTGGCAAACACAGAGAAAAGGTCAATACACTGAGAACATCTATTTCTCTCCTATGTACATAGAATGAGCATCATCTCCCTCTATTGTCACCAGTGTGTAGTTGCCAAATATCAAGGGGACTCGCTAAACAGTTGGTGATTTCCCTGCCTCCCTGAAGTGTTTAGTAATCTCCCTGATGCTAATTCAGTTCTAGGTGCCAGAATTACTAAGCTGCGGGTTTGAAAAAGTGGAGATGTTGCCCATAGCAACCAATCAGATTCTAGCTCTCACTTTCCTATTACATACTAGAGAACGTCAGCTAGAATCTGATTGGTTGCTATGGGCAACATCTCCACTTTTCCAAACCCGCAGCTTCTTAAGTGTGAATCAGGTCCTTCGTTCTTAAGTTTGTAATGGTGATTTAGAACCATCCCGTTCTTAAGTCCTACGTAAACTGCGTATATTAAGGTACTACGCATGCACAGTATATCCCTTCTTAAATATACGCACCTAAAAAGTAGCATTTTATCCGTGAATCAGGTCTATAATGCTTAAAAGTCGCCAGCACTTTGCGGATTCCACAGCTGAAGAGTTCCGAAATTCCACTGGCATAAATGTAAGCACAAAAACTGTGTGTCGGGAGCTTAATGGAATGGGTTTCTATGGCTGAGCAGCGGCATGCAAGCCTCACCTCAAGTCCAAGGCCAAGCGTCGGATGGACTGGTGTAAAGCACACCGATACTGGACTGTGGAGCGGTGGAAACGTGTTCTGTGGAGGGATGAATCACACTCCTCTATTTGGCAGTCAGATGGGTGAATCTGGGTTTGACCAATGCCGGGAGAACGTTACCCGCTGACTGCTTTATGCCAACTGTGGAGTTTGGTAGAGGAGGAACAATGGTATGGGGCTATTTTCAGGGGTTGGTCTAGGTCCCCTATCTCCAGTGAAGGGCAATCTTAAAGCCTCAGCATAACAAGTCATTTTGGACAATGCTGCTTCCAACTTTGTAGCAAACAGTTTGGGGAATGACCTTTTCTATTCCAACACGACTGTGCCCAGTGCACAAAGCAAGTCCCAGTCATTTATATATATCATGAACATCACCAATCATTGTATTTAATAGTTTACACACATCTCCTCCTAGACCAGTCTGGACAATAACATGCAGATCAATCCACACTTACAGAACACAAATACTCATAAATCTAAGGCACATCAGAGGCACATAAACCAGAAAAGCCCCTTGTAATTAATCTGTAAATCCATATTTTAAGTCAATCTCCTCTTGTTTTCTTCTATGTGGAAGTAACAAAGAAAACTAGCAATAAAGGAAATGAAACACAAATGGTTCATGTCTGAGTCAGATACCTTTACACCAATGGTTACAACAGGGTTGGGCCGAGCCGCAGTGTTTAGCCAATGTCAACACAGATGGAATCAATTTACGATTGTACTGGTTGTTCTTTGAAGCTGTCTAGCAGTGTTTTACTGAGTATAGGTCTGTCATGGAAAGGTCCATGTTACAAACAGCCTTCTGTGCTATTACATTCATAGATCAGTGCTTGTCTTAACCTACAGTTTTTTTTTCTTCATTCAAATTGGAAAAGCTTTATAACACAAAAAAGTGACAGTTAAAACAGTTTCCAACTGTCAGTTACTATGGTAACAATCTTTGTTGAAGACATAAATAGTTATTTTTAAATATCAGTTAATTTATTTAAACCAGGTGAGTGACAGTTGGAAGCTCAGGAGTGGAATACATTGTACCTAATAGAATGGGTCATGTTGGAGGGTCTGTATTAATAATAATAAAAGGCTGTCACTAATAACTTTTACTAATCACAATCCTAATCTCTTACCCAATAAGAGAACTCTTATGAACTCTGATGTTTCAAGATCAGAAATCTAAATATATGATTCCACAGGTCACTATATGGTGAATCATGAAGAAAATGGAACCTGATTTCAAAATGGAGTCTCCTCCCTACCCTGTATGTCTGTACTGTATTTTGTATGACGCTGCGGACACCTTGTGGCGCCTTATAAATAAGTGATAATAATAACAATAATCAGACAAACTACACCATTCGCAGCTCTCTATTGGTCACAAATCAGCACCTGATCACTTTGATAAAATACAAATCATAAGATGGATGGCATCTGCTTCTATGTTGGCCTAATTAAAATTTGTTCCAGGGTTTCCCTCCAAATTAATTGGAAGGTCAGGTGAAATCCCTCCTATGTTCTCAGCAAGCACAAATCCCCACTATTCTATTTTACGTCCAAAAAATATGGCCCCTTTGACTCATCAAGGCTTGCTGTCAGCTGGCTTGCGAGAAGTCCTGGATCTCACTTGTAATTTTTTGGCTGCATCATTTGCTCATGCAGAAGCCATGAATATAGAGCTGAAACGGACATTTGCTTCAGTTTTAAGACCAAAAGTTGTGCAAAAGCTTCCTATTGGGCAGCTGATTACCTTATAAAATAATGCAGATTTTGGATCAGATCCAGGATGAGTAACTACAGCTTATTTACACAAGCCGGGTGTGCAAGCACACTACACATCGGATCTCTGAACGTAAGGAAACCAGTTCCAGAAACTAATCCTCCATACATTCAAAATATACACATTATGGGCTGGATCCAGACTTAAGTAAGTGCTTGAAATGAGTTACTCCTGGGCTAAACCATGTTGATTGCAGGGGAGTCATATTTCATCTGCTGCAAACAGTATTAGAGTTGAGAGGTGATGTTTCCTATCCCAAGTCTAAATAACAGTGTGATAGTAAAGCTGGTCAGTATCTGTGTGCAGTAAGTAATTCAAAGATATATCCATGCATGCAAAATATACAATTAACTTGACTCCCCCTGAAATCAACATGGTTTAGCCCAGGAGTAACTAATTTCAAGCACTTACTTAAATCTGGATCCAGCCATATGGGTGGGTAAAGGCAATTAAATTGTACATTATAGGCTGTGTTAGAGAGGAGTGTCATAGGAGTGCATTAGCCTCTTGTGTGCAGACTTTAACATCTGTGTGCATTTGGAGAGCGCATTTAATTCTGGATTTAGGCTCTTTATGAGGACAGTATAGTTGAAATTCTTTAATCAGATTACGTTGCTATTTTTCACATCAATATTTAAAGTTTACCAGTCCTTTTTAAAATGCACAAAATGGCTGCCTCACCTCTGTATAGACAGTGCTATGGTAATCCTATGCCAAACAATATGTTAGTTGAGCACCTGTTCATAATCATAGGCAAGTGTATGGTATGAATAGCTGCATACAACACAGTACATTTAAAGACCCTCCAACATGACCCCTTCCATTAGGTACTATATACTACGCACCTGAGCTTCCAACTGTCACACTCACCTGGTGAAATGGCTTAACTGATTTATAAAAAACTATTTGCCTCTTCAACAAAGGTGGTTACCATAGTAACTGACAGTTGGAAACTGAGGAGCAGAGTATTTTGTACCTAATGGAATGGGTCATGTTTTAAGGTATGCATTTCTGCCCCTGCTTTGACAGATTTGCAATTTTTTTTCCCATTTCTTCCTAAAATATTAAAAAAGACACAGCTGCTCCTCTGTTTCACAATTAATTTAGCAGAATTCATGCAATAATGCCTAAAACATTATTAAAATAATACATGTATTTATTTATGAACAGGTTTTATATATAAGGCCAGCAAGGGAGCAGTATACAGTAATGTCAATCCTGTGCACTTCATAAAAAACCTGTACAGATCTACAGCCCAATTAGGATATGAGTAAATAAACAAAACACAAATTACTAATCAAACACAGGGATGTGTCTTCTAAATATTGTATAGATCATCAATCTGGAAAGCAGTATAATTCCTCTGCCCTTGTAAATCTGGGATTAATAAATGGGCAACGTGGGCGGGTGGCTGAGAATGAGGATATCCTGCTACCATCACAATTTAGCTATGCCCCTGCATTCTAAGACAGAATATCCTGCCTGCAGAGGACTCCTGGGACTCCTGCTATAACAACACTCGGACAAAAGAAGCGGAGGTTGCCAACCTATACGTCTACCAAAGATTAGATCAGCTATTCAAACACCGTGCTGCCCAAACACTAGGCACATCAGTGAACGGTTCTGTATCCTGTGAATATTGGAACAATTTCTAGTTACTTTACTTTCCAAGAAAAAGTAACCTGACAGAGATGTGTTCTGAGATAGTGCTGCTGAGATTACATGGACTGTGTTACAGTCTCCACTCGATCTATCCCATGGGAGCTGCAAGGTCTGCTTAGCTGTTCACTTAGAACGCAGTAGTGAGCACCAAGCGGTTCAAGAGACGGTGAAAGGACAGGCGTCTTACCAGCCACGGCAGAGGGATTTCCGGGAGAGGCATCTGCGGCGGGGCCGGTATGCTGCTCAAGGTCTCCGATTTGTGGACATGGTTCTTCAACTCGAATTCTGTGGAGAAGAATTGGTCACTTGGATAGTGAAAAGTAAAAGCTTATACAGAGATTCCCGATAAGGCTGCACTGCGACCTGGCAAATAATAACAATGGGCTGGATCCAGACTTAAGAAGCAGCTTGAAATTAAGAGAGGAAAGTTACACCTGGGCTAAACCATGTTGATTGCAGGGGGAGTCAAGTTTATTGTATTCTTTGCATGCAGGGATATGTCTTTGAATTGCTTACTGCACACAGATACTGACCAGCTTTACTTTCACACTGTTATTTAGACTTGGGATAGGAAACATCACCTCTCCACTCTAATACTGTTAGCAACAGATGAAATATGACTCCCCTGCAATCACCACGGTTTAGCCCAGGAGTGACTTCCCGCTCTTAGGGCTGGATCCAGACTTAAGACGGAGCTTGAAAATAAGAGAGTAAAGTTACCCAATGGCCCGGATCCAAAGTCATGGAACGTGGGCCTTTGCCTCTCGTTTCATGACCGTGCTTGTGGATGATGGGGTGAGCTGCGTATGGGGTGTACGCTAGGTGGGAGGAGGAGGCAGTATTTTATTTCATAGTTAGAGTGTGCTCTACTCCTCTCAGCAATTACAAGTCTAGTATATGCTCATTTACTCCATGAAGGTCTGATGATGATCCCCTTAACTGAGAGGCCAGTACATAGATTTTATCAGCAGCACTGATTGACAATCAATTTCACATGCTGTTTTGCAAATGGAATAGACAACAGTTGGAAATTATAGGCAATTAGCAAGACTAGCAAGGAATGGTTCTGCAGGTGTTGAGCACAGACCACTTCTCAGTTCCTATGCTTTCTGGCTGATGTTTTGGTCACTTTTGAATGCTGGCGGTGCTTTCACTCTAGTGGTAGCATGAGACAGAGTCTAGAACCCAAACAAGTGGCTCAGGTAGTGCAGCTCATCAATGCGAGCTGTGGCAAGAAGGTTTGCTGTGTCTGTCAGCGTAGTGTCCAGAGCATGGAGGCGCTACCAGGAGACAGGCCAGTACATCAGTAGACGTGGAGGAGGCCGTAGGAGGGCAACAACCCAGCAGCAGGACCACTACCTCTGCCTTTGTGCAAGGAGGAACAGGAGGAGCACTGCCAGAGCCCTGCAAAATGACCTCCAGCAGGCCACAGATGTGTATGTGTCTGCTCAAACGGTCAGAAACAGACTCCATGAGGGTGGTATGAGGGCCTGACGTCCACAGGTGGGGGGTTGTGCTTACAGCCCAACACCGTACAGGACAAATTCGCCACTGGCGCCCTGTGCTCTTCACAGATGAAACCGCACCAGCATATGGTCTCACAAGGGGTCTGAGGATCTCATCTTGGTACCTAATGGCAGTCAGGCTACCTCTGGCGAGCACATGCAGGGCTGTGCGGCCCCCCAACGAAATGCCACCCCACACCATTACTGACCCACTGCCAAACCGGTCATGCTGGAGGATGTTGCAGACAGCAGAACGTTCACCATGGAGTCTCCAAACGTCTGTCACATGTGCTCAGTGTGAACCTGCTTTCATCTGCTTTCCAGAAAGGGAAAACCCTGGAAAAAATCTGGAGAAACGCGTAAGGGTTCCTTAACTGAAGTGTGTGTTTTATTATCTGGACTTTGAATCAACTTGGCGATCTTTTCTTATTACCTTTTTCCATTATTTGCTGCTTATTACGTACCTTAGCCCATTCCACAGCATTATGCTGTGTGTATTCACAGCAGGGCTTGGCTGATCACTACAACTGCCAGCATAAACGGGAGAGCACCTAGGAGTTACTATAACGACGGATGTTTGGGATTGCCATCGCACCAGCACTCTGCAAATTGTGGTACCGTTGTTCATACTGTGTCTAGTGGCACACATCAGTTGTCCTAAGGAGGGCGAGTCATTTCCTATATTGCATCTACTATCCCTTACTGTTTGGAGCCGTCGGTTCGATTCTATGTAGCTAAACAAATAACTTTACAAGCGCCGATATTACTGGATGAATTCAGCTTGTACTTCTTTGGATTAAAACACATCTTCTGCAAAAATACTGTGGATAAGATCATTATTTCATCTTGTTCTCTACTTATTACATTGCAGCTTTATTTGGGAAATTATCCTATTAAGATTTGTTGGACATTATTCTCAACCTTTATCCCTCAGGACAGAGAAGTATTATATTATATACCATCTGCTATTGATTACCTTTGCCAATCCACTACGATTTTTTCATATTGTGTGTGGACTTTCATACCAATCAAGCTTTATAGGTCTATTCCTATCTTCCTATTTGCATATTTATAGTTAATTCTCCATATATTTATTTTATTCCCCATTATTTGGATGTTATAAATCTATAATGTTATAGAGATATTTATGTGTGTTCTATACAAGCATTTCTGCTTTTATTTATATGTGATATGTATGTTTTTTAATGTTATTAATACAAAAAATTGTTTCTATTGACTTGAAAGTGCTTCTATTTATTCTTATTCTTTATTTTTGTGAACTTGTCATCCCAGGTTAAGCTGCTGAAGTCAATGTTAACTCATATATCCGAGACTATTTGTGAGCGCGCAGATTAGTTTTTATTTTATGTTCTTACCATACTATTAGCATGCACAGAGTGGGCTTCCCTTCTGTGAAAGGTCCAGTTGGCACTTTTTAACCAGGACAGATTTCAGGAACCAAAGGATCCAGATCTGTCCTGGGAAAGCGGTGCCTGCATATGAGTCACTTCCCCATAGGGGGCGCTTTCCAATACTAGCGATATGAAACACCGGAATGATGTGTGAAATGTGTACAAGTGTCTATATAAATGGAAAAGGTACAGCCAGAACAAAAAGAATCCACTTTGTAAGTACAAGGAACAAAAACAGGTTTGGTAAGTTTAAACCAATATAGCTATATTGTGAACTAAACCTCCTATTTATCTGTGTGCTGATGCATAGTATCATATATTGTTTGGTATGGAGCGCCGACCCTGTTTATTGACAGTGTGGTAAACAGGCTTCAAATCTCCCGCTTGGACATCTCTTCGTTTTTTATCAGTACCGGTTGCAGTCCCTGCTCTCTTAAGAAGGGAGGGTAAGGGTTAGGACCATAGAAGGGGAGGGTTAGGGTAAGGCTGCGGGGAACGGAGGTCTTAGGGTTAGGCTATAGAGAAGGGAGGGTAAGGATAAGGCTAAGGAGAAGGGAGGGTTAGGGACAGGCTGCGGGGAAGGGGAGGGTTAGGCTGCAGGGAAGGGGAGGGTTAGGGTCAGGCTGTGGGGAAGGGGAGGGTTAGGGTCAGGCTGCGGGGAAGGGTTGGGGTAGTGTTTGGCACTTACCTATCAGAGCACCGTGTTCCGTGCTCCGTGCATTGCTTGCTATGCCTCATTGGGGCACAAGCAATCGATATCCCAGCCACTTCGAAACTGGCTGGGAGAGAACGGCCCTACTGAAATAGGGCCAGTCTTAGCGGGGACCCACACCCATAACTACACGATCCTCTCTCTCCTGAAACACCCCAACTTGATATCATGTCCAATGACACACTCAGCTTCCTATCTGAATCCTGAGCTAAACCCTCAAGAATCCAGGCTTCTTTTACCCATTAAGAAAAAGTTAAACCATAGTTGTCAACTCCAGAAATTCGGGCATTTCTTCTTGATTCCTGGGAGCACCGGCAAATCTCCCGGATCTGGTCTTGAGGCAAAGGATTTATTTGCAGGTGAAAAAGCAAACAAACAGGAATGACAAATACCAAGTTTCCCAACATAAACACTGAAAACCAGAATCCCTCTTGTCATGTAACAGGGATGAGCGGGGCACAGTTGTCACAACAAAATAAAAATTGAGTTGAATCATTCTAACACCAGCTGAGATGACCACAGAGGGAGCTGTACTGGCAGAAGCCGCACACTGACCTTTGGATGACTGTATCCTCTGCAGAATGTTGCTTATCAAGGTCTTTTTCTCCTTAACAGTTGTGGTAAGATATTCATGGTCTAGTAGTTGTAGAAACAGGCGCAGCTCCACTATTAACTCCTCCATTTCTAGAAGACAGATTAAGGAGGACGGGTAAGTAGACTGAATAGTAAGTGGCATTATTCACTGTAAATTCTGAGAGTGAAAGAAATAATATACCATGTATAAATCTATTATAACAGTATTAGGAACAGAAATAAAGATACAGCTGTCTAATATGTCCCAATAAAGTCACAAACCTGATTAAAATGAACTGGTAGTAAGGCACATGTTATACAAGGATGGAGAGTTTGTTACCACTGCACCCGTCCCTGATTCCAAGCCAATTTAACCATAATTATTAACTTACTGGTGCCCCCTTAAGATTTGCTCCCTGGGCGGCCACCCCTATCACACACCCCTAGTTACGGCCCTGGTGTGTCGCTTAGATGGGCTTGTTGCCGAAAAAGCCCATTTAGAATGCAGAGTGGCGACAGGGATGTAATCGCGAAACTTCCTCACAGCAGCTGGCCGAGTTCTGAACAATGTTGAAAGGTAAGTTAACTATCTCCTCAACCTGATCCTCCTGTTATAGTAGCCTAACCTTAATCCTGCCTGTCCTGCAGCTTAACCCTAACCATTAATGCACTGCAGCCTAACCCTAACCCACCATGCATTGCAACCTAACCCTCACCTTCCCCCTAAGCCCTAATGTTATACCCGTCACAGTTACTGCATTCTAACCCTAATATAGCCACCGCAACCACCACAGCTTGTAGCTATTGGGAACAGGAAAATAGGTTCCTGATCCCAATAGAAATTTCCATAGGCTTTCCAACAATGATATAGCTGCATTCTGTTGGCGGCTGTATCATGTTTGAAAGAGGGTCAGCTGGACCAGCAACTGAATCCTGTAAGTTTACTGCAGGTAAGCGCAAAAACAGAAATGGATAGCTGGAAAACACCCAAAAGCTCTACGGAGCATGGTAATCATAGCAACCAACGCCCAATCAACATGCCTTTTATTACCAGAGAAAACACTAGTCCAGCATGTGTAGCAATGTCCAGGTGGCATAGCTCTTAAACATTCGATCCACACAGTATGTGTGTGTGTGTATATATATATATA
>WWET01000372.1:254785-273608 GCA_011038615.1 Limnodynastes dumerilii
CCCTCCCCCGCAGCCTGACCCTAACCCACCATCTCCTGCAGCCTGACTCTAACCCTCCATCTCCTGCAGCCTGACCCTAACCCTCACTTCCCTGCAGCCTGACCCTAACCCTGGAGAGGTTACTCACCTTTCCCGTGGTCCGGGTCCTGCCATAGCGGCGGTGTTTCTGAAATGGAATGGGTGAATATGTCGATAGGCATACTCACCCATTGTGAAAAAAAAAATTCTAAAGTGAAGGGGTATTCGAAATAGGGACAACCGTAAAGGTACTTTCGGACGTACCTATTTCGGAAATCCCTCCTTCTGTGCGGGGACTGCAATCGAAAAGAAGTACCCACCTTCTCCACAGTCACACAGTATTCTAACTGGCCACTACTACACCCACTTTTTTCATTGCAGTGTCCTAGTGGTCTCTTACACAGTTCAATCAAAGGAAACTGCAGTCACTTAAGGTGCTGTGACCTCATACTTCACGAGCAATCAACCAGTCCACAGAACAAGACTGCAGATTGGTCAGTCACTCCCTAGCTCAAGAATCGAACAAATATTAATAATTGACATTGTCATTTCTAGGCTGAAACAACACAACACCTACAATAAACGGAGAGTGTTCTAGGGAGAGGGGGGGGGGGTTGGTAGCAAAAACGTAGGTGTCGGGGTTTCAGTGGCTGAGAAGCGGAGAAGGTGGCCACAGGGTCATCCCATCCATGAACCAACGGTTTCTCCTTTGCAAAACTATTTGCCAGGTCCCAATTTCTAGTCACCATGGAGACCAGTATTTATGAAAACCTGGCCAACATTATGCAAATCTTCCTATCTAGCCACACCCCCAAAGGGTTCAGTAAAAGCACTAAGGAATGAACTGTCATGATTCCCACGCTACAGGGGTTATTTTCATTCAGACATGTGCAAAATATTGCAATAAACATATCCAGCTGTGTTACTGGAAGTATATGAAGCCAGTCAAATAAATAAATATGTAAACCAGGCTGATAATAAGTCATTGCAAGTGCTGGCAGAATACGCATTTCTAGAGCTTTAACACGCTGGGGCTTATTCAGGGACGCACGCCGCATGCGCGCCAAAGATGCATTTGAAAAAATGATGGCAAGTTACGTGGAATAGAATAGCGCACACAGCGGCGCCTTTGTATGGCAAGCAATTACAGGACCTAGCTCACGAGCACACAGCAGCTAAGCTCAATGCAGCGACACGCATGAATATGTTCTGCCGGGCTGTGCAAACAATGTCCCGACCTACGCACGCTAGCGATTTTACGCTAGCCACTGACGTAAAATCGGCTATTTGTATGTACTGCACATGCACGCGGCAGATGTTACGACACGAAACGCTGAACGTACGTACCATCAGCGTAACTACGAACGAAGGGGCGGGGGCATCAATACGACACCTGTAATTACACTTTGTAGACGGAGGGAGGCATTTAAATTGAACAGTATGATCCGGGTTAGGCCGTTACGTATGTGATTCCATTACACACGTCAGTACTTATGCTTTGAAAAGTTAAGGTAGGGTTTGCGAAGTGTAAAACGACCAAAGTACACACGAGCGAGGGGAGTGCATAAAAAATACGCTACGTGATGAAACGTAACACGCACTTAGGTCTGGATTTACCCCCATGATTCTAATAAAAACATGGGGGTAGATCCAGAACTACGTGTGCAATACGTTTCCTCGCGTAACGTATTTTCGCACGCGTATGCTCTATACACTCCCCTAGGCACACCCCTTGAATGTACGTATTTCACCGAGTTCCGCTTCCCAAACCCGACCTTAACTTTTTTTCGCGTAACAGCGTACGTCCGCTAACGGACATATAGACTACGTGAATGTACGCCGCTTAGCACGCCCATACTGTACACTTTACATACAAACCCCCACCTACTTCACATCATTCGAACTTATTATTGACCGTGTGACTTATTTGCTCCAAAGTGTTGTTCTGGATCAGGACCATGGGCCTGAAATAGATCCCAGAAGGCATGTTCATTCGTCCCATTTTACGCCTGCGTTCGGCTCTGGATTGGGTGCACTTGATTGGGCCCTGCAATTACTGTATATTGTATACTGTATATTGACCAAGATGACACGCCCCTCAGAACGAAAGCCAACGCAGATCGGGTTGCGCTCAGATCTGAATCAAACGTGACTGGTTGGGGGGGTAAACTCATCACTGGATTGGCACTTCTCTACCGAGGAGGGACTTATTTACTATTGCATTGAAACAGTAAACAACTCCCACCGATTGGGTGTATTAGGTGAGACCCGGGTTGAAAAACCCAGGTCAGCACCTTTCACGTGGCCACTTACTGGGGTCGGACACGGGGAAAAACCCTTCTTTTTTTCCATGTGCCTTAGTCCCGAGTTATTAGAGTCGGGACCAGGACCTTGGCACCTTTCAGATCAGATGGCCATCTGAAAGGGGTATCATACTCATGTAAAAATTGAAGTTTTGTAATAAAGATTTGCGTTTGAATCTATACTCATCTCAGTAGTCTATGAATGAGTTGAACAGTGAGCAAATGATAGAATCTGTGCTTATATTATAAGTGAATCCTTACAAGACTTTTACTTGAACAAAGAAACTGTCATCCGAGGAGATGATCTTGTTTGTAGCTCTATTAGAGAGTTCTTTAGTTGAAAAGAAATAATCTCTCTCCGTAATGTTCCATTTAGGCTTTGCTCTGACTCCAAAGAGCAGGAATATGACAAAGAGTTTGATGGAGTATTACTGCTCGTACTCACCGCTCGCATTTCTCAGAGTTAAGTATTTGCAGAAATAGCTTTTTGTATGCGTGTGTGTGTGTGTGGCTTTTTCACTCCCCAGCTCATCAATCATAGGGTTTTCAGCAGCAGAAGAGAACAGGAGGCGAAAAATTGTATTAGGAGATAGGAGATGAAGAGACGTCAACCCCAAGGGTGAACCAAGGAATTCTGTGTTCATAGGAAGGATGCATCTCAAGGAACTGGTGTGGTAGAGCAAGCGGCTACATGTTACTAATCCAAAGCAGTATCGTACCATCCAAGTGTAACTAATAGTTAGACGTGGGCAAATCCCTGGAGTCATATTGAGCTCTCTATACAGCAATCTGGTCGAGAGCAACCGGAAATATGCCTTTGCTGGGTGTTGTAGCAGCCCGAAGCCCCCTTGAGTGTTTTAGATTGCAAGTCAGTATGACTGATGATAACCGACCTGGAGACCATCTTGGTGGAGTAGTATGGATTGTGGTCGACTGTCCCAAACATCAGGACTTTGTACCTGATGGAAATGCTGTGTATATTTAATAAGGGATATGCTGCACAGGGGTAGTAACTTAATATCCACAATTTACATAGGACTTAAGAACGGGACGGCTCTGAATCACCATTATAAACCTATTTCCTCAAGCTCTGTGATGATTTAAGAATGAAGGGGCGTGCCGGGATTATTGGGTGGAGGGAGCCATTTAAGTGGGGGAAATTTCACCCCCCTTGCAAATTCGTGCCTCCATAGACTATCCCTAACTCTCCGCTGCTATTTACGAGCGTATGTGCCCTCCATCCGTGCGTATCTTTGTAATCGCAACCACTGTCCTTAATTTAAATGCCCCCCCCCGCCCATTTCTATGTAAATCCCTCCGTACGTATTTTTCCGTGGGAGTTCCGTGCGGAATTTCCCACGTCCGATTCACAAGTCCGTCCGCCAGGCACTTCCGCGCGTATAGTCTACTTTAACTGTGTATAAAAAGTTACTACGCATGCACAGTTTAAACTTACTTAAAAATACGCACGGAAGTCGGTGAAAATGCGGTTCTCTGAAAGGTAGCCCTATGGCATTCGTAAGAAGCTGAAAACCGAGCGCGGGAGTCGGCATGTTACTTTTTGCGTATAATTAAGCACCTAATTCATTCTTAAGTGTGGATATGGTCCTTTGTTCTGGATCCTGATTTAAAAATGACAGGGTGTTTAACACATGCCCAATACATAAGAACCTTGTTTGTTTGTACGTTCAGAGGCCTGTTGCGCATCGGAACACTGCACAATTAATGCCGCAACAACCTCTGACAGCGGGGCGTGACGGCAGAGGTGTGCACATGTTGGGTGGGGGGATTGATGCAAATAATACAGTAATTGCCTAAGTATTTACAGAAGAGTCTACATTACATACCCGCTCTGTAACATTTAAGGTCATAGGGCTGGATCCAGACCTTGTTAAGTTCATGAACTTAGTTACTCCTGGACTAAACCATGTTGATTTCAGGGGGAGCCAAGTTAATTGTAGTCTTTGCATGCAGGGATATATATTTGAATTGCTTACTGCACACAGATACTGACATCACACTGTTATTTAGACTTGGGATAGGAAACATCATCTCTCATCTCTAATACTGTTTACAACAGATGAAATATGACTCCCCTGCAATCTACATGGTTCAGCCCAGGACCCATGCACTTAACAAGGTCTGGATCCAGCCCATACACACTTTTATGGAATGGTATGGAAAACCTCTACATATCCAGCAAAGAAGATGCCTCATAAATAATGGAATCCAGGCCAGTAGTCCATCACAGACCCCAAATCACGTAACATACATACAAACATGGAAAGTGACGGCAGATAAGAGCCACATGACCCAACTAGTCTGCCCACACCTGCATGTACTGGAATCACCTCCCATCCAACTATGTCTGGTCTCAATGTAAATAATCATAGCAGACCCTATGGAAAACAGGACCCTACAGCACAGCTGTCTGGCCAGGGCAATGGACCGAGACCTAGATTCCGTACGATAACCTCTGCATCGGCTGTGTTCCGATGCAGGATTACATGAACTAAGCAAGCGCAGTACATGCGGCAAGGTGACTAACGCACTTAACGTACATAAAGCAACTGTCGTTACTAGTTTTGGATCTCAGAAGCTGCTTGCTCTGGCTAACGAACCTTCCACGGGCAGACCGTTCTTTCTAGGACATTCTTGTCTATGAGAATCCAACCACACACACAACAAAAATGAGCCAAGCTAATAAGCCACAAGGTCAATGCAGATTAACAAGCTTTACTTTTATTCTGCCTCTTAATTATACATTAATGTTCCAAAGTTTTATCCATCAAGCAGTCTTCTAACAAGCCACAGACAAGACTCTTTCAAGGTCTGAAGATCACAGTCCCCTCTGCCAACCCCTGACAGGGAAATGTCTTCCCCTGAGCCAAGTCCTGTTATTTTAGCTTAAATATTGCTGCAATTTGGCATCATCTCGCTGTTCTTTTTATAGGCTGAAAAGTATACCTTTGGCCTAAAAGCTCATAATCACGGAGAATTAGGACAGCGGCCATGCAAACAAGGTTGCAGAATGAGTAAGAGACGAGGAAGCAATAATATGTGTAAGAATACAACGCTCTTTAAGGATTCCCACAAATCTGGCTGATAGAATTTCACTGCAAAATGATGAACCCAACATGAGAAAGAGAAAGGAAAGAAATCAACTAACACGGATATAGGTCCTTTAAAATCTTATCTTGGTAAATAAAAAGGTATGTAGTTGCCACTGTGATGGCCTCATATTTGACACAGATACAGCTTAACACCTGTTTAATGAAGAATATTTCAATCCCAGATCGGGTAAAATGTTGAATGCTCTTATTTTGACAAGGTATGGATAGGATTAGGCTGCTGGACAGGGAAGGTTAGGGTTAGGCTATGGAAAAGGGAAGGTTAGGGTTAGGGAGAGGAGAGAGTTAATGGTAGGTTCTGAGGATGAGGATGGATAGGGTTAGGGGGGGTTAGGGTTAGGCTATGGATGGGTCAGATTTAAGGTAAGGGTTAGGGTTATGTGAGGGTTAAGGCTAAGTTGCTAGGCTCTGCGTAGAGACAGCAGCAGCAGGAACAACACTGTAACAAAGCAATGAGGAAGGCAAGTCAGATGCTTGGCTGCATAGGGAGAGGAATTAGTAGCAGAAAGAGGGAAGTAGTGATGTCGTTGATCGTATAGATCGTTGGTACGACCTCACCTGGAATACTGTGTTCCGTTCCGGAGGCCATATCTCCAGAAAGACATAAATACATTAGAGACTGTGCAAAGAAGAGCAACTAATATGGTTCATGGCCTGAGTAACAAATCATACCAAGAAAGGCTAGAGGAACTAAACATGTATAGCTTGGAGCAGAGAAGGGAGAGGGGGGATATGATAGCAGCTTTCACATATATCAAGGGTTGTGACCGGCTAGAGGAGGGAGCATTATATAAAGGAAGAGGTGTAATAGAACATGAGGACATGTGTATATACTGGAGGGTGACAGGTACAGGAGGAAACATTATATAAAGGAAGAGGTGTAATAAACATGAGGACATGTGTATATACTGGAAAGTGACAGGTACAGGAGGGACATTATATAAAAGAAAAGGTGTAATAGAACACGAGGGCATGAATATAAACTGGAGGGTGGTAGATTCAGAGGAAATGTACGGAAAAATTACTTCACTGAAAGGGTGATAGATAAGTGGAATATTCTCCCATCTGAGGTGGTGGAGGTAACACAGTACAACAGTGTAAACATGCTTGGGATAAATATAAGGATATCCTAAATCTCAAACTAAACTGATGGTAAATAGGGTCCAGGGTCAGTATAGTTTTAAATAAAAAACTGGGCAGACTGGATGGGCCATGTGGCTCTTATCTGCCGTCACTTTCTATGTTTCTATAACACTGCCTCTGCCGAAAACGATCAGACATCATCGCTGTAGTGCCGCAAAGTAATCTGTTGAAAGACAGATCATCGAAGCCGTGAAATAGAACCTTATGAAAGGTATGAATAAATACATGTTTTAAACAAGACAGAACAAAACATGACTATTTCCATTTAACTGTAACCAGGCACTGTTCCTATTTCCTAATTATCACACAAGACACAGAATTATTATATGGTTATGCTGATCTTTGGTTGCTAATATATCACCATGAGCTCATATGCCTTTGGCCCTTTATATGTAAATGCTCATCTAATGTCCCTAATTAAAAACAATTCAGCCCTTTCAGGTTTTCAGTGATTCTATAATCCTTCTGTCTTTAAGGTAGACAACATGGACCAACCTTTAATCTTTACTTGAATGTTTAATCCCCTATAAATGATATAAAGTTAAGTACTTATATTATACTCATAACACAAACTCTCTGAGACAAAGTCAATCAATAGCTGTTGTTAAGTGGATTCTCCAATAGTGCGAAGCCACAAAAAAATCACAACCAACTTTAATGAGTCCAGTTATAGTACTGTGTACCATTTCCATTACCTCCTATGCCCACAATAAACAGGGGCATAACTACAGGGCGGTGGAAGTCCTCACTGCGATGGGCTGCTTTTAGAAATAGAGACAGTCGGAAGTTCCTTTTCAGCTGTCTCTATTTCGAATATGCAGCCTTGTAGAATTTTTTTAAATGAATGGGTGAGTGTGCCGATTGCCATACTCGCCCATTCATTTTCACAGGACCTGCGGCTGACTGCTCCAGAGAGGTGAGTAACGGGGACTTTTAGTGTTAGGGGGGTTTAGGGATAGGCTCTTAGGAAGGGAGGGTTAGGGCCATAGAAGGGGAGGGTTAGGGTCAGGGTAGGGAGAAGGGAGGGTTAGGGTTAGGGTAGGGAGAAGGGAGGGTCAGGCTGCGGGAAAGGGAGGGTTAGGGTCAGGCTGCAGGGAAGGGGAGGGTTAGGGTCAGGTGGCGAGGAGGGGGGGCTTAGGGTCAGGATAGGGAGAAGAAAGGGTTAGAGTCAGGCTGCGGGGAAGAGGGAAGAGAGGGTTAGGGTCAGGCAGCAGGGAAGGGAGGGTTAGGGTCAGGCTGCAGTAAAGGGAGGGTTAGGGTAATGAAACGGGAGGGTTAGGGTTAGAATTAGGGGAAGGGTTGGGATTAGTGTTTACTTTTACCTTTTGGAGCAATGTGTTCGGTGCTCCGGGGATCGATTGCTGTGCCCCACACAGAGATGCGCATGCTAATCGTATAGTAAGGGCTTGGCTAATATTCAAAATAGGGTCCAGGGAACTCGGCATGCAGGGGTGCAGGGGGAGCGCCCTGTTCTCCTATGTATGGTATGCAGATTGGCGAATGTACGGAATCTTACCGTAGATTAGGATCTGATCCATAGATCCGCACCTCTGACCCCTAATGCAACTACTAATGATGTCGGAACTAATGCTGACAATGGTCCGGATCCAAGCGCTGTTCTTGGGAGCCAGTCCAATGTATCTGCTGAGCGCGCCACACGTATGACCATGAGTAGCGCAGTTATGTTCGTTTTGTGTGTGCTTTATTTTAGCTGCAATTTGCAACTTCATTTCCTAGAGCTGCAGCAGTGAATCCCTCACCTTAAAGCTCTTTTTTTTTTTACCTGTAAAGCTCTTCATATCCAGTCACTGTGTAAAGATGCCATAATGTCTGAGACTACAGAACATGTAACCCGAGGAATAATAAGGCCAATAAAAACGGGATCTACCCAGATTCAACACAGATGTTTCACAGTAGTCATTGTCTTAGTGTACAGAGAACTTGTCTCCTCTCCCAAGGCTTGGTTCAGGCAGTTTTCATAGCTCTGGTAACATGTTATCAAGGTGGAGACGAAGCCTCTGCAAACACATTTTATGAATTAGGTGAAAGAAAATACTATACTTGAAAAAGGATTTGTCCTCAGGAAATCAAACACAGATCTGCAGGACTTTGAAGACTCAGAAGTTTTTACATGTGAATGGCTGTGAATATAACACGAAAAGGAATACCTGGCATCTACAGGCTTTCACTTGCTGTATAAATCCTCAGAACATTCTGCAAATCTTACATTAACCCTGGATTTTATAGTAGACATGGAAAGGCTAGGAAACATGACATGGAGTGTAGCTCATAGTTACCAGCTCCCTCTGAATATCAGGAGACTGCCTGAAGAGTGGGTGATCTCCCTGACTTACTAAAGAGAGGGTGACCTCCCTGACTCCCTAAAGAGTGTGAGATATTCCTGACTCCCTATAGAGTGGATGATCTCCCTGACTCCCTAAAGAGTGGGTGATCTCCCTGACTCCCTAAAGAGTGTGATATTCCTGACTCCCTAAAGACTGGATGATCTCCCTGACTCCCTAAAGAGTGTGAGATATTCCTGACTCCTTAAAGAGTGTGAGATATTCCTGACTCCCTAAAGAGTGGGTGATCTCCCTGACTCCCTAAAGAGTGGGTGACCTCCCTGACTCCCTAAAGAGTGGGTGACCTCCCTGACTCCCTAAAAAGTGTGAGATATTCCTGACTCCCTAAAGAGTGGGTGATCTCCCTGCCTGCCTAAAGAGTGGGTGATCTCCCTGACTCCCTAAAGAGTGGATGATCTCCCTGACTCCCTGAAGAGTGTGTGATCTCCCTGGCTCCCTAAAGTGTTTGGCAATCTCCCAGATGCTTATTCAGTCCCCAAGCCTTTGGGAATGATGACAAAATTTCAAAATTGTGTGCTAATTGTGTGCTATGGAGACAGAAATAAAAAATCACTTTGGTCTCTTGTTAACCAGCTTCAGTGTCACCAACTTATTTCTTTTTAATAAAGATGATGAAGTGAGGAGCTCCTATTCACAGTCTTCACAACAGTACTAGAATATTTAGTCAATGACAATTTGTTTATAAATACTGATGCTGTTATTTATATTGAGAAATATTTTTTTGGCAGTGCTAGACACACCCATCGGTGGAGCTATTCACAGGACACACCCCTTTGGTGGAACAGGACACAACCCTTTGGGGCCTCATCCTGCTAGTGTGATCACCCTTATCCTGATATTCATTAGAAAAAGTTGGCAACCCTGGTGTAGCTCTACATATTATATTTCCATACACTGAGTTGTGTGTTCTCTCATAACTCTTACCCATTTGGAAAAACTTGTGGGATGCGCCGATGCAAATGAGTCAAAAGAGGTTATCCAACCCAAGGCCAGCACCTCTGGCCATGATCTGGCTCTAAGCTGGCTATTAAAGGTTAATCCAGACAATGTCACACAGTTTATAACCAAAGAATTTCATTGGTAGATTAAAGATCTTTTTCTGATCTGGTCCACATTAAGCTGACCACCATATTTCATAGAGCAGCCATTGGAACAGTGTAGAAGACAATGGGTTGGATCCAGACTTAAGGAGTTTGAAATTAAGGACCTGATTCACACTTAAGAATCTTCTTAAAATAAGTCACTCCTGGGCTAAACCATGTTGATTGCAGGGGAGTCATATTTCATCTGCTGCAAATAGTACTAGTGTTGAGAGGTAATATCTCCCAGCCCAAGTATAAATAACAGTGTGATAGTAAAGCTGGTCAGTGTCTGTGTGCAATAAGCAATTCAAAGAAATATCCCTGCATGCAAAGAATACAATTAACTTGACTCCCCCTGCAATCAACATGGTTTAGCCCAGGAGTGACTTTAAGTTCTTATCTTCAAGCTCTGAATCAGGTCCATATTTTCAATCTCTGAATCGGGTCCAAAATGCCAAAAATTGCCAAAAATTACCAGTCTTACAAGCCCATATATTTGCAAACCAGACCTGATATTTTTATCTGTATATGAACGATACAGTTTCATTTTGAAACAGAGGTGATTGTGACAATAAAAACAAGCTACTGGGAAATCCTTTAAAAACCAACCATACCTGTTTCTGACAAAAAGAACAAGGTTTAGCCCAGGAGTGACTTTAAGTTCTTATTTTAAGAAGCTTCTTAAGTGTGAATCAGGTCCTTAATTTCAAGCTCCTTCTTAAGTCTGGATCCAGCCCAATTACACAACGCAACATGGATTCATATTGTGTTCAATATCCTGGGTGTGCAAAATTGGCATTAGCAAAGACACCCAACAGTTTTGACACCATAATTTTAATAGTCACATCTAAACATCTAATCAAAAAAGACCAAAAATTACATTTAATATATTCATTTTAAATATAAATATGATATAGAACAGATTAAAAAAAAAAAGCTACATTTACATTTATAACATATAAACATTACTGTATTTTAATAAAATGTATTAAGCCATCAATTCCACGCAATAAATGGAAAGTAATTGTTCCTAGCAGATCTTCTACAAATCAACCTTTTCAAAATCTCTCTGGAGGGGAACACAAAAAGGTCTGCTAGAAGCACAGAGTCAGCTCGACACAGCTGAATTACCCATGGGATTGTTACTTTAAGTCAATGACACTAGCATTTTTAAAAATAAAAGAATGGAGAAGATATACAATTCAAATAAATGATTTCTTAATGTCTATTTACAGAGCAGCACAGAGGAAATACAACAAGGGTGGTCCTCCACAAACACCAAGAAAAGCAAACAAGTAAAACCTAGGTTGCAAACCCCCTTTCATGTTTTTGTTAGCGTGAACCACATTTCACAAACATATGAAGCTTGAGAGAGAATATTACAAATTAACCCTTCACATGTCCAATATGCATCCGCTAATCAGTGCAACCAAGACGAAAATATGGGTCACAATGGTGCCAAGATGCTTTTTGGCGTCTACATGCTACATGTTTACAATGCAGAGCCCACAAAACACCCTGGACCGTCCCATTTCTAAAGTGCCAATTATGTGCATGAAATAAAAACAACAGAAGGATAAATGCGCAAAGAGACCCAAACCAGGACACCAACAGCTAAAACAGCTAAAATTTGGAGGCAACGGGCCAGATCCAGGCTCCCGCACGCTCTACATGCGTGCAGAGATCCGTAGTTACGCAGCTATAGTGGGGAGTGTACGCCCCCCTGCACTCCCCGCTGTCGATAGTAAATCAAGATTGCTACCTTAACTTTTACGACTAGGTCTGCGTCCATATGTACGTAACGGGACCCCACCCCGATCCGACCCCTCATTTAAATGGCTATCTCCGCCTGTATGGCCGGGATACGTCCATCGTCAACGAAGGGACAGGTCCTTCTGTGTACTTACTGATATGCGTAACTTAGTTACGAGCGTCATTAGTTACGCTGTCTGAACATCCGGCACGTGCATGCGCAGATTTTCCGAGACAGTGGACTTACATAAAAGACTTAGCGTTAGTCGCCTGTCATACGTAGTTCCGGATCCGGCCCAACACGTCTAAATATTAGATTTAGGGATAGAAGCTAGGTGCACTTCTGAGGGGTTGGGATTAGATGACCCACTAGGTTTCACAACGTAACCAAGTATCAATATGGTATCAAAGTTCATCAAGAAAAAAGTACTCCAGAGGATGTGCCCCACTGGACTGGGAGGCAACAAGAAGCACTGATGGAAAGCCCCGGGATGAAGCTGCTAAACGTGGCGCTGTGGTAGTGGGAAAACTCGTGGTCCGGGTATTGCCGAAAAGTGCTGCCAAAAGCCTTGACGCGTTTCGGGCTGGTCCGTCCTTTTTCAAAAGACTCTATTGCATTAGTTTAAGCAATGAAGGCTAACATCTGGAATTTGCTATCCCAAACTCCGCTTGCAGGAGAACAGGACACTCCCCCTGCGCTCCTATGGAAGGGATTTCTGTGCCCTGGCATCTCTGTGTGTGCAGAATGCTGGATCATATGTAAGGGCTTATCCAAGCCCTTACTGTGCACTTTAAATGACTATTCCCAACCCCTATATGTATCTTGTACTAATGATGAGTGGGCCCGCCCTCCGCGCAGAGACAGCGTTTCGTATTGCTGCAATCTGCATCATACGGATGCGTTACAATGCAAAATTCCATGTAATGCCCCTGCGCAGTGCATACTGACTGGCAATTTACGTTCATGATGTACAGAAATCATTTGTACTAATTAAAAAAGGATCCGGGCCCTTGGGTCTGACAATAAGACGGAATCAAGTGGAAAGTTACACCTGGGCTAAACCATGTTGATATGCAGGGGAGGTACATTTTATCTGTTGTAAACAGTATTAGAGTTGAGAGGTGATGTTTCCTATCCCAAGTCTAAATAACAGTGTGATAGTAAAGCTGGTCAGTATTTGTGTGCAATAAGCAAAATATTTTGACTTGCAATAAAATTCAACATGGTTTTGCCCAGGAGTAACTTTCCACCTGATTTCCTCTTATTTTCAAGCTATGGATCTGAATCTTCTTAAAGACTGCAGATTGAAATATTGCGAATAGACAGGGACTTTATTACACACACACTAATGTGATTACAAAGAGTTCATTTAAGCCAAGATGAAACCTTTTATTAAAACGATCACATTTCAGCCTATGAGACCCAGCACTCCCTCATACAGTGCTGGTATACAGACAATTCTACATTACACAATACTGAGGACGAAGCAGACACACAGAGCCCTGATTAAGCAAAATCATACCCTGGCGTCTGTTCATCTAGGAGGTGGTCTAGAAGAATGTGCTAAAGTTAAAGATGTAATGTACTGATGGAAAGAATGGAAAATAAGTAAGTATTTAGAATGTCCCCAAAGGATAGTTATTTTCTCTTTAAGTATCCTTAAATCCACTAAAAATGGGAAAGGGCAATCTAACAAAGGACTATTGCCAACATGTAGCTCTCCAGGTGTTGTGGAACTATGATTCCCAGCATGCTTTAACTGCAAAGACACGACTAACACATGACAAAGCATGCTGGGAGTTGTAGTTTCACAACTCCTGGAGAGTCACACGTTGGCCATTTCTGGACTACTGGATCATGTTACAATTTGTGACAAGGGACCTGATTCAAGGTCACACGGAGATCTGTAACTAGGCACATGATAGGAGTGGGCATGACGCTGGCATTGCCTTCTTTCAGAATGAATTCTGGTCACTTACGATCCTGCTGCTCTCCTCCCCCAGCCCTTCATTAGCATGCCTAACCCCGCCTCTGTGGAAGGGTGTAGGCATGCAGATTTGAAGTGCCGGCCCCTTTCACAGAAGTTCTTCTGTACAGAATAAAGTTCCATAAGAAAGGACATAACACAGGTCAAGGTCTTTTAATTATGGAAACTTTCAACAAACCATAAATTTGGGGGACTGTAATCCTATCTGTGATTGGTTGGCATCAAGGAGAGATAGATGGAGCAAAAAGTTTTACACAGCAACTACATTCTCTGAATCATTAGCCTTTTAAACCACCATCTCATGGGTATTAGAAAAAAAAATGATGTCTATGTGTCTCAAATTTAATTCTGCCCAACTCAAAAAAAAAATGTTCATTACCACACTTTATAGCAGGTGCCACATATTCCACAGATTGAAGTTAGTGCTAACTTCACATACTAAAATGTGGGACAATACAATGAACTGTGTGCTGTTACTTGTGCTCCTCGTTTGATTCAAATTTCATCCATTGTCTTTCCTCCATGAAGAGAAACAGTATGAATTCTTTTGGCCGCAGGTCATCTACTGAATTATTGCCTCAGAAGGGCTCCACCTGGCTAGTCCAAGTGCCAACAGGCTAGATCCAAACTGTAGATTAAACCTGAGTACACACTTGTCCAATCCTCTTCAGATCCAATTCCAGACCAGACTGTTTAAACAATCCAACAGCAGACCAAGGTGACAGATACAACACCCGATCCATGATACAAACTTGTACAATGTTACAGCAGACCTCCGGAAAGAATTTGCTTAAACGATCTCCTTAAACACTCTGCATCGTACATAATCTTCACCAGACCACACCTCAAAGGCGGCTCAGAATTGGGAGAAGACATGGATAAAGTAGTTGTTGGAACGTACACGTTAAATTGTTCGTATGAATGCGGTCGGGTCTCTGAGTTTTAAGCAGGTTTAAAAAATCATTTAACCAAAGCAGGATTGGATGTTACAAGCAGTTGTGTGTGCATACACACTTACCCAATGTCTGATCCTCTGGCTAGTCAGAGGTGGGATTGGATGGGAATTGGAAGGATGTACACAGCTTTCAACAATTTAAACACCTTGGATCGGAGTCACACTTATGATTTTGCTACTTTTCATGTGCAGTCGATTCGTTCTTAAAAAAATGCACCTAAAATCAGAAGCACGGAATTTGCAAACATAAGTCCAACGCAAATAGCGTATGAAAAAATTACTACGCATGCGCATTTCATCCGTTCTTAAATATACGCACCTAAAATCAGAAGCCTTCTTAAGTGTGAATCAAATATATGAGCTATATATATATATAACAGCTATTAGGAGGAGAAATAGGGGGTTTTATGGGGAGATTGCTGGAAGAGAAGTCTGAATGCCAGTCTGAGATGGCGTTATTTTTTACGCTCAGAGCAGAGTATAATAACTCTCAGAGCAGAGTATAAGACTCCGCTCTGAGGGTTAGTAAATAGCAGCCCCATTGGAAACAACGGGCTGGCGAGGACAGGTGAAGTTTTGCCGCATGGCCATGGAAACTGGTGATTTCCATGGCGGTGCAGCTGTGGTAAATAGCAAAAAGTTCATTTTTGGAGTTATAACTTCATAACTCCAAAAACAAACTTTTTAAAGCTTTAGTAAATAGAGCTGATTATTTGCACCAAATTCAACTATATTCAACTATTATCTTTCGAGCTCAGATATACTTACGTTATGGCAAAGATAACACTTAACATGTGTTTATTGTGCTACAAAAAAGACATAGGGCCGTATTCAGAGATCCGTTTTTTAAAAGTACGCAATTATATGCACGCACGTAGCAAGGCCACACCCACCAACATCCACCACAAGGCCACACCCACCAACACCCACCACACTCCCCTCTCCTGGGGCAATCGTAGACTTACACCTCCATAGCCCACTCTGATCTTTAAGTGTGTACTTATGTGCATACATGTCTTCCGTCCACGCGATTCAGTATAGCCACGCCCTCAAGCGGTCATTTAAATGCCTCCCCCCACCCCCTTTCAAGTACGTATTTCTACGCCGCCCATCCGTACGTATGTCCCCAAGTGCGATTCACATGTCCGTACCTAAATCACTTATGTGCGTATATTCAAAGTAACTTACGTAAATAAAGTTACTACGCGTGCACAGTTACACGTACCTAAAAATACGCACGCAACTCCACTTGAAAACGGATCTGTGAATACGGTCCATGGACTAAAATGAATATTTTGGCTATAGTTGGTACAGATAAAACATTTAGGACCTATCGTTGTTTCTTAAATCAGGAAAACCACAAAGATTTATTTTGTTCTTTAAATAGCGAGTTAAGTATCTTTTACGAAATCTATAGACGCACCAGGCGCCATGTGCAGGGATTAACTGCGACAGCTGTTAAAAGAAGCCTATAGCTTTTTATAAAATAGATTTGAAGGAATTACAGCGCTACTCAGTTATCCAACAACGTTTGTATGATGTTATACCAGTATCAGATGTATTGTGTTCTTACTTGGTAAGACTTTCCAGCCTAGTATAACATTTACAATTTGATACTTTAAACTGGCTTTTGTGGACAGCTGAGAAGTGCTGTAATTGAAGTTATTTTGATTTCTGGGTAACTACTAAGCATCCAGCAAAATACATTTATTTATCTGCCCTTCCACAAATCATTAACACATTTTCAAAATCTTTCTGGAGGTTTCAAATTACGGGGCTGAGAGTAACAGCAATAACAGCAGCTAATCTGTGCCTAGGCAAAGCCATGAATTGAATAGCAAAGGGGGCAAATTTAAAGTGGCCAGAGATGAGAGGAGACATTTCTATCTTAATCCTGAATTACAGATTAAATCTAAAAACGATTTAATGTTTGTGTAAAAAAAGCAAAAGCAAAGCATTCTCATTGTACGCAAAAAAAATGTAACATAATGTAATGAATGCCCCTCACATTGCAATTCTGGATTAGCCCTTATGGGCAATTGTGGGCCCAGGGCCAATATATGCATCTGAACCTTCACCTCAATCCTTCATAATCTGCTTGCATTTGTGAAGGTCTCACAAGCAAAACCCTAGCTGATTTTGGGAGCAGTCTGTACAGTGGTGACATACCCCCAAACTTCCTTGTTCCACAGCCTATCCTTAACCATCCCCTAAACATCCTCATTCCATAGCCTAACCTTGTAGCTTTAACCCTCTCCTTTCCACAGCCTCACTTTAACCCTCCCCTAACCATCCCCATTCCATAGCCTAACCTTGACCCTCCCCTAACGATCCCCGTTCCTCAGCCTAACCTTAACCATCCCTAACCATCTTTGTTCTGTAGCCTAGCCTTAACCCTCTCCTTTCCACAGCCGCACCTTAATCCTCTCCTAGCCATCCTCTTTCTTTAGACTAATTTTAACCCTCCTTTAACCCTATCCTCATTCAACAGTCTAACCCTAGTCCTCCCTTCTACACAGTCTAAAACTGTGTATCTGTCCTATAGCCTAACCTTAGCCCTCCCTTCTCTGCAGCTTAACCTTACCTGCCACACAGCCTAACCCTAACAGGTACCTTGACAAAATAAGCACATTCGACACTTTACCATATCTGAGGCATCCAGCACCAGTACTTCCTCCTCTGTCTGTGGCTGCCAGTTACTAAGCTTTACAACCCTCAGTTTATAATCTGAGGCCAGAAGTTTGGATTCTACATGACACGGAGCATACAAAGCTCAGAAAGATCCTCCAAAACCCCTCTGATTACTTTACCAGGTGTCATGTGACTTTGGTTGAAACGGTAGCCCACTGTTAAGAATTATAAAGCATTAATAGCACCTGAAGAAACAAATCCGTGAAATCTGCCAAGAACCAACACATTTTTTTCATGCGATTGTTGCTTTTAACAAGATGACATTATTACAGACAGATGCAAAGAATTATGACAAGAGACCCTCTTCTCCGGCAGCTTCTATGTGACCCGTTACCTTTCCCGAATGGTAATTGGAGTCAGACTTTCCAGGTGCACCATGGGATAAAACACATAAATCTCAGAGAACAATAGGATGTATGAAGAAGCACTGAGATGTCTAAAGATACAATTCTATATGCAGAACGCAGGTAAATTGCTTTAAAATTAATAACACGTCTTCAACCAGACAATTGGATTATAGTCTAGTGGAATGTGAAGAAATATTGAATATGGTGACGTTGAGTCCTATATCTCCTTTTTCTTTTAAATTATTCCACAAAAATACATAAACATAAAAAAAAGGTTATCTTTACTCACAAACTAAAAATACATAAAACAGATATCAATCATTTATTCTTGTATAGTAATAGCCGTATAGTGGAGAACACAGAGAAACGGAATCCAAAACCATGGCCCCTCTGGGAGGCTTTAATAAGAAGGAAGCTGATGACCATGCTGCCTGGGATTCGTTCAAAGGATGTGTTCAGGAGAATCACTTGACGTGTTTCTCAAAAGCTTCTTCCTGTGCTCTTTCATCTAGGCCAGTGTTTCCCAACCCTGGTCCTCAGGGATCACTAACAGTGCATGATTTCCAAGTGTCCTTGCTGGAGCACAGGTGTGTTCATTACTAACTGTCACATTTTAAAAGTTCCATGGGTGGTGCTCATTATATCACTTGTTCTGTGCAGAGGACTGGAAAACATGGACTGCTAGTGGTCCCTGAGGACCAGGGTTGGGAAACACTGATCTAGGCCCATCTCCTAAAGCCGGTGTTCTCCACTATGCGGAACAACATGTCATAGTGGCCATGTGATTTGTTGCTATTACTATACAAGAATAATTGATATCTGTTTTATGTATTTTTAGTTTGTGAGTAAAGATAATTTTTATTATTATTTATGTGAAATAATTTGAAAGAAAAATAGGACTCAATATCACCATATTCCATATTTGTTCACATTCAACTAGACTATAATCCAATTGTCTGGTTGAAGTTTTACCCATTTTAAAGCACTTTACCTGTGTCCGCATACAGAATTGCATTTTTAGACACCACAACGCTTCTTCATACATCATTT
>WWET01000372.1:293058-303190 GCA_011038615.1 Limnodynastes dumerilii
GTGTGTAAAATTGTGAAGAGCTACTTAATATGATGCACTGTTAAAATATAAAACATATGTAAAATGACAATACTGATAATACGGTCGTACTATCTGACTGCCAGGACATGTAAGACGTCCAGTAAGGTTCTCTGTGAAAGCAGGACGTTATAATATAGATTTTAAAATAATAAAAATTCTACATTAAGGAATTGCTTTGGTTATTGGCTGTAACAGGTCCTTTTCTGATATTTTTTTTATAGGTGATTTATAAGTTACTTCTTTCACACAGTAAAATAGTAGTTTCATATTGAAGGAACAGATCTAATGGTAATAGCAGTATACAATGCATTAGTAGAGCACATTACACAATGTACAGAGCCTGTATCAGTGCATAAGCACTGTTCTATTTGTAGTGACCCATTCACCATTCCCACCTGCTTTCTTAATGCAGCACAGGCCAGGACCATCTTTTTCCATGTCAGTCCAGATCACATTGTTGCGAAGCCACGCCCCTTTCGCGGCACCCGCGAAGCCACGCCCCTTTTCGAATTTTTTTTCCCAATCTGGGGGGGGTTTCTGGGCAACCAGAAACCCCCCCTGGGTGCGCCACTGCTTTACAATGTTTAAGCAACCATTTAGAACGAATGTGGGTCCCCGTTGCGAATGGCCCTGTTTCGATAAAACCGTTCTCTCCCAGCCAGTTCCAAACTGGTTGGGATATCGATTGCTTATGCCTCTATGAGGTAGGTAACTTAACTGTACCCGAACTGTTTCCCTAATTCTAACCCCAGACCCTCCAACATGACCCATTCCAGTAGGTACAATTTAATCCGCTCCTGATCTTCCAACTGTCACTCACCTGGTTTAAATGAATTAACTGATATTTAAAAAACTATTTGCCTCTTCTACAAAGGTGGTTACCATAGTAACTGACAGTTGGACATTGAGGAGCAGAGTATTTTGTACCTAATGGAATGGGTCATGTTGGAGGGTATGTAACCCTAACCCTCCCCTTCTATGACCCTAACCCTCCCTTCCCCGCAGCCTGGCCTTAACCTTCTCTTCCCCGCAGCCTGGCCGTAACCCTTTCTTCTCCCCAGCCTGACCTATCCCTCCCTTCTCTATAGCCTAACCCTTAGACTCCCCCTCCCCGCAGCCTGACCCTAACCCTCCCCCCTCCCCTTCTATGGCCCTAATACTAACCCTCGCTTCCTAAGAGCCTAACCCTAACCCCCACTAGCACTAAAATTTCTCTGAGAGGTTACTCACCTCTCCGGAGCTGTCAGTGGTGGGTCCTGCAAAAATGAATGGGTGAGAATGCAGATCGGCATAAAAAAAAATTCTAAAAAGGCTGCTATTCGAAATAGAGACAGCCGAAAACAATCTCTCGGCTGTCTCTATTTCTAAAAGCAGCCATTTGTAGCGGGGACTTCAACTGATTTACAACAGACTCTAAACTGTTGAGGTTACAGTCTGAGTTTGCTCAAACACACACACACGGAATGCGGATGCCAGCACTATATTAACAATGATACAGCCGTAAGCTGAATGGCAGCTTGTATAATTGCTGAAATGCTCACAACATAGAAAATTGCAATTGGCAACAGGTACCTGTTTTGATCTGTTCACAATAGAGAACAGACTCAGTTAGGGTTAGGCCTAAAGAAGGGACGGTTAGGGTTAGGCTTCAAGACTTGAATGCTGGGGTTTAAAGTGAAAGTTAGGGCTAGGCTGCAGGAAACGGAGGGTTAGGGGAGGGCTAAGATGCAAGTTCTTACCTGCTGCCAGAGAAATCTTCATGAGTTGAGTTGCAGCACAGTCGCTCTCAAAATGCCATTAAATTGCTGCACGAAGGTGGGTCCCAAAACAGTCCATCTTACCAGAAAACCACATCCCACATACTCTTAAACTTTAATTCTATACAGCAGCCATTTGGCCTACTAGCGAGTTTTTGGGCATTGTGGAAGGAAATTTATCAAGGGTCCACATTATATAGTATGCTTTGGAGGAGGATGTCAGTTCCTGACATTCATCCTTATGCACTGCAGTGTGGGAGGTCCTATTTTCAGATGGAGGCCTGGAGCTGTAGTTCCATTAGCCCCATTGTTAATCTGGCCCTGCATGCATGGTTGCCGGCACAGAGCTTTAATAGCAGTGATGTCCAGGCAAGGTGTCCATGGTCGTCTATGTCATATAAAGCCCTATTAAAGGCAATAAAAGAGGCCTATAATTTATACATAATTAAGGAGAAATAAAGTGCTTCATTATTGACATATAGTTCTGCTGACATCTGCTGACCCATATAACACTGACTATATTCTTACCTTAGCTTGACTTCTGTCTTCGTTTTTCTTACTTTTATCTTCCTTGTAGTTACATCTATTTTCTTCTATCTTCCTTTTTATTTCTATCCTCCTTTTAACTTCTACTATCTTCCGTTCCATTCCTTTTTACTTGAATCTTCTTTCTTCTTGCTTCTATCTTCCTTCTTCTGTCTTCCTGCTATTTTTTTTACTTTCTTCTAGTATCTTACTTCTTTCTTCCTTTTTCTTACTTATATGTGCCTTCTGCTGCTTTAGCCATTGCTCCTCTTCATTGTGTTCTGTGTCCCAGAAGCACAGTTCACACAACACCATGACAGGTCCTGAACACAGAGCACAGTAGCTTAGGGCTTCCTGTGATGATGTGCACCAGTGGTCACCCCTTCTTCTGGAGTAGCTGTCATTTGCACAGTGTTGTGTGTGATGACCCATCATCTGGGCATCCAGGGTACATGCCTGGGCTCATCTCAGTTACATTGCCTTTATTTGATTTGCCCCTCCTCCACTAAGTAGCATAAAATGTCTTCACACTTGCAATAGCAAAGTTTTGTATGTTTAAACTTGCATTCAGTGGTGTAACTAGGGTTTATTGAGCCCAGGGCAAATCCAAAAAATGCGCCCTTTCCCCTCACTTATTATATCGGTTTACAAAACTAAGAGCAATAAAATACACAGTTTCAAAAAAAGCATCAAGAATACTGAAACCCACTAAATAGAAACATAGAAAGTGACGGCAGATAAGAGCCACATGTCCCATCCAGTCTGCCTACTTGTTTATTTAAAACTATACTGACCCTAGACCCTATTTACCCTCAATTTAGTTTGAGATTTTGGATATCCTTATATTTATCCCAAGCATGTTTACACTGTTCTACTGTGTTACCTCAACCCCCGCAGATGGGAGGCTATTCCACTTATCTATCACCCTTTCAGTGATGTCATTATCCGTACATACCCTCTGCATCTACCACCCTCCAGTTTATATTCATGCTCTCATGTTCTATTACACCTCTTCCTCTGTATTATGCCCCCTGCTAACATGTCCCCCTCTCCCTTCTCTGCTCCAAGCTTTGCACTAAATTATGGTTCATCCAGGTGATGATGTGAACATTTTTTCCTGACTTTGTTTTACTAAACTTGCGGCCGATCTGGAGGTGAGTGTTCACCAGCTGTTTTTTTGGTGATTTTCTACTGCACATGCTCATAACTGAAGTCTGCACATTCCCGTCTGACTCAGATCAATGTCTTGCATTCTGAGGGGCGTGTCGAGTGAAGGAATGATTGGAGGGTCATAGTCAATACATGGTAAGCAAGTGCACCCGATCCACATGTATGAAATGTGTGTTTCCATCAAAACACTTGCACCAGCCCCTGGTCATGTCTATGTCCAGGTGGATGACAATCCGTGACCAGTCTCTTACCATTGTGTTAGGATGTGACAATCTGAATCCATTCCAAAGGAGCAAAATCTTTTGCCCGAGCATTTTGCCTGCGTTACATCATTTCTTTGCACAGTAAGAAAAAAATAGATTTTTCATGTTTTTATTAAAAATAAAATATTGTTTGCAATTATTTTGTAACGTTTATATTCAGACAGAGGCTCTCGCATTAATCAGAACCTCCAATTACAGTCAGCATTACCCTGCACCTCCCTACTCCTGTGCATTGTGTTTGGGCACGTGGCTGTGTTGCGCTTAGCTGCTGTGTGATGAGCGCTACAGGCCGTAATTATTCACAATCCAAAGACACCGTTGTGTACGCTTCTGAGTAGCAAGCAGCCGCCCACCTACTTTTACAAACGCACCTACACCTTGGGTGTGATTTGCCAGTAGGATCTGTCCATGTTTGACGCATTGGGGTGGATCCACACTTAAGAAGGAGCTTGTAATTAAGGACCATATTCAGACTTAATAACGGCAGGTCACTTACGCACGCAAGGTAACTTACGCACGCAAGGTGCGTAAGTGACCTGCCTTCAGTGGAGGGCGCATGCACCCTCCAGATGTTACGCTAAGGTTACTATAGTATTCTCGCCCAAAAGAACCTCCATTGCCTTGATGTGGCTTTCACCTCTTCCCTTGATCCCCTCCTCGCACCCATTTCCACCGTGTCGCGGAGCGCCTCTGGAGGAAGTCCCGTTCCCTTGCTGACTTTCTCCACTTCAAGTTCATACTCTCCTCTTTTACCTCTGCTCTTGCCCTGGCGAAGCAATCCTTCTTAAAGTCCCTCATCCTCTCCCAATCGTCTAACCCCTGCCGTCTCTTTGCCACCTTCAACTCTCTTCTCTCCCTCTCTCTATTTCTGCCTCTGACTTTGCCACCTTCTTCACTTCCAAGATTGACTCCATCAGGAGCTCCATCTCCTCTACTATCACCTCTCCTTCATCTCAATCTCCACCCTCTCCTCCCTAGCCACCCACCAATGTCTACCTTCATCCCTACCTCTGCAGAAGAAATCCACTCACTTCTCTTGTCATCCCCTCCATCAACGTGCCCACTTGATCCCATCCCCTCTAATCTTCTCTGGTCTCTCTCTACCTCCACCTGCTCGCATCTTGCTCACCTCTTTAACTTATCCTTCTCCTCGAGCTTCTTCCCCTCCCCCTTTAAACATGCTCTTGTCTCCCCCATTCTTAAAAAACCTAACCTTGATCCCACTTCGCCCTCCTATTACCGACCCATCTCCCTTCTGCCCTTCGCCTCAAAGTTGCTTGAACGGCTTGTTTACAAGCGTCTAATCGACTACCTTGCCGACAACTCCATCCTGGACCCTCTACAATCTGGGTTCCGCCCCCTGCACTCCACTGAAATCGCCCTGACTAAAGTCACAAATGATCTCCTTACTGCCAAATCTAAGGGCCACTTCTCCCTTCTCATCCTCCTGGATCTGTCAGCAGCCTTTGACACCGTTGATCACCCTCTCCTGCTCCACACCCTTCGCTCCCTCAGCCTCTCTGGAACTGTCCACTCCTGGTTCTCCTCTTATCTCATGGACCGTTCCTTCTTCCTTCTCTCCGTTCTTGGTCCCCTTCTGTTCTCACTCTACACCTCCTCCCTGGGTGACCTCATCAGCTCCTTTGGCTTTCAGTATCACCTCTATGCTGATAATACTCAAATCTATCTCTCCTACCCTGACCTCTCCCCCGAACTTCTGTCAAAGGTGTCAGATTGCCTCTCAGCCATCTCCTCATGGATGTCTGATCGTTTCCTCAAGCTTAACATGGACAAAACTGAAATCATAGTCTTCCCTCCTTCGCGTATTCCCTCTACCCCTACTAACTCTATTACTATTGGTGACTCCACCATCTCCTCCTCCACCCAAGCCCGTTGCCTGGGCGTCATCCTGGACTCCTCTCTCTCCTTCACCACCCACATCCGCGCCCTCTCACTGTCCTGCCGCTTTCATCTCCGCAACATTGCTCGCATCAGACCCTTTTTAAATGCAGACGCCACTAAAACGCTCATTCACTCTTTTGTTATCTCCCAACTGAACTACTGCAACATTCTCCTCTGTGGCCTCCCTCTGGTCCGTCTCGCACCCCTACAATCTATACTAAATGCTGCAACCAGGCTCATCATCCTCTCCCAACGCACTTCCTCCACCTCCCCTCTCTGTCAATCTCTACACTGGCTTCCTGTCCCTTTCAGAATTCTCTTCAAACTCCTCACCACAAGACTCTCTCCTCCTCTACCGCTCCCTATCTCTCCTCCCTTATCTCCATCCACACCTCTCCCATCCACTCCGCTCTGCTGGTGACCGTCGCCTTAACTCCAACCTTATAACCACTTCTCACTCCCGCATCCAAGACTTCTGCCAGGCCGCCCCTCTCCACTGGAACAACCTACCACTTCCTATCAGGCAATCCAGCACCCTCCAATCCTTCAAACGCTCCCTCAAAACCCACTTCTTCAGGCTGGCCTACCCTTCCTCTACCTAAGCTTACCTGCCCTCCCCTTCTTCATCATTGTGTCTCCTGTTTATTTGCCCTCTCTCACTTAGCATGTTAGCTCTTATAAGCAGGGTCCTTCTACCTCCTATCATCATCCCTCTACCCTGTCATCATCTCTTCCCACCTTTTTCTCTCTGCTGTTTATCTCTCTCCTTATTCATCTTCTCCTACACACATATCCAGTATCTTTATTTTCCATATATATTGTTCTGCTATTTTTGTACTGTATTTTATTTTTGCATTGTACCTTTATTGTATTCCTTATTCTATGATTTTATACCTTGTATTAATTATTGTATTGTATATGTAACTACTGGCTTTCCTATTGCCTCTCGGCGCTGCGGATACCGTGTAGCACCTTATAAATAAACAATAATAATAATGATAACCCTAGCGTATAAACAATCGGACGAAATTTTGTTCCGTCTGAGCCCATTTCCGAGGTAATGTGCTGTGCTTCCCAAGAATTTAAATTGTACAGTGTGGGAGGAGGCTCTCACACTGCAGCGGATCAGCGGTCGTATGGACCGCTGGTCCACATGTTTGAGTTAATGCAGGCTCAGCGTAAGCTTCCATAAAGCCCACACGACAGAGGGGAGTGACAGGGGGTGTGCATTCCACTCTGTCTCGCGTTATTACAGACCCCCGCACAAACGGAAAGCATGCGGGAGTCTGAATCTGGTCCTAAGAGAGGAAGGTTACACCTGGGCAAAACCATGTTGATTGCAGGGGGGGGTCAAGGTAATTGTATTCTTCGCATGCAGGGATATATCTTTGAATTGCTTACTGCACACAGATACTGACCAGCTTTACTGTCACACTGTTATTTAGATGGGATAGGAAACATCACCTCTCAACTCTAATACTGTTTGCAACAGATGAAATATGACTCCCCTGCAATCAACATGGTTTAGCCCAGGAGTAACTTTCCTCTCTTAATTTCAAGCTCCTTCTTAAGTCTGGATCCAGCCCATTGTTTTCCAGCAGTGAAGGGCAAAAGGAGTCACTTTAAGACTACTGGAAAGAAGAATTTGTGAATCCAGCAATGCGTTAAGATATGAATGCTGAAATGGTGACAGGTAAGATATTCCCTTAACCCCAATCCTTACTCTTACCCTAACCCTAACCCTCCCCTTCTATTACCCTAGCCTTAATCCTCCATCTCTCGCAGCCTAACCCTAACCTTCAACCCTCAATCTTCTGCAGTCTAACCCTAACCTTAACCCTCCATATTCCACAGCCTAACCCTAACAATAACCCTTCACAGCCTAACATTAACCCTCCATATCCCACAACTTAACCTACCATCTACGTCTCGCAGCCTAACCCTAACTTTGCTGCAGCCCATCCCCTGCTCTCCCATCCCCGCAGACTATCACCGTTCACTCCCTGGTGTTGGTGAGAAAACATTTTACAATTGGGAATGGCTTCTTTGGTAAAATAGGGCCATGCGCTGTAAGTAACCCATTCTCAATAGTAAAAATCATAATGTAAAAAATCATACAGCCGCAATTCAGCTGACGGCTGAGCAAATACTTACATTTTCTCTCTTTCATTCTTTCCTTTCTTCTTTACCACAAACATTAAAATTACAGTAAAACAAATCGCCTGCATCTGACCTCAACCCGTATACATTATAATCGTTATATACATTATATAATTCAAGTCAAGTAAATATCATTTACCACAAAAGTTCTTTAGTCCTAACACATTTCTTTGTTAGAGAACAATATTATATAAAATAATGTTACCGAGGAGATCCATAAATTATGTTAAAGAAACCTGGTCAGCGGCCTCATGACTTTATATCCAGGGTTGCCTGCTTTTAAAAGCTTTCTCCCAGGAGATCCCAGAGGGAAGCTAAAGATGCATGCAGGGGTGGTGCTTAACAGCGCGATTTATGCAAATTGCATAATTAAGCCACACCCCTTTCCTTTCAATTACCCCTTTTGGGGTTTAATAGGGATGGAGGTGGGGCTTGCTGATGGAATTAGCATCATTAATTCCCTCCCTGTCCCTAGCAACACTAGTAAACTAGTGTTGCCAGGCAGGGGGGCAGGACATTGAGGCCGTGGTTTCATGGACACCACAAGCCTCAAGTCCCTTGCGGGAGATTTGCTGGCCCTCCCGAGATACCAGGAGAACTGCCCGAATTTCGGGAGTCTCCCAGACGTTCCGGGAGAGTCGGCATCTATGCTTTATATGATAACAGTAGTCATTGGTACATTTTCCATAACTTTATAGCTCACAGCAGGTGGTGCATCATTCTGCGTAGAATCATTTGGAATGCTGTGCATTGCATGTCCCAGCGGTAGGATAGGTTCATTAAATGAAGCATGAGGCAACGCTTTCTGCACTGGGACAATGAATTTAAGGCAGACAGCATCACAAGTAGGATCCACACCCCATAGATAAGGGCTTAACACACTTTAGAACTTGGATTGTGCAGCTCTCTAACATTTAGCATCATGACATCTGTGAATCATCATAACCCTTCGCTCCTCCCACACAAATGTCCTGGGAGAACGGGCTGAGAGGAGCATGAAGCCAAGTGGATCCCTCAGCTGAGGAGGCTGTAAATAATTCTACATTAATCTGCTTTTTCTTATGACAAAAGATGTAGTTTCCTGCCTGTGTGGGGAGCAATCAGAAGCCCCCAGAGAGCAGGCAGCTGTTTGCAGATGTTTGGGGTAGTCTCCTTGTAATGATTGTCTATTCACTTAGCGGTTACAGGCTTTTCAGAGTAAAGCATTTCAGGAAAATGCACTGTAATCAGAATGATGTATAGAGGTGAACAGAGCATGAAAGCGTTACAGATCCCCAGATCAGTATGATGGCAACAAACCTTTCACACAATAATCCTTAGAGAGAGTTATGTTTATTTTGCACTCTTCATTTCTAAAATGAACTCTTAAGTTGGGCATACACTAGGACGATTATCGGTCCCAGCAGGGGGTAGGCCGATAAACAGGATGATTTCCTGCTTGGGAAATGTCCCGTTAACGGCACGATACACCTCCTCTGCTGGGACCGATAATCCTAGCAAAAGAGGGGGGCGAGGGCTAGTACTGTGCTGCTCTGACAGCTTTGATACCTTCAAAGCTGTCAGAGCAGCATAATACATAGATATACAGCAGCAGCTATTGCAGGCAGTAACACAAATAAGAATCAACTGAAGCCTCGCTTCACACAGCGTGGTTTCAGCTGATCTCTGTCTGTACTACTCCCTGCAATAGCCGCTGCTGTATATCTATTTACTATGCTGCTCTGATAGTTTTATCGCATACCTTCACAGCTATCAGAGTAGCTTTGTACATAGATATACAGCAGCAGCATTGAAGAATAGGGAGCCATTCTGCTTGCTGATTGGCTCCCTTAAAATATCGGGATTTTGCTTCTGATTTAAATGAAACATGTGAAAAGACCAAATAATCGTACAGAGCGCTTCTGGTGCATTTGTTTGGCGTTTGAAAAATGTATCTTGGTCACACACTACAGCGATTATTTGCCGATATTTCAGCCAATAATTGGGTGATCGGGCTGATAATCTATCTATCTATCTATCTATCTATCTATCTATCTATCTATCTATCTATCTATCTATCTCATATCTATCTATCTCATGTCTATCTATCTATCTATCTCATATCTATCTATCTATCTATCTATCTATCTATCTATCTATCTATCTATCCATACCTCCCAACTGGCCCGATTTCCGCGTGACAGTCCCGATTTCGGTGCGCTGTCCCGCTGTCCCGCCCGTTGTCTTGTTTGTCCCGATAAGCATTTCATTTATTTGAGCTGCAATAAGCCAGTTGTCCAGCAGGTGGCGCTGTGACGATCTGGTAGAGGAGGCTCCGCACGCAGGAAATCACCT
>WWET01000372.1:308352-322547 GCA_011038615.1 Limnodynastes dumerilii
AGGCAGCTGAGAGGGGAGTTTTAGGGTTAGGCAGCGGAGAGGGGAGTTTTAGGGTTAGGCAGCGAAGAGGGGAGTTTTAGGGTTAGGCAGCGGAGAGGGGGGGGGGTCTTAGGATCAGGCTGTTGGGAGGAGAATCTTAGGGTCAAGCTACAGGGAGGAGAACATTAGAAAACAGCAATTTCCGTTCAAGGTGGCGCCCTACACCTCCTGTTACAGGGCATTAACACGTCACAGCTCTGGTTATAATGCTGCCAGGGAGTAGTTGTAGTAGCAGAGGTCCTATGGAACCCCTATCCATACTCCCCCTCTCACTCCATCTTTTGTGCACATGTTTGTGTGACTACTATAAGGCAGCCTTAAGTCACACTTGTGCATCAGCGCCCTCCAGTGGGGCCCACGTGCGAACGTGGGCTCTTGTACATAGCTATGGATCTGATCCTAAGCCGTCAGCTGCAGTTGTGTGTAAACAGCGCTCAGTGCTGCTCTGTGCTCTTCCAGTTCAGTTGCTGTTAAGTATCTGCGTGGCGGTTCAGTGATTAGCAGTGGTGTCTCACGTCGCTGAGCTCAAGAGTCCAATTCCAGGACTAGGCTTTATCTGTGTGGAGTTGTATGTTCTCCCTGTGTCTGTGTGGGTTTCCTCTCACACCCCAATATGCTAGTAGGTTCATTTGCTGCTGACTCCACTAACCCTAGTGTATGTGTTAGAGCACTTAGAACGTAGCTCCAATGTGGCAAGGTACTGAAGTAAAATATTCTATGTAAAGCACATCATCTGATGCCTCTGTATAGAAACCTGTTAATAAATAAATAAACATGTGAGTAGCGCTTCCGGATCGTCTGAGTGGTTTACTCATCAGGTCCAATCACATAAAAAAATCAGGCTGCAGATTCCAGGCTAACATGTCCAATTGAAATAACATTATAAGCACAATGCAGGAAATCGTATCATGTGACTGATTTATTTCCTATTAACCTGTAATGCTCGTTACCACTGAATCCTTCTTTATATACTTCCCAAGCAGTCCGGTCAGCAAATACTCCTGAGCTCATTATTCCAATTCCAATTCATATTATACAGCAGTTTTCACGAACGCCTTTCGATGTGTGTTTGAGAAATACTCCTTCAGCGACCTCTGTGTGATGGTTTGTCAGGCCACAATTGTGCAAATATACACACTATGCAAAAATGTGAATGTTTATGGTTTCACAGAGGAATCTCGAACGCGATCCAAACTAAATGCATCGGTGTGTTTTTGCAAGCAATACTTAATATCAGCCCTGTCTGGATTTATTTTATTTGACAACAGGGAGATTGCAGATATCAAATACACATTCCTTAGATATATAAATAAAATAATACAATTTATGTTCACTGAATATAAATTCCTTGCTTAGGTCATGGGTGTAACTACTTGGAAGAAGGGGTAGAGATTACTAAGGGACTCTCCACATCAGATGGGACACACGGTTGTGACCCTTATGTTCACGGGAAGAGACAATGGGTTAGATTTACTAAACTGCAGAAAAGGAAAAGTGAAGATGTTGCCCAAAGCAACCAATCAGATTCTAGCTGAACATCCCTGTCACTCCCCTCTTCTGTGTGTAACAACAGACCCCGGCATGTACGGAAAGAGCGCGGGGGTCTGAACGCGGTCCCTATGTCACTGTTGGGTATAGCGCTGTCATTTGCAAATGTTGTTTATACTTTATGCAAGGATTTGCAAGTTGTCCCTCAAAATAGGACTGATCGTCTGTGTGTGTGGTGTGTGTGTGTGTGTGGTGTGTGTTGGTAGTGTGTGTGTATGTGTGGTGTGTGCGTGTGTGGGGTTGTGGGTCCCTGCTAAGAACAGCACTATTTCTATAGGTTTCAGTTTCAAACTGGCTGAGATATCGATTGGTTATGCATTGACGAGGCATAGCAATCCATCCTCGGAGGACAAAACACGGTGCGCCAAATGGTAAGTCTATAAAATAACTTCGACCCCTCCCCTAATTCTGACTCTAACCCTCCCATTCCATTACCCTAACCCTCCCTTCTCCCTAGCCTGACCCTAATCCTCCCTACTCTATAACCTAACCCTAAGACCCCCCTCCCCACAGCCTGGCCCTAACCCTCCCTTCCTAAAAGCCTAACCCCAACCCCTTCCTAACACTAAAAAGTCCCTGTAGAGGTTACTCACCGCTCCGGAGCTGTCAGCGTGTGCAACGAAAATGAATGGCTGAGTATGCAGATCGGCATACTCATCCGTTCATAAAAAAAATTTAAATAGCTGCCATTCGAAATAGAGACAGCTGAAAAGGAACTTTCAGCGGTCTCTGTGTCTAAAGGCAGACCATCGGAACGGGGACACCTACCAGTGTGTGTGTGTATATATGTGTGATAATATATATATATATATATAAAGGGCCTGATCCAGACCTACGCCCGCGAGCGTAGCGTATGATCGCCCGGGCGTATAAACTTTCACGCCCATGACACTCCCATTGATTGTACCGACTTACGGCGGCTGAACCCTACCCTAACTTTTTCAAGCGTCCGTGCGAATTTTCGTACCGATACGCTGGTCGTACGGGGCTTAGCACGCCCATACTGTACAATTTAAATGGCTATCCCCGCCTCTGTGTAGTAACTCGAGCGTCCGGAATATCGTCGTACAAAACGCACGCCCCTTGGGCGAAAAATACGCTCAAAATACCCTCGCTGTACGCTCATGTCCTTCGGACGACCGGAAGTTGTCATACTGCACATGCGCAGTGCGTTTTTTCGCCCGGTTTTACGCTCCCGACCGGCGTCCGATCGCTCGCAGGCGTAGGTCTGGATCAGGCCCAAAGTCCTTATTGTTCTTGTTTCAAAATACTGAAATTGCTTCAACAGATATCATGGTTTTTTTTAGTGATGAAGATTTCCTAACAAACTCACCACACTTATTGCATTGAACATCGTGCTCTCCCAAGTCATCATCTGACTAATCAGCAGGGACCGTTGTCATGTATGAATAATGCAAATTTTAATCAGAAAAGTAACAATAATATAACAATGTAATAAAAAGAGACAGAAATGAGTGAAAGATCTTTATTATTGTAGCACATTTTTATCATCTGCACCGCCAAATAAAAATAAAAATCACAAGAACAAATAATATCAATGCAGAAACTCTTATCATTGACCTGTACAGTTAGAGGAAATAAAGAAAGCAGCTTTTGCAATGTATGAATAGTTAGTAGAAGACATATTGCAGATCTGTGATCTCTGGTTTGAAGAACCTTAGTGCTATATTGATGCACGGTGTTATACTGACACAGAAACAACCTAAAGTATTAGTTGTTGAGCCCATGCTCACAAAACAAGACTACAAAACAGTTTGCATACATTCAATGAGATTATAAAATAAAATGTATAGTTACACGTTTCAATGAGCAACCATCCTTCCCCGACTCTTACTCTTACAGGGCCAAAGACACAATGCATTGATTTCTGGAGATGAATTTCAGAAGCATGCTGGCGTCTAACATTTCAACGCGCTCAATGTTGTGGAACAGGAAGTGTGAAACTGCAAAGGTTTTTTAAGCATGCTGCGTATTCTTTTTTTCCTTTGTACTTTAGTCTTCCTGCTCGGGCAGTCGGTGACCGATACTGATGGGTTTGCTGGATGTTATATCCATGGAACTATCGTAATTCCAACATAGCCTCATACAAATAGCTACCCCGTACAAATACTGTGCAGTGTATGGACACATGACCCAAATAACCTGATCAGGTATATAAAGCATGCTTTTGCTCCCATTAGATGTCTATGTTTAGATTTGAAGTTTATAGGGAAGGCGAAACCCTTATAACTTGAGGCTGCCCCCAACTGGAAGTGCAAAGGAATGCATCCTTTATTCATGAAACTATGTTCCCGATTAGCTGATTATTTAAGAAAATATTTGATCGCCTGATAGTCTATCAGCAAATGGCTCATATTAAGCCTAAAGCTAATTAAGGGACAGGGGAACTTTGTACCAATCTATGGTGAGGGAAAAAATGTAAGTAAATAGAAAATACATTTGGAATAGGTGATATGTGATGTTTATAATAACAAAAAAAGTGTGTCAGATGAATGACTTCACTAGTGCCCATTAAATTGTATAACCTGTTACATCAAATAAAATGAAGCTACTTAAAAAGGCAATATGTAGTTGGTTACTAAAGGCAATATTGTTAGCAGAGGGGTTGGTAAACCTGGGAAAAGGTCACCATGGTGACCAGAAATTTGGAATGGCTGTTCTGAATCAGTGTGGGCTGGATAATCCACTAGGTGACCGTGGAGGTTGACCTGTGGCCCTCATCTATCCAATGAGAAGCCTTCAACAGAGCCAGCACACTGTGGAGGAGAGAAGAGATGGACAGAAGAGACCTCCCCTTCAGACTGGGACCCCATAGCATGGAGGTGGGTCTTGAGTCTGGATTGGTGGGAATAGCTGGGGTCAGACAGGAGTGGGCGGAGCTTGGCAGGACTGCTGCCTGATAGACATGGGGCCAGATTTACTCAGCTGCGGGTTTGGAAAACTGGAGATGTTGCCCATAGCAACCAATCAAATTCTAGATCTTATTTAACTATGACATACTAGAGAATGGAAGCTAGAATCGGATTGGTTGCTATGGGCAACATCTCCACTTTTTCAAACCCGCATCTTTGCAAATCTGGCCCATGGAGTGCTGAGCACGGTTTTGAGCTGTCAACCAATGACAGCGTTCTTACAGTGCAGGGGGAGCGGCTGCCGCGGGTTTCCCTCTCCTCCGGGCCCTCTAGCAGCGGCACCCCCATAGTTAGTTTGTAAAGCCTGGATCCTAAATTTTTGGTCTAACTACTAAATAATAAAAAATTTCAAGCTCTGTTTTAGGGAAAGTATATTTTTTATAAAGGAATAATGAACTGAAAGAGAGCTAATGTTATGCGATACAGAGGTTTTTTTTCAATCGTACATGAAGCATATCTTCCAAAATTTGGCTTATAATAAGCCCTGCCCGTTGCAATAGAATGGGAACGTGAGACACAAAGTCCCGCATTACATGTCACTAGTTTCTAAATAATTATATCTAGTCACATGATGAATTTTCATAATTATTCTTTAAGGACCGGATTCACAGATACGATTTTGCCTGTTTTTGCGTGCGTATTTTTAGGACCCCCAAGTGGAGGACATGAGTACACATCAACAAGGAGAGTAAAGTCCTGCATGGAGTAAGAGTTCTGAGTGATGACACATCTCATGATTACTATTATTAGGCTTAAAAAGAAAAACACTAAATTTATAAACGTACATTTCATGTGGTAAATCCCACAAGAACTATATTGTATTTTAGTGAATGCAGACATACATGGTCATTTAGATCTTCATGAAGTAGTATTTACTTAAAATGGTATTACACCCAGAATGAAATGCCTGAAGATGAAACGGATAAATCTGCATTTTTTTGGGGGTGGGGGGGATAAGTATTTTTGCTTTGAACTATACATTTTGACACTCTGGCTTTAAATGTAATTTTTCACTCACAAACATAATGAGATCTATAGAATTTCCATGGCATGGAAAGAGACTCAAATATAGAAAACCACAGAAATGGCAGAAATTTCTGTAGACTTTGGAAGCAATGTGACAAATGTATGTAAGTTGTCACTGTCATTTAGCTATAGTATGCCCGGATATGGATTTGCGCGTTGCGAATCCCCAGTCCGGGACCTCTCTGGGGACTTTTAAACTTGGTGAGGGCGGGGATTAGGGTTAGGGTCTTAGGAAGGGAGGGTTAGGGTCAGGCTGTGAGGAGGGGCGTTTTAGGATTAGGCTATAGAGAAGGGAGGGTAAGGGTCAGGATAGGGAGAAGGGAGGGTTAGGGTCAGGCTGTGGGGAAGGGAGGGTTAGGTTTAGAATTAGTGAAAGGTAGTTTTTCTTTAACTTACTCATCGAGGCCTAAGCAAACGATATCCCAGCTGAACGGCCCTATCAAAATAGGGCCATTCAAAACGGGGACCCACACCCAGATTCGTGCACCCCCCCTCCCCCTCCATCTGATGTTTACACAGTGTGGTGGCTGGCTGGCAGTCTATGGGTGCTGAACACTGTACATATATATATATATATAAACTGCCAGCAGCTCAGAACTACAGTACTGGTAATATATTTATAAACCACACTCAGCACTTATTGTCTATACTGAGAGCCAAGCGCTGGTATCTTGTACCTTGTGGATTGGGTCATGTTTAGGGACAGAAGGTGACCGATTCGTGCCTCATAACAAGGAGGCGGGGCCTGAGTCTGGATGCGTAGGGATTGGCGGGGCCAAACAGGAATGCTGACTGATAGAAACTGCCAGCTTAAAATGGCGCTCGGCACTCCATGTATGAGTGTATGTATGTATAGAGCTGTAGCGCTCAGCACTCATGCATGGAGTACTGAGCTCTGTATCAAGCTGTTAGCCTCTGACAGCTTCCTTACAGTGCAGGGGGAGTGGATGCCACAGGCCACCCTCTCCTCCAGGACCCTTGCACCCATTGTAGTTATGCCACTAGTCATGTTAGAAGGTCTGCAGCTTAAAGTCCTATAGATGGGCAGCTGTCCCCCTTTCCGCCAGGGCCTGTAACAGCCGCAACCTCTTCTCCCACAGTAGTTACTCCACTTATGTAGTGATTGGTCCAGCCTACAGGTACATGGAGCAACTTACTTTATAACAATGAAGTGCTGCTGTCTGTGCCATACACCCTGCTCCACTTAGCAGCATATATGTAAACGCCTGACATGACTGGAGTTAAATACGTACGGTATCTGATTATCTCATCCCCTTTCAATAACATGCGTATTCTTTCCTCAGCACTTTCTAAGAAAACAAGTTCCAGCTGTTATTCATCACACCCACAAGTCCCACAGGTTATCTCATTAATACTCTCCTTACTTCCCAACTCTGTTTGTCTGTTTCTCGTAATCTCCATTAACTGCCCTTAGAGGAGCAGAGTGGAGGCAGCCATTTTGTGCACTGGGCCACTATTTAGACCACAGGAAAATGTCAAACACTATTATGCAACTACAGAACAGCTCATGTTCCACAAACAAACACTGTTAATAATTTGGTTTCCGTATTTAGGTAAAAATAAAATACATTCTCATGTTTCTAAATTAATGAATCGATCGGAATTATTCTTATTCTAACAGATCATTTGAAATGATAAGTACCTAACATTTACATAACAAATTAATAATTTATGTGGCATGTCAAACAGGTAAAAACTAATGTACATAAATAAAATGTGATTTTTGTTAGTATTTGGGGATTTAGAGACCGGGGACCGGATTCAGAGATCCGTTTTTTTAAAGTACGCCTCCCCCCACCCACTATCATGTAAATTTTCACGTCCGTTTTTTATCCCCGCCCATCCGTACGTATTTCACCAAGCGCGATTGACAAGTTAGGCACTGACCAGCGTATATTATACGTAACTTACGTAAATAAAGTTACTACGCAGGCACAGTTAAAACATACCTAAAAATACGCAACTCCATGTGAAAACGGATCTGTGAATACGGATCCAGAGTATGAAAATAAGAGGAAATCAGGTGGAAAGTCACATCTGGGCAAAACCATATTACATTGCAAAGGAGGCAAATGAATGTTATTCTTTGCATGTCAGGAGAATACTTGGGCTTTGCTTACTGCACACAGATACTGGCCAGCTTTACTTACACTTTTGTTTAGACTTGGGCTGGGAAACATCATCTCTCAACTCCAATACTGTTTGCAATGAAATTTCCACCTGATTTAATCCTATTTTCTAGCTGTGGGTCCAATCCTTGGTGGCTGGGGAACGATGAATATACATATTAGTTCTTTTAAAGCGATATGATATATATTTATGCTTTGATTAAATAATATTTATGGCATAATATATTATAAATAAAAATCTATTTGCTTCTTTCAATTTTTCTCATTTATGTATTTTGGTAAATAACTTTTAGCTCTTAAAACTCTATGCTGATAAATTATATAAATGTATATTACACAAAGAAAGAACATACGCACAGTGCTATCTAAGGATCAGTAGCAACTCGACTCTCCTGACATGCTCCCGGTTTTCATCTTCTTAACCGACTTACGAATGCCATAGGGCTACCTTATCTTTAGGTTCTGAGTTGCGTGCTAATTAAGTATGTTTCTGCCGCACCCAGATTTTCTCATTTAAATGCCTCTATCCAATCTTCTGATCCTCATTCTTAAGTCACTAGGAAGCTAGAACAAATAGGTTCGTAATGGTGATTCAGAGTCGCCCTGTTCTTAAGTCCTACATAAATTGTGTATATTAGGTTACTGCGCATGTGCAGTATATCCCTTCTTAAATATACGCACCTAAAAATATGCAGATTCTTAAGTGTGGTCCCATTAATTAAACTTCGTTCTAAAGTATTTGTTGGTGTAAAGAAAGTGGTTCGTGGAGAAATCATATGGATATGTGGGTATTATGACAATGAAAATGTTATTGGCAGATCCAATAGCAACTGAATCAGAAGCGAAATCCGGCCCTAAATTACTAAGTTTCATGAGAATGAAGGATTGAAATGCAGACAGGTCTGGGGACAACAAGGCCTGGTCATAGGTAATTACTTTGGAGACACCTGTCCTGGATCATGACCTTTCAATGGATGTTTCCCTTTTGGGTCACAGAGGTTCCCTGACACAGCCCAGTGCAGGACTCCAGTCTCTGGGTGCCAAATTCACACAAATTCTATTTGTAACCATGACACCAATCCTATCCGTTTCTACAGACTAATGAATGCACAACCTCATAATGTATATCACATTGCTAAATGCAGAGAAATAGCCCCCTCTAGAGGTTTAGAGCTTAAGTGCAGCCATATTTAAATGCATGAATGTCCTTAAATACTCCAATGTATCAAATCAAGTGTGGAGAATTTGATAAGTGACCAGTATAATAAACAGAGTAGGCCAGATTTGCATCGAGACAAATTATTTTAACCTTTGCAATCCAGATGTATCAAATAATGTGATGTTAGGGGGCTTGAGTACTGGAGTTAGAAACCCTAGCGTTAAGTCATTCTTTCTCTTAATAGACAAACCAAAGTGAGGTCAGATATATTTATCAGTGACATCTCAGGTGATAAACTTGAATTGGTCTTGGCGTAACTTCCTTTCATCTCTACTGGGTCTGTTGCCTGCCAAATATTGAATTCACTTTTTAGCACTTAAAGCGACTTGTAACTAAAACGCAGAAAATATTAAGCGGCATAAGATGTCTTTGTTTGGTGCATTCCAACTTTTTAATCAACATCCATCATTTTCATAAGAGAAATAGCAGATAAATATCATAGCTTATTATTAAAATGTTGGAATGCACAAATTACAGGCTGAGTTATAGGTTACAAGCCAGCACTAACCTTCTGTGCAATATTTCCTCTCTCCTATTATTGTTGCCATTGCTTTTTTGTATAACAAGGTACCAGTACTCTGCACCGTCATCCCCTAGTTCACTATATACCTCATTGTAGCACCCACAGACTTCTGATTGCCCCACACTTGTGCCAGAACAAAAAAAGATCCTTTCCCAGGTAGTCACCTGAATTGGCAGCTGAAAAGGCGGCGGCAATGCATGCCCCCAAGTACCCCAGCAAAACAAAGCTCACTATTATTATTATTACTGGACCTGTGTGGTTCAATACCGGATCCCAGGGCATTCTAAGCTCTCTAAGGACGAGGTCACCCCCCTGCTCGTACAGAATTCTGCTCCCAGGCCCATGCAAAATGGGGGCAGTGCAGGAATGTGGATTGTATGTAAGGCTACATGATCTGCTTCCCTTCCCCCTCCCATAGAGCGGAAGCGCTTGTGCTTCCTGCTCTTCGCTGACCGCCAGCATAATACTCCCTGAGATGGATATGGATCCTCTGGACCCAGAACTCCATCCTGATACTGTGGCGCCTGCAAACGAGCCACAGTATCGAAAGAGGGTGTTTTCTGATAATAGCGATCATAAAACAGCCTCTTATCGGAAATTAGGATCAGATCCAGCATTTTTATTATGTACATGATAAAGGGAAATTCTCCATCACATAAAGTCTATGGAAATGGGGAACTGAAGAGAATGTCAACCACATTAACATGTTAAAGATCTCTGTCTGAATATAATAATACTTGACATAAAAGCAGAGAAGAGACCCTCAATACATAAGGGATATTAGTTTCAGGGCCGGATCCAGACCCCCGAACGTTTTCCGTACGTGCGGGGGTCTGTACGCCCCCTGTCACTCCCCTCTCTCGTGTGGGTTTTATGGCAGCTTACGCAGCCAAAAGCCTGCATTAACTCTACCGTGCGGATCAGCGGTCCGTCCGACTGCTGATCCGCTGCAGCGTGTGATCCCCCTCCCACACTGTACACTTTGCATTCTTCCCCCCACCCGCTTTAGCGGGCAGAGGGGGAGCACAGCGTATTTCCTCTGAAATGGGCTCAGACGGAACAAAGTTGTGTGCGTAAGTGACCTGACGTTATCACCTACAAAGCACCCTGAGGTGGGCAGTCAATTAGCTGCAGAGTTACAGTATCGGCACAGAGACCTCTCTAGATAATTACACTGTAGATAATATACTCTTTAGATAATACACTCTACATGGCTTTCTACATTCACACCTATAGAATGTGCGGAGAAATTGTGTACTCCGCATGTAGTTATTCCATATTGCACTCTGCCAGTAATTAAATAAGTGTTTTACAAGTGAACTTTTGCCAATTTTCCACTAACGTCCTATATTCTACACCTGCATAGTAAGGGAATGTCCTGCAAACCTCATTTTGCTGCGTGAAAAACAGACACAGTCCCTAACATGACCCCATTACTCTGTTATTGCTCTCCTTGCAGTTTCCCAACACATACACACAAGATTTAGTAAAGTAATTGAGGTTAAATGAGTTTTTAATTTGCTTTAATGACTTAATTTAGTCCAGATTCATTCCATTTTGAAAATGAATAGGGGAAAACAGAAAGCAGAGCCACTTGTCCAGGGAAAATGTATTATGTGAGGAATTTTGGCCTATTTATCAAATGGAATGAGTGTTTATAATGCATGTTGTAGATGTTGCCTGTAAAGAGGCATTAAAATACACAGGACCTCTAGTAATGAACACACTGATCATAGGGGGGTTGCCTCACCAATAATGAGTGGATATTATCATTTAGATGGTTAGATGCAATGTCCATGAGAAGGCAACCTATATATTCAAAAGGAATCACAGACCCTCCCACTTCACCCATTCCACCTGGTAGAAAATACTCCATTCCTGAACTTCCAACAATTAGTTACTATCAGTTCAGTATTTACTAGAGAGGAACAAATGGTAGGAATAATACATAAAGCATAAGAATGAAAAACACAACCATACCATTAAATAATACTTGTCTGACAAAGGAAGAAGTCCAAAGGCGATTGAAGAAAATGAAGATAAATAAAGCTCCAGGACCTGACAGCATACACCCAGGGGTTCTCATGGAGCTAAACTCAGAAATTGCTAGATCGTTATTCTTAATTTTCATAGAATTAATATCATCAGGCTCTCTACCAAGGGACTGGCGTATAGAAGATGTAGTGCTGTTGTTTAAGAAGAGAATAAGATCACAACCAGGTAATATAGACCAGTAAGTCTGACATCAATAGTTGGGAAACTGCTGGGAGGTATACTAAAGGATAATATTTAGGATTACTTGGTGCGCAGTAAGATTATTAGTGGTAATCAACATGGATTGACAGGGATAGGTCATGCCAAACTAACCTAATTAACTTCTATGAGCAAGTTCATTTGAACTTAGACCAGGGTAGTGCAGTAGGTGTGGTCTGCTTAGATTTTGCAAAAGCCATTGACACAGTGCCACACAAATAAGTCCACAAAATAAGAACACTGGGTCTAGGAAACAACTTTTGTAGTTGGGTCGAAAACTGGTTGAAGAATAGGGAATTGAGAGCTGTGATAAATGAAACATTTTCTAGTTGGTCAAAGGTTTTAAGTGGTATACTTAAGGGACCATTAAAAAAAAAAAAATATTTATTAATGTCCTTGGTGATGGTTTAGAGAGCAAAGTTTCCATTTTTGCAGGTGACGCTAAGCTATGTAAGGTAATAGAATCTGAGCAAGATTTAGTGTCTCTACAGAGGGACTTGCAGCCAAATGGAAGGTGTAACAGATAAATGTAAGATTAAGCATTTAGGGGCCAAAAACAAACTATAAATTAAATGGGGTAAATTCAGGGGAATCTGTAATGGAGAAGGATTTGGGAGTGCTTGTGGACAATGGACTTAGCAATAGGGCTCAATGTTAAGCAGCAGCTGCAAGGGCCAATAAAGTATTTGCATGCATAAAAAGGTGCATAGATGCAAGGGGAAAGTGTCATTTTGCCACTATATAAATCATTGGTAAGGCCTCATCTCGAATATGCAGTTTAGTTCTGGGCACCAATCCATAAAAAAGACATTCTGTAACTAGAAAGGGTTCAGAGAAGGGTGGTAAAAATGATAAAGGGTATGGAGTAATTGAGCTATGAGGAAAGGCTAGCCTGTTTAAGCATGCTTACTTTATAAAGAGGTCTTCAAGAGGAGATATTATTACTATATCCAAATATATTAAGAATCGATACAGAGAACTTTCATGGGAACTTTTTGCTCTAAGGACTGGACACGGGGTCACCCACTAAGGTTAGAGGAGAGGAAGTTTCACAACCAGTAAAGGAAAGGGTTCTTTACAGTAAGGGCAGTCAGGATGTGGAGTCACTGCCAGGGAAGGTTGTGATGGCAGATTCACTTGATATGTTTAAGAAAGGGTTAGACAAATTTTTAGCAGAAAAGGGCACCCACGGTTGCTAGCACCATTAATTGAAATAACGGATAGTAGTGGATCCGGGGAGAAAAAGGACGGCCATCTTGGGTCAACAGGGATTTTTTCAGATTACAACAGATTGGAGGTTGCTTCATCTGGATCAATTTTAACGATAAGATAGGGATCACATGAAGATCCAAAATAGGTTGATGGTCTGGCAACTTTTTTCAACCTCTTCAACTATGTTACAATGATAACCACCTGTGTTATAGAGAGAAAAATGTTTATCAAACATCAGTTTATTCATTAAATCCAGGTGTGTTATAGTTGGAAGCTCAGGAGCGGAGTATTATGTACTGAGTGGAATGGGCCATGTTGGAGGGTCTGGACACATACATAGAAACAGAGATTGTGACTGCAGACAAGAGTCACTTGACCCATCCAATCTGCCCAAATAAAAAAAAACACACTGACCCTAGACCCCATTTAACCTTTAATTTAACTTAAAATGTATGATATCCTTATATTTATCTAAAAATGTTTAAATTGTTCTAGTGTGTTAGCCTCTACCACCTCAGATGGGAGGCTATTCCACTTATCAACTACCCTTTCAGTGAAGTCATTCTCCAGCACATTTCCTCTGAACCTACCACCCTCCAGTTTATACACATTTTATGCCCTCATGTTCTAATACGTCTCTTCTAGCTGATTACACAACTTGATATATGTGAGAGCTGCTATCATATCCTCTCCCTTCTCTGCTCCAAGCAATACACGTTTACTTCCTCTAGTCTTTCTCTGTATGCTGTGTGGTGCAGACCATGCACCATTTAAGTTGCCCTTCTTCGCACGGGACCCAGTGACATCACTCTGTGCCTCATGTGCCACTAATGTGACTTGATTCTAGTGCATGGAAAGATAACACACAAATCATGAACATTGACTAAGTTCCAAAAAATGGATGCTTCCACTGTGTGCAGTCAATTTGTTGACTTTAAGCAGGCATAACACAAGCGTTATTCAGCCCTGGTCAACCTGTGGCTCTCCAGGTGTTTGAAACTACGACTCCCAGCATGCTTTAATTCCATAGACATAGCTGATACCTGACAAAGCATTCTGGGACTCGTAGTTGCACAACACCTGGAGAGCCACAGGTTGACCTTGATGGCCCTATTACTACAATGTATTTTCCTTAGCAGACAGCAGGTGGCGCTTTTATAGGACCTCAGTGCCAGGCAGCACACTATCACTGACTTTTCCTCCATACATTGATTAGTATGTGAGTGTTGAGGGGTCAGTAAAAACATTGGATTGGCTTAAATCAATCACCTAGAGTAGCCTAATGGTTTGAA
>WWET01000372.1:353697-363812 GCA_011038615.1 Limnodynastes dumerilii
GGCATGCCTGACCTTTGAAGAAAGGGATGTAATGATGTCTGAATGTAGATGTAGGGCTGGTTTGTTGGGAGAGGGAGATGCAGCTACTGGTACCAAAAGGGTCAGTACCAGCTGATAAGGCAACAGAAAGGAAATCAAAAGAAGGGTTTAGTTCCATGGAGGAACCCATGCAGCATTACTAACAAAGATACATTGCAAAGCATTATAAATAATATGGTAAGCAAATGTTTTGCAGCATCATCCTTGTATGAATTCATGCATCCTTTTCCCATAAAATAAAATGGCCGCTCTCCCTGTGAAAATGGTGATCATCAAGTTCAAATACAAGTCTGGTTACACTTCACATTGCCTTCAAAAGTACAAGTTCTGAAGACTTTATTCAACAATGTAGTACAAATAATGAATTGAGGTTATTTACTATGCCTGCAACAACAATCTAAGATAATCATTAACAACCAATAAGATGTTTGCTTACATATATTCTGAATTGCATTAAATGAGAGATACAATGCTATTGGTTGGTATAGTTTACAGCTCTGGTGTCAATTCTGCTTTGTATAAAATCTATAAAACGAGTAGGAAATGCCAACAATGGATTAATTGCTATTCCAAACTTGTTATTTCTTTTTAATGTTGTAGACAATAAAATGTGGGTAAATACAGCCCTTGCCTGTCCCTCAATGTGTCAAAGAACTAAAAGACAACAAAAATGTATGACAAGCTGAATGTGACTAATAATTATGACACTGGTTAGCATATGATAAACGCCTACAATATTTTCTGCAATATGAAAGAATATTAGGTGGGAATGATTCAATAGTGCAGAAACATGATATTATAGGAGGATGGCTTAGTTCTTCCTTATACATTTTAGTGAGTAAAGAATTAAATACAGAAAAATGATTTAGAGAATAGAATGCTATCTGCCGAGAATGAATTGTTGACAAGGGTATATAACTTTTAGTGAATTATTTGCATATTATAGATGGAGCTTAAATTGACTCTCAGTTCTAAGAGATGGAGCGTTACCTAATAAATCCTTCGGGTGTCAATAAACCCTAGTAACACCATGGCCTCCTTGTTCTTCAATACAAAATAGGCAGTGGCAGAATTATACTTAAATACCTACTCCAAGTCATTCTTCCAGCATCAAACACCACTGAAAATACCGATAGTGCAGTAATACATAAGGAGCCTTATTGACATAAGAAAGCCATGAACATATTATGTATATTGTAAACATGAAGTTTGTTTTAAAGAAAGATTTATTCCAATTTGACATGTTAAACCTAGTGATATATGGTATGGATACACACAGGGCTGGATTGAAGGCCATGTGGGCCTGGGGCTGAAAAGATCAAGGGCTCACACTATGCATATAAGTATGATGTCATATGCGCTGCAGTGGGAGGCCTGGAGATCTGCAGTGTTTGGGGGGGCCTATTTTCAGATGGAGGCCTGGGGCTGTAGTCCCATTGTTAATCTGGTCCTGAATACACATATATAACACATGTAATATTGTAATAAATACTAAAAAATTATTTCATATATAAAATATACACATAATAATTATTGCACATATAGTTTTAACACTTGAAGAAGTTGCACATTGGTTTTGTAACACCAATATTAGTAAAGTCATTTTTTATATATTAATTTTTTATATATTTTTCATATAATTTTTAATTTTTTAAATTTTTTTTGAAATTTAACCATTTTCTCGAATATGTCTCATCCTGATCTATAATTAATTCTTTACTATGCATATCTAATATGTTATGTATATTTGAGGATATATACATCCGATTAACATGTATGTAGATGCATATTGAATACTGCATATTTATAATATTTCACATGTACATTTGTTTTCTTTTTAGCAGTAATAATTCTTTAAAATATGTTGGAAATAGGACTTGTTGGTTTTTCATTTTTTCTAAATATGTTGTAAATAGGACAAAGAGATAATATCCTGCTTGTCCATATTGCTATTCAATTTATTGTATTTTTTAGTATGATTATAGCGATATGATCCCTGTGATTAGATAGGTGTTCCATATTATATGTGTAGATGTAGTGGAGATAGCTAGGATGACGTGCGTCGTCAGCTGTGTTCGTTTTATCTACTCATTATCTATCATCCGTTAATATGATAATTTTATTTCATTTTTTGTATGCTCACATATGCCCCTTTTATCCTTTTCTGCAATCTGTATATTTCATTTATATGTCATCCTTGATTTGATGTCTTACATGTTTTTTATGTAGTAATTAGGTAGGTGGTCCTATATATTTATTTTTGGATGTTGGAAAATAGAACAATATTGATTGGCTCACCACCAGAATCAAGGATATTTAAAGGAGGACTCTTCTTACTGGTGCACAGTCTTTGAGAAAGGGTGGATCGCACCCGAAACGCGTAAGACGGCACCGACAGCAGCTCGCATCTCAGTGGTTGAAAGTGTGAGGAGGACGGCGGCCCAGGAGACTCCGGAACTCCCGTTACATCTAGCCCAGCCAGTACCCTTCACTCCGTTGACCCTTGAAGAGACTTTTCCATCTAAGGGAAGTTCCTATGCATGACTGTTTTTATTGCATTTATTTATTTGTATCCAATAAATTGTTACATAGTTTCTCTTAATCGCTTTCTCCCCCTTTCTTTCATCATTGTTTTTAAAGGGAAACCTTTTCTTCAGGGATTATGGAGAGCGTTTTTTCAGACCTACACGTATTTTGAGCGATCATTGTTCAGATAGCTTTTTTCCAACACCCACAGGAGTAGTTGCAGCGCTTGTCTCACCCAGTATCTTTACCCACCACATGTAATATTGTGTATAAATGAATCTTTCTGTGGGCTATACTGTGCAATAAACTATGTGTGGGTTTTATCTTGTGATTGCACAGTCATATAATTACTGTACAACTGAATAGCCAGCAAGGACATGAATAACAGGCTATGGAACATGCAGAGTGAGGCAACATTTCTTCTATTAGATGCTGTATTCTGAGTAGCACATAGATAACAAATACCACAGAACCCATTTATTATAAATACCACAGTCTCCATTTACCATGATCCCTGATCATGATCCCCTGATCCCATAATCCTTATTTTATTTATTTACTTTTAAAGACTATCTACGGTAGCACGCCCCATTGGACAAATCTCACGGATTTAAAGTCCGTGCCTAATGGATTTCCGTGCCGAAATCCTACGTAGCTTGCATAAAAAAAGTTACTGCACATGCGCAGTTTAACTGATCGTAAAAATATGCAAGGAAAAAGCAGCACTTTCTTAAGTGTAAATTCGGTCCCTTATGCCTACAATATAAGCCAATCCATACTCTGAGAAAGGGTATTCATAAACACTCTGCAGTGGGATAATAATAAGTGTGGATAGATCTGTATATCTGTGATTTTGGCACAATAGGTACCCGCTGTCTCTGGGACCTCTTCTACGGCCGAAACCGGCTGTTGTTTATTTATTCTGACAAACAGTTTTCTCATGCAAAGTTCCAAAATGACTATGGTAGACAGATACTTTCCATTCAAAGCCTGCAGTTTGTAAGATAAATGAATCTTGTTAAGATATATGGGCCTGATCCAGAACAACGCTTCTGAGCGAATTTACGCGTGGCGGAGACGTAAAATCGCCTTTTGGTAAGTACTGCGCATGCGCACCATAGAAAATACGCTCAGTAACGTAGCGTAATTGTGAACGTATGGGCCATTCACGTATGTGTCACGTAAATACTTACGTGTGGGCGTGCCAATTTTACGTGAGTCCAAAATACGTCTGAAATACGTTAAGTAGGCGGGGGTTTGTATTTAAAGTGTACAGTATGGGCATGCTTAGCTGTGTAAATACGTGTTGCACATACGTACGTGTGCGGATCACTGCGGTTACGTTGGCAAACGTTAAGGTAGGGTTTGAAAAGCGTGTCTTGACAAAAGGGGAGTGTATAGAAAGTACGCACGCGTAAATACGCTACGCGGGGAAGCGTATTGCAAGCGGAGTTCTGGATCTACCCCTATGCTCTTAATTTTAGATCATAGGGCCCCCCTTTCTCAAGTGCCCCAGGCCCCCCGAGGGCTTAATCCAGCCCTGCACACACCTTTCAGTAAATCCCTACAATGTAATCAGTTGCAATATGTCAGTCATTATCTACCATCAACAATATATAGATAGCAAATTAGGTATAATCAGTGCCTGGGTCAAAGTTACAGTGGTTAAAACTTAACTTGTAATCATTAACAATAAAAATGATTACCCAAATAAAAAAATAAGTGAAATATTAAAATTCTGAATAGCGCTATTTGTCTCAATGGTATAATAACCAGCAGTGGTGGGAAGAGGGTGTCAACAGTAATACAATGTCCAAGGAATAGTCTCCCTGCTTCTAGTATGTCTTAGACTTACCCTAAAATGGTGGCAAGTCGCCTCATGGTGGCGCTTTTTCTCTTTTAAGGTGTACAAGTCCCTACCCTGCACTAAATTGCCCCGTTCCACTAACAGACATTCCATAGGACACATGCAAAAGTATGAATAATAGAAGGCAACAATGAAAACAGCATATTCTATTATGTACTCTATTTCCATTGTTGTCTTCTATTATTCATACTTGTTAATTATTAAAAGTTAAGTTTTAGCCAGTGTAACATTGACGCAGGCACTGATTATACCTACATTTCTATATCTATTGTTAATGGTTAATAATGACATTTTGCAATTTATTGATAAAACGGTGGCTCTGTGAGTAGCACTTGTTTCCCACTGCATTGAGGTCATGAGTTCGATTCCCGGACTAGGCCTTATGTGTGTGGAAATTGTATGTTCTCCCTGTGTCTGCTGATGTTTCCTCCGGGTGCTCTGGTTTCCTCCCACACTCCAAAAACATACTGGTAGGTTAATTGTCTGCTGAATAAACAAATAAAACAAATTAACCCTAGTGTGTGTGTGTGTGTGTGTGTATGTATTAGGGACATTAGTATGTAACCCCAATAGGAACAGGGACTGATGTAAATGTCTAATGTTCTCTGTAAACAATTTATGGCGCTATATAAATAAGTGTTAATAATATTGTAGGGGTTTACTAAAAAGGTGTGTGTAACGCTTTCGCTCTCTGCACTGATTGTTTCAGCATTTGTTGTCCTAGCTGTATGGTAGCAGCACCCGCATTGCTTTCACCGATGTTTCATAATCTTAGGTAATATTTATGTAAATCCCTGTATCAAAATGATTTTGTAAACAAATAACTGTAGCTGTAATAATTTGATCTGTGTGATTCCAATGTGTGCACATTATTAATAAAATGTGCACCATAACTTGTGATCCCCAGGGCTATAAAACAATCTTCAGAACACCACATGGAAAGGAGGCAGAGAGCAGACTGACCCACACAGAAACAACAATATGGTTTCCTGCCTAGGCCCTTTGCATATGGCCAGTGGATAGTCTGCAGAATGTAGAAGACGTGAGGTTATAAGAATGTGCATTAACTTCGATATCATTGGAAATAATATAATGCTGGGCACCTATTATGGAAAACGTGTGCACGTTATAGTGCCGCCATTAAAAACAGTGGAGCGCAGGGCACATCCGTGGGCCCCTGCTCCCTATGTGACATCATCGTTGACGGCACATAGGGGTAGGGCACAGCAGTTCTTCCCTGCGCACTGGCCCGCTAATGAACAGGTCTGATCAACAAGTATCTGCAGGCCCCCGCCAATAGCCCCAGCTGTCCCCCCACGATGGCGGCCCTGCTCGTTTGTGAATAATGGTGGTAATTAAACTTAGAATGATGGGATGGATCCACAATGAAATACGTCCAGGTGCTTATGCATGTGACATGGCCTCTGTACACATGCGTGTAGACAACTTTAGGGGTGAAGGTGCCATTGACACACGGCAGGCAGCACAACAGATGCTTCATTCCACAGAGCAACGGCTTACAGCAGCGGGAAGTGACCTTCTGCTGTGCATACATGTTTTATGGGTGCCATAATCTATGCTAATCATACAGTATGGGCTCGGCTTAACCCATTCATACGATGAAGCATCACGCACCTGCTACATTTTAATTGGGGCAGGCGCATAAGTTTCAAGGCAGGGTCCAGGGGAGTGTTCTCCCCTTATACACATATAGGATTACACACATGGATTCGTCCCGAAGATGGGAAACCAAAGTGATTTTCTCATCTGCAACCAATGGCATCCCAATACATTGACTCCAATGCGTCATAAAGCAAAATGATAAAGAAATCATTATTAGAAGAGGTAACCTATATTAGTGAAGATATATGTAAAAATAATATGGAGTTTATTATTCATAGAAAATAATTATCTTGATTTGATATTTGGAAACTAGTGGAAATAAAATGCCACTACTTATCTAAAGAAATAAATATGAAAAAATTAAGATGTATTCATTCTTTAAATATGGATTTTTTTTTTTACTAACAGACTCCCTCCCTTGGGGTTGATGTGGGTGGTGTTATAAAATGATGTAGCCAATCAGCAGTCATATTTCCTTTCATCTAAGTGCCTTGTAGAGCTTGTCCACATTGGAATAATCTAAGCAATTAAAAAAATTGTATTTCCCAGCAGAGAGAGTTAACCAAGCCCTTTACAGCATATTTCCATATGGTCTTGAATAGTTACTGTACAAAATTGACAATTACACATTACTATGTGGTGACCCAGTGGTCAAAGTGCAAATTTATATGTGGAAATTTAGAAAAAAAAATAGAAGTGAATGGAGATTTACAGCTTTTCAATGAAATCAGTGGGAGAAGTGGTGGTATGGCATACCCCCGTATACACCCTCACTTCCAGCCCTCTGTAATATTGTGGTATATTAATGAAACCTTTACAGTAATATTGTGGTATATTAATGAAACCTTTTGAAAAAAAAGTAAGTGTTTTCTAAATCAACTAATCGAATTCAAGTTATATTGTGTTAGAATGTACTAAATGATAGCTAGAATCTTATTGGTTGCTCTGGGCAACATTCTGCTCATGTGTTTTTTATCTGTCCAGTAAATTTAGGCAGCCATTTTGTGGGCCGAACCACGATTCTCAAAACACGTGGCCTAACAATTCACAAATGGCATTCTTCATATTTATGTCACAAATATGTTTTTAGGCTACAGCCTTAAAGTTCTCCGTTTAGTTCCACAAAGTATTGTGTGGAGGGGACAATAATAATTCTGTTTAAGACAATGCTGTATATTTTTATGATGAGTTGTATAAATCTGTTATGTTTATCTGCTGTACATTCTCTCCTGTGTATTCACATGGTCTATGCAATGTGGATGTGCCAGTGACAGTCATGTAGGACGAGCAATACCATTTACCTGTTCTGCTGTAATGCTGAGGTGAGTGAGAGGTCGGTGTATAACGTCCATAACCAATGGACCCGGTGGAGCTTGGGCTGGATGCCCTGTACTGTTTTGATATACGGTCATCTTGATCTCCCTTGTAAATAAAACAAAAACATTATTATTATTATTATTGCTACATTATTGCATGAGCAGTCAGATATTGCATTGTAATTATGGGCCAAATCCAGATTTGTGATCCTGAGGTGATCGGAACCCCCAAAACAAAAGATTCCGAGGGATCCTTCATGGATTGCACTGTGATCAGTTATGACACTTAGGTCCAGATCTACTATGCTGTGGGTTTTGAAAGAGTGGAGAGTTTGCCCATAGCAACCAATCAGATTCTAGCTGACATTCTCTAGAATGCAATAGTTAACTTCATGGATTGTGATCAGTTATGACACTTAGGTCCAGATCTACTATGCTGTGGGTTTTGAAAGAGTGGAGAGTTTGCCCATAGCAACCAATCAGATTCTAGCTGACATTCTCTAGAATGGAATGCGAAAATGAGAGTTAGAATCTGATTGGTTGCTGTAGGGAATATCTTCCCTTTTGAAAACCCGCAGCTTAGTAAATCTGGCCCCAAGACTGAAAATCTCACTGACTAGGAAAATGGAACATTGCATCCATAAAACAATCAATTAATTTAGAACACGTTTACAAGGTTGTACAGTATTCATATAACAAAATGGGTAATATCAATAGAGCAATATAGATATAGATACTTACAGTATGCATATATGTAAACTAGTTTCCTTAAAACTAACATGTTTTAAATAGCAGATAAAACTGTATAAATGTACATTGTTCATCAAACTGTTGTTTTTTCAGTGCAATATGCATATGTAGCCCTTGTAAATAGTTTGGTAAAATATTTGTGTAAATTTAAACTATAATCGCATATGAAATAAAGTGGGAGTTTTTTCTAAATCCACATTCAAAAATCATTACAAAAAACCCCCATAAAATTATGTAATGTATACGTATGTGCTGCGTTTCCTGCATATAATTTACCTATTGTATTTCTTAGAACTTGGATAGCACTTTCATGAAGAAAAATATTATAGTCGTAGGAATGGGATTTGTGTCTTGTAAGATAAATCAGGCAGGGCTATATTTTCTAATTTAAAGAAACAAGAGAATGTGGAACATGTGTAAATTCTTTGATATTGTAATCCAATAAGAGCAAGATGTTCTCCTTTCCAATTCTTCCCATTGAAGGCTTCCTCCTTCTTCTCCTTATGATTTGATGTGATCTCAACATTTTTGTCAACAGTCATGGGGATAATATAATTTTCATATCTATCTTTCTCTCTTTCCATGCACACTCAACCAATTTCTATTCTGGACGGAGCAGCCGTATTCATTTACACATATTACAGGAAATACATGAAATCAGCAACTACCATCGGGTCAAAAATGACTATTGAAAACATTTTTCTCCAATTGACCGAGGTATGCAGTCAAGATAAATGTCCCTTCTTTTATTCCTAATACCTCTAAACATTTCAGGGAACCTTTAATCACTGGTGGATTAATGCCAGAATTGCCTGTACATATTTTAGTCACGGGATAAGCTTATTCTTTCTGTATGGAATGATTTCATCTTGGTGGATTTGACTTTGGTCTTGAATTACAAGACTTATCTCCAGATCAGATCAGCTTCAGTTTGGTGTGTTATATTAATAATCTATGTAAGTGACTCCTTTTGTCTACTAACCCGAAAAATATTACATTACAACTACTGTGTATTTTTGATGCTACACAAATCTGACCAAAAGAAAAAAAAACTTAAAGATACAGACATTAAAATATGTATCTCCTTAAAGGTTCTCACTATATATCTGCAGTATAGATATTTAGAAATGATGATAAAGTATACGGGAGATCCAGTTTTGGGGCTGATTAAGTTGGGAATCATTTGCAAATAAAATCAGTAGCACCCATACCTCAAGCACTTAGGGCCTCATTCATTAAAATCGGTGGTCATCTCTTCTAATCTAAGTGTAATGTGTGCAGTGTATCGTGTGTAATAAAACTAATAAAAGGTTTGTGCACTCACCGTTTAATGTCAGCATCTTGGGAAGACTTCTTTTCTTCATTGTAGGATGTCTTCTTCTGTTTTCATCTTTTTTCATCCTTCATTGGAGGATCTAGTCCAGTTCTGTGGATGTTCTTCTGTTGCCATGATGCTGGGAACCTCCTCTTCTTCATCCGGCCTGCTTCTAATGACGAATAGGTCACTAGGGGGCAGTGTTTTATATAAGAGATGAAGTCAGTCACTGCCCCCTAGTGACCTATTCGTCATTAGAAGCAGGCCGGATGAAGAAGAGGAGGTTCCCAGCATCATGGGAACAGAAGAACATCCACAGAACTGGACTAGATCCTCCAATGAAGGATGAAAAAAGATGAAAACAGAAGAAGACATCCTACAATGAAGAAAAGAAGTCTTCCCAAGATGCTGACATTAAACGGTGAGTGCACAAACCTTTTATTAGTTTTATTACACACGATACACTGCACACATTACACTTAGATTAGAAGAGATGACCACCGATTTTAATGAATGAGGCCCTAAGTGCTTGAGGTATGGGTGCTACTGATTTTATTTGCAAATGATTCCCAACTTAATCAGCCCCAAAACTGAATCTCATGCAGGGAGCATGCTTTGCTTTTACTATTATTGCACACAGATACCTGATCAGCTTCACTTTTAAACTGCTAATTAGACT
>WWET01000372.1:369893-396964 GCA_011038615.1 Limnodynastes dumerilii
AATGAGATTTTTGGGTTTATTGCATTTGGCAATGTTTTATACATTTCTAGCACATTACGCATGTGATTTGACTTGTTTTCTACAAAAATATTTATGATGTATAAAATACACATGTTGTGGACTACAAATCTTCATTCACACATAGAGAAGGAATTTCTAAGTTCTGAAACTGATTGAAGGGGAACTAAGCCCTGAGCATAGGCCATTTATATACACGGGGGCAAACAGTCTAAATTCCAGAACATGCACATAGACAGACAGACAGACAGACAGACAGAGAGAGTTAGTTTTTAATCAGCAGCCAATTACGCTACTAGCATGTTTTTGGAATGGGGACATTACTGTGTGGTATAATCATGTGACTAAGAGACATTACTGTTGGACATAACCATATGACTGGACATTGCTGTGTGACAGAATCATTTGACCTGGGGCCATTGCTGTGCTACATAATTTATGTGACTGGGGCCATTAATGTGGTACATAATAATGTCAATGGCAACATTACTGTGTGACGTAATCATGTGCCTTGAGACATTACTTTGTGACATAATCATGTCACTGGGGACATTACTGTGTGGTATAATTCTGTCACTGGGGACATTACTGTGTGGTATAATTCTGTGACTGGAGATATTAATGTGTGACATAATCATGTGACCTGGAGACATTATTATGTGACATAATCATGCGACTGGGGACATTAATATATGACAATCATATCACTGGGGACATTAATATGTGACATAATCATGTGACTGGGGACATTACTGTGTGGTAATTATGTGACTGGGAACAGTAATGTGTGACATAATCATATGACTGGGGACATTAATGTGTGACATAATCATATGACTGGGGATATTAATGTGTGACATAATCATGTGACTGGGGACATTTCTGTGTGACATAATCATGTGACTGAGGACATTACTGTATCATGTGAAACTCCAGAATTAAGCACATCCATCTCTTCTAACATCTATGTGCCATTACAGTGTATTATACAAAACCTCAATGTTTGCAGTACCTCCCCGTAACTATGTCTGTCGTCTGCTGAGTAACTGATGTAAGGAGAGTAGGAGATCATATCAGGACGCTCAATATTATAGATGGCTTTATTTTTGGGAAGAGCCGCCAAATCCTTGTAGTCAATAATTTCTTCACCAAGTTTTGCCTAAGGAAAAGAGAGAGAGAGGATAGAGAGGAAACAGAGGTAAAAGTGCAGGAAGCGGTCATTTAAAGGAAACACAGCATAGGGCAAAGTCTCTGCACAGTCACACAAGCATGGCTACAAGAGCTGCAGGTAACATTTATAGTGTCACCTTCTGACATAGGAACAGTTCCACACTTCCTAGGATTAAAAAACGCCTGATTTTAAGTTGGCGCACAACACTTCTGTCCTTTAATTCCAACAGGTTTCTGACGGTGGGGCGGGTGCAAGCCCAAGGGGGAGGGGTTAATGTTTAAAGCGTACAGTATGGGCGTGCCTTACATCCACCACTGCATCCAGACTTCCAATCTTAAGTGAGGATGGTTTAGTAATCTTCAGGTAGTAGTCTCGGTTTGGGTCTGTGTTAGCATAGGGGAGTGGCTTCCTATATGCTTGCACGGAAAGCTGGATAGAGCCAGATAGGGTTCAATATCACAGTGTCTGCGGAAGTTTGGATTGGCTAGGTTGCGATGGCAATGACCTGGTATTACAGTGCACAGTATAGGTGCGCCCTCTCTCTCTCCGCATAGCAAACTGACGCCATTTGACGTTAGCAGGAGTCACAGAACTTAATGTAATACTCACTGATCAGCCACGGAGCACATATAAAGAAGCCACAACATGCTCAGAGCGAGTGGCAGCTCTGGACAAGTTACCCATACACAGGGTCTAAATTTATGGCTGTGTAGATAGGGAAGGGAGCTTTTGTCCTGAGCCTGGAGAGAGAGGGGGTAGGGGACTGATACTCAGCTCAGGTCTCCAGCAGCAGGTATCGGAAGCAGGAGACAGAGGAGTCACTGTCACCAGTCTCCTACCACCTATATCTGGTGCACATCAGTTGACTTCACAGTGAATCGGTCGCTGTGTATCATAACTGCAGGTCCGTGAAGCTCCACCTACATGGTGACTTCAATAGGGTGTGATGCGCAGTGGCCCCTTTCTGTCACCATCCATGCCCATATAAAATGGGTACGGCTGACCCTTTGCTGCAAGCAGTAAGACACTGCGGGCCTGATCCTAAACTATTAACATCACCCGAGCCGGAACAACGGAAATCCTTGCTTATGAAACTCAGTTCCATTCAATAGGAGTCCCATGAAGGGGGCATTTCCAGACACCCACATGCCTGATCCACCCGCACAACCATGCAGATGAATGTAAGTAGGCCATGGCAGACCCTCCAACATGACCCATTCCATTAGGTACAATGTATTCTGCTCCTGAGCTTCCAACGGTCAGTCACCTGGTTTAATTCACTTAACTGATATTTCAAAAACTGGAGGTTACCATAGTAACTGATAGTTAGAAACTGAGGAGAAGAGTATTTTGTACCTAATGGAATGGGTCATGCTGGATGGTCTGCGGTGGTGGGAGGATTTGCACGGAGCTGTGTTTGTATGGACCCAGATTCGTGCAGAGAATTTAAGGCAGGGTAAGAGTGACAGGGGAGTGGACTCTCCTCTCACGCGTGGACTTACTGACCTCCGTGCGTGTTCAGTCTGGATCAGACCCTGTATTATAATTAATTACTGGATAATGTTATGCACAGCCTTAGTAGCATGGACAAAGCTAAAGAAGCTGAGGAAGAAGTGACGTCTATGCAGCCATTACCATCCAATGACACAGAGAACTAAACACTGTACATTTCCCTTTGGTTCCTTAACACAAGACATTATTGTAACGGTATAGATTATTGTTCATCGGTTTTTCTTTAAAGGGTCACTGACGTCAGAACATATGCTGAACAGCCCAGCAGAGGGGAATGTATATGCTACATCTATGTTATCACTATCCAGTGATGCCACACACATCTTTTCCTAACAGAAGCGATGGTACAGTCATTATATACACTATTATAACTCAGTTAGCCTGGCAAAAATTGCTCTAGGCAATTAGGAGCTAGGGTAAGGGCAGGAACACAAGAGAACTATGCTAAACACAGAGCTCTACAACAAGCAGATCACTGCACACCATCCCTGCACAACATCACTGCCCACAATCAAGCACACCACCAATGCACACCATCACTGCACACCATCACTGCCCACCATCACTTACCACCATCAAGCACACCATCACTGCACCACACCAATGCATACCATCACTGTACATAACCACTGTACACTACCACTGTACATAACCACTGCACACCATCACTGCACACCATCACTGTACATCATCACTTATCACCATCAAGCACACCAACACTGCACCACACCAATGCACACCATCACTGTACATAACCACTGCACACCATCACTGCACACTACCACTGTACATCATCACTGCACACCAACACTGTACATCACCAATGCACACCATCATTGCCCACCAACAATGCATACCATCATTGCACCACAACAATGCACACCATCACTGCACACCACCAATGCACGCCATCACTGTACACCACCAATGCACACCATCACTGCACACCATCACTGCACACTACCAATGCACACCATCACTGTACATCACCAATGCACACCATCACTGCACACTACCAATGCACACCACCAATGCACACCATCACTGCACACCACCAATGCACACCATCACTGAACACCATCACTGCACACTACCAATGCACACCATCACTGCACACTACCAATGCACACCATCACTGCAGAAGCCAGGTAACCATCCCTTAAGTTTTTCATGTCATTTTTCATAAAACAATATGATATACAGCCCTATGAAATACAACCCTTTAACCTGTGACCCATGAGAAACTCACATAAATGACCCGGCTCGGGGATCCGGATGTACTTGAAGCTGGTACGGATATAATACTTTCTGAAGACGTCCGTGTCTCCTACGGCAAAAAGAGAGAGAAGATTAACGTAAAGATAATGAAGCACAACAAAAACATGATCACACACAGGGAAGTGTCCTCCAGCTAGATCTCTCTGTCCTGTTTCTCCTGTAATATGATGTATCAATCACAGGGGATGAACCTGTATCTATATTCTTTGCATTAGGTGCATGATGTACAGTATATGGGCCTGATTCAGACTTAAGAAGGAGCTTGAAAATAAGAGAGGAAAGTTACTCCTGGGCTAAACCATGGTGATTGCAGGGGAGTCATATTTCATCTGTTGCAAACAGTATTAGAGTTGAGAGGTGATGTTTCCTATCCCAAGTCTAAATAACAGTGTGATAGTAAAGCTGGTCAGTATCTGTGTGCAGTAAGCAATTCAAAGGTATATCCCTGCATGCAAAGACTACAATTACCTTGACTCCCCCTGAAATCAACATGGTTTTGCCCAGGTGTAACTTTAAGTTCTTATTTTCAGCCTCTGAATCAGGGCCCGAATCAGGTCCAATATCTATCCACAATCCTTACCGAATACCCCTTTGCAGGCAATATGCCTCTCGCTGTGAGTATCGCTATGCTGGCACTGAGCCCTTGATCGATATCGCTAATGAACACATATGTCAGGGATAGGTCTGAGGGGCCTATACTGGGTGTGTTCAACTACAGGTGTTGTGAAACTACAACTCCCAGCACGCTCCAGCAGCATAGGCATAGCTGACACTTGATGGGACTTGTTCATCTGTAGTACAATCTGTTTCACGTCATCTTTAGCCACAGGTTGCCTTTGTCTGTCCTATTCTGTACATTGACTAGGAGTGAACACCCCCTTACACACTCAAACCAGCCCCTATGTCAGAAACACAGCTGCAATCTGACTGAAATGCCCAGAGGTGCAGCATAATTCATAGTACTTCCATTAGGGGGCAGAAGTAGACTGACTCGGCACCATAGTAAGGAGGTGGGGCCCGAGTGTGGATGGGGGTGGAGGATTTGGACTTGTGCAGTGCCAAATAGAGGCACATGTACAGGCAGCTGGCAGAGACTGGCAGCTTAGGACAACGCCCAGCACTCTGTCTATGAGCAGCTGCAGACCCTCCAACAGAGCTTCCAACTGTCTCTCATCTGGTTTTAATGAATTAATTGATGTTTAAAAAACTTTTTTATCTTCCACAAAGTTGGTTACCATAGTAACTGACAGCTCAGATCAGGAGTGGAGTATTCTGTACCTAGTGGAATGGAGAGTCTGCAGCTGCTGGCATTGTATTTATAAACACCGCTCACCACCCATAGACTGAGTGCGGGGTGTAGTGTTAGGTTGCCTGCCACTGACAGCTTAGAGTTCCATGGCAGATGCCACGTGCCCCCGTCTCCTCGGGTGTGGTTTGCCGGTCCGATGTGTCCATTTGCGGGACACCGTTTTCCAGCAAACCAGCCAAGAATTTCTCTCCAGCTGCAATCAAGACAGTGCGGTCACCGCGAGCAACAAGCGTCCGATTGTTCCAATGGCGACTGGTATGGTTTTCTCCTAACTCCTACCCTAATCCTCACCCAAAACCTCCCCTTCTTTTACCCTGACCTTAACCCTCCATGTCCTGCAGCCTACCCCTAACCTCCCCCTTCTCGCAGTCAAACTCTAACCATCACCAGCTTGCTGCAGCCTGTCCTCAGCCCACCGCAGACAGACTGGGAACGGGTACTTATTCGCAAAAAAGGGCCGTTAGCTTTAAATTCCTGTTTCCAATCGTAATAATCGAAATGCGTAACACAGATCCAGCCACAATTCAGTTCAACCAGCCAATCACACTGGCAACTGCATCCCCTCTCCTCCAGGCCACATGCACCTATTGTCACCTGTTCCTCCTACAACGTTTACTAGGTAAATTATTCTCTCTTTTATAAATGAGAAAGTAAACAGATCAGGTGCTGCTACGAGTTTGTTATTACAGAATATCATTTTTATCTGGTTTATTTTATCTGATATTTATTAATAAGTTTATCACCATATCCATATTGGATTATAGAATATACCATACTTAGTGACTTTGGGTTTTCTTTAGCTTTCAGAGGTATTTTTATTGATTCCTTTTCACCTATCCCACTAATCTCATTCACCTTCGATTTTTGTCAATAATTTCTGTTTTATTACGATTGCATAGATATACATTCCCCTTGCACACCAAGTACCCGATTCCCAGCAGCGCAAATTAGATTTCTATCCCCCGTTTTTAACACATGTCAGGGATAGGTCTGAGGGGCCTGGGTGTGTTCAACTACAGGTGTTGTGAAACTACAACTCCCAGCATGCTCCAGCAGCATAGACATAGCTGACACTTGATGGGACTTCTTCATCTGTAGTACAATCCGTTTCACGTCATCTTTAGCCACAGGTTGCCTATGTCTGCCCTATTCTGTACACTGAGTAGGAGTGAACACCCCCTTACACACTCAAACCAGCCCCTATGTCAGAAACACAGCCGCAAACTGACTGAAATGCCCAGAGGTGCAGCATAATTCATAGTACTTCCATTCAGGGGCGGAAGTAGACTGACTCGGCACCATAGTAAGGAGGTGGGGCCCGAGTGTGGATGGAGGTGGAGGATTTGGACTTGTGCAGTGCCAAATAGAGGCACATGTACAGGCAGCTGGCAGAGACTGGCAGCTTAGGACAACGCCCAGCACTCTGTCTATGGGCAGCTGCAGACCCTCCAACAGAGCTTCCAACTGTCTCTCACCTGGTTTTAATGAATTAATTGATGTTTAAAAAACTTTTTTATCTTCCACAAAGTTGGTTACCATAGTAACTGACAGCTCAGATCAGGAGTGGAGTATTCTGTACCTAGTGGAATGGAGAGTCTGCAGCTGCTGGCATTGTATTTATAAACACCGCTCACCACCCATAGACTGAGTGCGGGGTGTAGTGTTAGGTTGCCTGCCACTGACAGCTTACAGTTCCATGGCAGCTGCCACGTGCACCCCTCTCCTCGGGTGTGGTTTGCCGGTCCGATGCGCCCATTTGTGGGACACCGTTTTCCAGCAAACCAGCCACAAATTGCTCTCCATCAAGACAGTGCGGTCACCGCGAGCAACCAGCATCCAATTGTTCCAATGGCGACCGGTAAGATTTTCCCCTAACGCTTACCCTAATCCTCACCCAAAACCTCCCCTTCTTTTACCCTGACCTTAACCCTCCATGTCCTGTAGCCTAACCCTAACTTTACCCTTCTCGCAGCCTAACTTTAACCTTCACCAGCTCGCTGCAGCCTGTCCTCAGCTCACCGCAGACAGACTGGGAACGGGTACTTATTAGAAAAAGGGCCGTCAGCTTTAAATTCCTGTTTCCAATCGGAATAATCGGAATGCGTAACACAGATCCAGCCACAATTCAGTTCAACCAGCCAATCACACTGGCAACTGCATCCCCTCTCCTCCAGGCCACATGCACCTATTGTCACCTGTTCTTCCTACAACGTTTACTAGGTAAATTATTCTCTCTTTTATAAATGATTTCGATTTTATGTCATATTCCAGAAAACAAAAGTCAACAGATCAGGTGCTGCTACGAGTTTGTTATTACAGAATAGATAATAAGGACATGTGCTAGTCATATAGTCCATCCATTACTCATTATAATCATCCATTAGTTTATTATCTGCTGGAGGCAGCATCAGAATAGATCCCACGTTATACATTTACCTTGTTTCTTTCCTCTGTTTTGGCGGCCTGTCGGCATATCGGATGCCATATTGAGTTTCCTGTGACAAAAAGACAAATTCCATAAAATACATGAAACTTTAGTTATTTAACCATGTCTGAGTCTTCATTCACCTCTCCACAGATAAAGGATCATGAAGCACATACATCAGATATGTAGCAGCAGCAGGTCCCGGGCCCTGTATAACTGCTCCTTGCACAGCTCCTGCTCCACAGCTTCATAATAATGCTATGGATCCCAAGGTTCTATATACCCGATCATGACTGTAGGCTGTATGGTGCTCATTATATGTAGCGTCACATTCTGTGTTTCTGTCTTATTTTTGCCAACTAGGATCTAGGCTACTGACAGTCTTCATTGTTAGCAGGTAACATTTACATCAAACGAATGTGATGTATAAAGTACAATTTTTGATTACCTTGCAGATACATTTCCTCGCCTTCGCCAAACATCTGGTTACACCGGACACAACGTGCGCAGGTTGGGTGATAATGCTTTTCTCCAGCCTGTGTAAAACATGTATTTGCATTAATATATATATACACACACACACACACACACACACACAGTATTAGAGATGAACAGTACAGGACTGGGGACCGTGTTAACACCTAAGACGCTCCGGCTTCTTAGGTGTGGAGTCTTAAGAATGAGCCTACGCATGTGTAGCAAATCATTTATGCAATCTACGCACCACTTAGGCACATAGATTGACTGCGTGCGGTCTTTAAAGGCATTCCAACGGCACACGCCGTGTAAATGTCCCGGTTGAATTATGGAAGGAATATGGCAATTATACAAACTGGAGTTATCTGTGTTTTATGGTTCTTGGAAACATTTAGTAACAAAAGATTCGTACAATAAATGCCAGACATGGTATGAAAGCCATGACATATGTATTAGTAGGATCCAGTTATAGACTAGCATATATGGGCCTGATTCAGAGGCTGAAAATAAGAACGTAAAGTTACACCTGGGAAAAACCATGTTGATTTCAGGGGGAGTCAAGTTAATGTTATTCTATGCATGCAGGGAGAATGCTTTGCTTTTACTTATTGCACACAGATACCTGATCAGCTTCACTTTTAAACTGCTAATTAGACTTGAGCTGGGTAACATCCCCTTTTAACTATAATACTGTTGCAACAAATTAAATTTGACTCCCCTGAAATCAACATGGTTTAGCCCAGGTGTAACTTTAAGTTCTTATTTTCAATCTCTGAATCAGGGCCTATGTCACAAGAAGCGTTCACAAGTGCTGGATTTCATTCCTGTGGTTCATACAGACCTTGGGCTATATGCAATGAGCAGTAAGATCTGTTTTATGCAGGATTTAAATGTATTTAGATTATTTTTAACCTGATCCAGATTTCCAGACACCTCCCTCGTATCCCTGCTGTGTCCAGCCTTCTGTAATAGTGCATCGGAGACCACTCCCCTTGACCTTCAGTGTTTTTTCAACACCAGGACCCTACCTTAATATTCATGCACTGTCCGCTTGGAAAATGGGTTCTGTGTGTAAATGGGGTGTGGGTCCCTGGTAAGAACGGTCCAATTTCGAGAGGGACGTTTTCTCTCAGCCGGTTCCGAACTGGCTGGGATTTCGATTGCTTATGCCTCGATAAGGAATAGCAATTGATCCCTGGTGCTCCGAAAGATAAGTGTTAAAAACTACCCCAACCCTTCCCCTTATTCTAACGCTAACTCTCCCCTTCCATTACCCTAACCCTCTCCTTTTATAACCCTAATCCTAACCTTCCCTTCCCCGCAGCCTGACCCTAACCCTCCCCTTTTATGACCGTAATCCTAACCTTCCCTTCCCCTCAGCCTGACCTTTACCTTCCATTCCCCGCAGCCTGACCCTTACCTTCCATTCCCCACAGCCTGACCTTTACCTTCCATTCCCCGCAGCCTGACCCTTACCTTCCATTCCCCACAGCCTGACCCTTACCTTCCATTCCCCGCAGCCTGACCCTAACCCTCCCCTTTTATGACCCTAATCCTAACCTTCCCTTGCCCGCAGCCTGACCTTTACCTTCCATTCCCCGCAGCCTGACCCTTACCTTCCCTTCCCCGCAGCCTGACCCTAACCTTCCCTTCCCCACAGCCAAACCCTTCCCTTCCATTCCCCACACACTGACCCTATAACCTTCCCTTCCCCGCAGCCTGACCCTTACTTTTCATTCCCCACAGCCTGACCCTAACCTTCCTTTCCCCACACACTGACCCTATAACCTTCCCTTCCCCGCAGCCTGACCTTTACCTTCCATTCCCCGCAGCCTGACCCTTACCTTCCATTCCCCGCAGCCTGACCCTAACACTAACCCTCCCTTCCCCAAAGTCCCTGGAGACGTTACTCACCTTTCGGGAGACACCTTAGCCCTTTCTCAAAAGACTTTTGAGAAAGGGCTAAGCCTGAAATGTGTTAAGGATTCTCCGTTGGCTGTATCCAGGTGTCTCCCTTTCCAGTGCTCACGTCTCCTGTCGGGATTTTTATTGTTCATATCCTTCCTGAGTATGCCGAACGGCACACTAACCCATTCATTAAAAAAAAATTACAAAATGGACCCCTGTTCGAAATAGAGACAGCCAAAAAAGAAGAAAGAAATGGAGATGTTGCCAATAGCAACCAATCAGATTCTGAAATGCTCAGTGCTTTTGTAGACACTCTAAGTTGATCGTACAATCTTGCATACTTGCATAGTATGTGGCGGCTTACATCTGTTCCAATCACTAATATACAAATTTAGTTTGAATCGAATTGCAGCCAGCAAGATCAGCCAATCAGCTGACTCCTGACTGCCCAACTTAAACTAATACACTTTTGTAGACGGATTAAATATCCATATATAACAGCTATGGCATGCCAATAAGAGAAGAGAAATATGAATATTCGGTTAGTTGAAAATTCATGCAATTAATTCTATTTGTTTAAGATTAAAGGGAACAGAACAGATATTGGAAAAAAAAGGTGGAAAAAGGGCAACAGACTGTATTTTGACAGCAAGAGGCTACCTTAAGTTTTTTCTAAAGTGTGCCAAAATTCCAATGGGGAAAGGGAATGTCCACTTCACAAACACACCTTGGCAAAAGTTTAAAAGGGGTTGCAATGTGACAGAAGAACATTCAGCTAAATTCAAGAGCCTGGATCAAGTCTCATATGGGCTGCACTTGTAGATGTAAGAAGATTTACAAATAATAATAATGCTTTAAAATATCCTGTAAAATGTTTTCTTTTTTTTTTTAAACTAAAAGTAAAACAATAAATCCCCTTAAATGAGGTCACTATTGGATGTCTATGTATGTATGTATGTATGTATGTATGTATGTATGTATGGTGACTATGTATTGCTGACTGCATAAGGGGGGTTATGGGGTTTCTCTATTAGACCCACCAATTATTTTGTTACATGACTAACTCCAACTACAGAGCTTCTCATTTTCCTAAAATGATAATACTCCTAAAACCCGTCTGCCCTCCCACCCAGCTGGAGTAGAACTAATTGCAGTGTTAAAAATTCCTTGTAAATTGAGATAATTTGAGCAATTTAAGTAGCAAATTAGAGTAACACTTTGATGAGATGCCCATAGTATATTCCTCAGCAACTGATAGAGACAAAACATGTTTATACATGCAGTTTTTTTTTACACTATCAATATGCAGATACATTAGAGATTACCTGTGTTCTTGCAACTAGGCGGTTGCTTGGCCTGACACAGAGACATATAAACGATATCATAGCATATCTTTGTGCATTTTTACTCCTTGCACATCCAAAAAGTAGTGCAGGCAAATGCGACTCTTTAAAGTATTGCACAGCTATGGTCTGTGATCAAAGTGCAGGAGCATGCTCTTACTGTTCATGTAGACCTTTTAAAGTAAGAGCGTGCTCCTGCAATTGAGCCCAATGCAGAGCCGAACATTTTTGGCAAATTTCCACAAATTTGCACAATTGGATCATTTGCATTATCTACAGGGCATGCCTAATCGCAGGACTATGATGTCACACCTATAAAACACCTAGACAAATATATTATATTGCTTAATAATGGTGGACCCAGAGGTGTAACTAGGGTGAGTTGTATAGGGCATGTGCCCTGGGTGCCAATGGAAACCCAGGTCCAAGGGGGTGCCATAATATTTTTTTTATTTTTAAGTAAAAGGGGTAGGGGCGCATTTTTCTCATTTGCCCAGGGTTCCATCAACTTTAGTTATGCCACTGGGTGTACCGCATAGGTGATGGAACAAATGTGAAGGGTACTCCATTAAGAGGAGAGCAGGGAGCGCCTTGTAAGTCTTTATGACTGAAATGCTGGCATATCAGTCACATAGACTCATCAGCACTGAATGATCCACATCCCTCCTGGGAATGCAAAAAGCGGACATATTCTGATTGGAAAGTACCCAATGTCATAAGTCTATAGTAATAATAATAATAATAATAATAATAATAATAATAATAATAATATCAATAATAATAATAATAATAATAATAATAATAATAATAATAATAATAATAATAATAATAATAATAATAATAATAATAATAATAATAATAATAATAATAATAATAATAATAATAATAATAATAATAATAATAATAATAATAATAATAATAATAATAATAATAATAATAATAATAATAATAATAATAATAATAATAATAATAATAATAATATCAATAATAATAATAATAATCATCATCATCATGTTGGAATTAGGAAATAAAAAAATATTTTAATTAGCATTTTAAACTGATATTGAGATTAAAACCATTTGAAAAACAGAGTTGATGTCATTATGTGATTTTGTCTTAAATAAATCTTAATTGTATGTTTTTATTTGTACAAAAATATATAAATAATTGTTAGACGAAGTTAATGTGTGTTAGTATTTTAATTGCTCTGTCCATAGAGAGGTTTCAACAGATAACATATAATTTAAATTCAAGTCTCCTGTAACATTATTTAATATTGCTCTTTTTATTAATTGTTCACCCACCCATGTACTCTATTTGCCAGAAAGCCCTTATGGCTTTGAGGCTTGGTTAGCAGAACATAAACATTATAAAAAAAAAAAAGAATTGAAAAGGATGAAGAGCATGTACACAATATTTCAGAGTGCACTTTGCAGGACAAATTCAGAACAATTCAGGTACAAAAAGAAAATTGTGGGGAAGTGGAGACTGATTGGATGATATATATACACTTAAGGCTCAGTTTTTACTCTAGGCACACAGCCCTTTCCCTTTCCTGTTTAATTGACAATACTGGGTTTGGTTGTGATTGTCATTAGGTAATTATACATCATTAGAGAGTTCGGAAAGGGTAGCAATATAAGAATGTAACTGATAATGTTCAAATGCATTAGAAAATTGTGACAAACTTGCATACATGGTTTATAGGTATTTGTTGTTCAAATTTACCACAGAGCTTGAAGTGGTTATTTTTATTAAAATCTTATGAGCTATAGGATTCCGATACTCTTCTTTGGGATAGGAAACATCACCTCTCAACTCTAATACTGTTTGCAACAGATGAAATATGACTCCCCTGCAATCACCATGGTTTAGCCCAGGAGTAACTCATTTCAAGCACTTACTTCAGTCTGGATCCAGCCCATTGCCACACAATGCAGAGGGAGGCATTGCAATCGTACAGTATGGACCGGGTTAGGCCGTTACATATGTGATTCCATTACGTACGTCAGTACTTACGCTTTGAAAAGTTAAGGTAGATTTGTAACAAGCTACGCGATGAAATGTAACAAGCACTTAGGTCTGGATCTGGCCCAATGCATAGGGGAAAATACTCATTGTGAACACCTGTACTCAGACCCAGTTTTCAAAGGCAGAACTTATTACCACTGAGTCTCATAGAAAATGTAGTTGTGGATCTAGTGGACTGGATCCAGACCTCCGACACCACTGCCATTGGAGCTCCGATGACAGCAGTGGTGGAGTTAAGATGCTGGTCCGCGTCAGATCCAGTCCAGTGTGTGTGATAGCGGATGCAAGGGACTTCCGAGAGCGAGCCCCTATATTAACTTTTCTACACTGTAGCATACCCTCCAACATGACCCATTCTATTAGGTACCAAATACTCTGCTCCTCAGTTTCTAACTGTCAGTTACTATGGTAACCCCCTTTGTGGTTGTGGTAATTATCAGTTAAGTCAATTCAGCGGGTGAGTGACAGTTGGAAGCTCAGGTGCGGAGTATATTGTACCTAATGGAATGGGTCATGTGGGAGGGTCTGCTGTAGCCATTTTGTGCGGGGAACTTAGGGTCGCACGTAAGGGCTAAACCCTGTGTGAGCAGCATATCTCACCCTTCCACCAAGCGTACTTCATGTCCACTTGCCTCCCTGTCCCACCCCCGCAGGAACGGGAATGCGGAGAGTGTGCATGCGTAAACATAAAAAGGGGCGGGTTTCCACACACGAATAGCGCCAACCAGAACTTTTGCATTTGTCTGCATTCGGTCCCATGCTACCATTTTGGCTTCCTGGTACCCTCCAGCTCTGCTCTCAGCTCTTATGTGCTTGGCTTGTATGCTGCATCGTACACCTAGAGAGGTCTCTTAGGACAGTGAAACATTACCACCTTGGGGGCAGGGGTAAATGGGCACCTGTACCAGCTCACATGATCTGTACTAAACTCCAAGACCCTCATTCACACTTAATAACGTACCTAAATATGTTCAGGCAGTGTGTGTATTTTAGCAAACATAAAGCAAAAATGTCCCGCACTGTAATCAATAATAAAACCAATGAAGAATTGCCCCAATGCAAAATATAATGCTCTTAACGCTAAGTGACTTATGATAAAGCTCATGTTGGGACCGAAAGCTCCAGATGGAGACACAGTGAACCTGATTCACACTTAAGAATTCGTATGATTTTAGGTGCGTATATTGAAGAACGGATGCACTGCGCATGCGTAGTAACTTTTATACGCTATTTGTGTTGGACTTAAGTTCGCAAATTCCGTGTTTATACACTACGAACTTAAAATCTGTAGGTTCGTAGTAACATACGAAAAAATGGGCGTTCCATGCATAATGAACTCAGCAGATAGGAAGATTTGGGTGGAGAGAGGCATTTAAATGACCAAATGAAGGCGCAGTTTTGCAGATAAGTTCCTAAGTAGACGCTCTACGCATTCAAATGCAAACCAGTTAAGGGAGCCCTATGGCCCTCGTAAGTCACATAACCTGAAAACCGGGGGCGTGCCGAGGGCGTTTCATTGCTATTAGTTGCGTATATTTAGGAACCTATCGCGTTCTTAAGTGTGAATCAGGTCCAGTGTGTGTATCTTGGTGTCATGGGAGTTGCCTTGCCACTTAGGTGCGTAGAACCTGTGAATCAGGCCCCAGGTTACAATGCAGTGACAAAGCAGACTGGTATCCGCCACTTACTTGCTAATGTATTCAGCCTTCAGATGGACGCCACAGGTTTTGCATTTAAAACAGTCTAAGTGCCAGTGTTTTTCCAGGGCAACCAATGACTGCCCATTTTTTATCTCCAAGCCGCAGCCCCCACAGTCTGTAAATGAGGACAACAATCAGGTTAGGAGCCTGGCTGTAGAAGTCACTGCACCTGTCTGTGTACACATTCAGCAATAGTGTCATGACTCATTGGTTTCACAGAAGATGCTCCGAGCTGCATTCAGATATCTGACTTTACATGGATTTATCATAAAACATTCTCTCTAAGGTAATATTGGATGTCCGGCTGTTGTGGAACTATAAGATCCACAAACTAAACAACACTACTGCAGGCAATTATACTGTATATTTACTGAGCTCTGTGTATAATGCACGTCTGTCTGACCAATCAAATCAACTTCTACGTTATTAATGCAAGTCACCAACAGTGGGCGCAATTCAGGGGTGAGTGTGTGCCAGCTGATGTGACGTGTATCTGCCTGATCTTCACATCAGAGCACAACTCAACTTGCGTTCCAAGGGGTGTGTTGAGGCAGGGAAGGGGTTGGAAGGACGTGGTCAATGTCCAGGATGGGCGTGGCCCAAGCAGGTGACCTTGATCCAGAGCTGAACAGAGACGTATAAAAGGGCAGTTTACGTCAAGACATTTGCACCAGCCACAGGTCATGTCTAAGGGCACTGTCAGAGTCGGATTAACCTCAGGACGATCGGGGCAGTCGCCCCGGGGCCCTCACACAAAGGGCCCCCACTAACATCTAGGGCCAGATTTATTAAGCTGTAGGATTGGAAAAGGGAGATGTTGCCCACAGCAACCAATCAGATTCTGGGCCGGATTCACAAGACCATACGTGGCACACATACGGTCTTAAAATACCGATAGAAGTTACAACACATGCTTAGTAACTTTTTTACGCAATCTACATTTCGTTTTGTTACGTAGATTGCGTATATGTGGTCTTGGGAGTACACTACGCACCGTGCAGACTTTTGAAACTCCATGCATACGTAAAGCAAGCGCAATTCTGGACCAGGCCCTTTGTATTAGCATTACAGAAAATCCTGTAGTGTATACCCAGCCTAAGAGCGCGGAGGAATTTTATTACCTCTCTCTTCTTACTATATAGATACTGGTCATGCATTGTAGGATATCTCCGGTGACCAACATGAGGCTCCAATTGTTGGAGGGGAATTGCATAGTGCAACTAACAGATAATTGGGGCTATCTCCCACTACCGTGTGTCCTAACAGAATGGATCCAGGAAGCCTGAACCAGTGTGGGTCAGTGGTGAGAGCAGCCCTTCTACGAAAGGGCCATTTTCAAAATGGCTCTGAAATAGATTGCTCCTGCCTCGACGAGGAGAAGCAATCGAACATCCCAGGACGAACCTGCAGCGACGATTAATGAGTATTTTCCCAAACCCAACCCTTATCCTAATCCCCACCCTCCCCTTCCATTACCCTGACCCTCTTTTCCATGCACCCTAACCCTAAGACTCCCTTCCCTGCAGCCTGACCCTAAGACTCCCTTTACTGCAGCCTGACCCTAAGACTCCCTTTCCTGCAGCCTGACCCTAAGACTCCCTTCCCTGTAGCCTGACCCTAAAACCCCTTTCACACCGCCACCAAATACCCGGGAATTGGCAAAAACCTGTGTATTTGGTGGCGATGAGAAACGTCCACTTCCGGTCAACCCGGGTCGAAAAAAGAAGGGTTATTCCCGGGTCCTACCCGGGAAGGGTGGCAGTGTGAAAGCTCCAGGGTTGTTTTCAACCCGGATCTTTCATATTACCTCCCGATTGGTTCAGAGTTGCTTACTGTTGCTATGGCAACAGTAAACAAATCTGTTTTCAGCGTCAGAAAGTAAAAAAAAAAACATGTTACAAGTATACGGCATGCTGATACTTGTAGTGCTACATGCCCAAGGATGGCAGGGCATGCTAGCGCTTGGAGAACCGCAAGTGCCAGCATGCCCTGTCATGCGTTACAACCAAACACAAATGAATCCCCCTCCTAGCTACAAAATAAAATATAGGGCCGGCCCCCTACCATTAAAAAAGACTTAACATTTAATTCCCCCCTATAAATAAACAATGATTATTTAACACCCCAAATAATAAAAAAAAATTACTGCTGGCAGGGAAGGGGTTGGAAGGACATGGACAATGTCCAGGATGGGCATGGCCCAAGCAGGTAACCTTCATCCAGAGCCGAACAGAGACATATAAAAGGGCAGTTTATGTCAAGACATTTGCACCAGCCACAGGGCACTGTCAGGGTCGGATTAACCTCAGGGTGATCGGGACAGTCGCCCCGGGGCCCTCACACAAAGGGCCCCCACTAACATCTAGGGCCAGATTTACTAAGCTGTAGGTTTGGAAAAGGGAAATGTTGCCCACAGCAACCAATTAGATTTTGGGCCGGATTCACAAGACCATATGTGGCGCACTTACGGTCTTAAAATACCGATAGAAGTTACTACACATGCGTAGTAACTTTTTTACGCAATCTACATTTCGTTTGGTTACGTAGATTGCGTATATGTGGTCTTGGGAGTACACTACGCACTTCCGTGCAGACTTTTGAAACTCCATGCATACGTAAAGCAAACGCAATTCTGGACCAGGCCCTTTGTATTAGCATTACAGGAAATCCTGTAGTGTATACCCAGCCTAAGAGCGCGGAGGAATTTGATCACCTCTCTCTCCTTACTATATAGACACTGGTCATGCATTGTAGGATATCTCCGGTGACCAACATAAGGCTCCAATTGTTGGAGGGGAATTGTATAGCGCAACTACCAGATAATCGGGGCTAACAGAATGGACCCAGGAAGTCTGAAACAGTGTGGGTCGGTGGATAGAGCAGCCCTTTTACGAAAGGGCCATTTTCAAAATGGCTCTGAAATCAATTGCTCCTGCCTCGATGAGGAGAAGCAATCGAACATCCCAGGACTAACCTGCAGCGACGATTAATGAGTATTTTCCCAATCCCAACCCTTATCCTAATCCCCACCCTCCCCTTCCATTACCCTAACCCTCTTTTCCCTGCACTCTAACCCTAAGACTCCCCTCCCCACAGCCTAACCCTAAGACTCCCTTCCTCGCAGCCTGACCCTAAGATTCCCCTCCCTGCAGGCTAACCCTAAGATGCCCCTCCTCGCAGCCTAGCCCTAAGACTCCCCTGCTCGCAGCCTAACCCTAAGCCTCCCCTCCACTAACTTTGTGTTCTGCACGGCGAGTCTACGCAAAGTGTACAGTGGCGTTCCATCGAGTGCTTGGGGTGCATTTTGGAAAGGCAATTATTATTCAGCATATTTACCCTTTCAGTATGAAAAACTTCTAATTGGGCAGCTTTTCAAAAAAACAGACAGCGGAAAATGAGCTATTGGCTGTCTGTATTTTGTAAATCTGATTTTTTTAGCGGAGAACAGAACCCGTCTGAACAATCTGATTATGGGATGAGAGCGTTTCTTGATGGCCTTGTGGGCAAACCTGTCAATGCCATACACAGCATGCATCGGCCATCTGCAGCACTAGAGGTGTTATAAGACTACAAGTTCCATCATGCTTTGCAAAGTACCACAGTGTGTGTCAGCTTTAGACAAATGTCAGGTGATCTGCATATAATTGGATATCATTCCAGCTTAGCCGTGATAGAGTCGACCAATATGGGGGCATTAATAAACAATTGCATTGATCAGCCAGGCAGAGTATATCAGATTGTTGTGTACAACACCTTTAATCCTTTGCAGAAGCAATCTATTATTGTACTAATAAAAATCCACAGCTCAGGTAATCCAATCCTATCAGAAGGTTCAAATGAGTTCTGAACCCAATAAATTGAAATTGACCTGAATAGTAATGACTTGACCTCCTGATTCTGTAACACTGTAATGACTGGGGAGGAAGCCGTCCTGAGCACAGTCTCTCTGTGCCCCCTCCCTGCTGAGGACTCTGTGTGTGAGATCTAATGACGGATTCTGGGAAGCATCCTCTGTGTTCTGCGAGCAGTAAACATTTGTTCAGTGTCTCCATTTAGCAAGACGCCAGTAAACTAAATCTAGGCAGAGCTTTAGCACAAAGCAGGACTTTGCTAAGTACTGCCTGCAGTAAACTTTATATTGAATGGATGGATCTGATTGATCAAGTAGTATTCATGGCCATGAGAGACATGCAGTTGCCAGAGCTTGGACTTTCGGATACGAGAAGTAGATGCAGAGGTGTAAGCGTATCAGCACAGATCGATCGGATGCCTACGCAAGAACAGCATATAGATGCAGATACAGAACGTGACCATATACTTTGCACAAGTGCTGGGTACTTCATGTATACTGGAAACTGAAATCGTTTGAGCACTAAACCTACATCCTGGAACAGACTCAGCCAACCTGTGACTCTATCTAGGTGTTGTGAAACTACAAGTTCCAGCATGCTTTGTCGGGTATCCGTTATGCTTCTGCATGCTGGGACTCGTAGTTTCTCAACACCAGGATAGCCACAGATTGGTGAGTTTTTAGAATGATTTTAGGCAATTAGTTTTTATTTATTTATTAATAACAATATTTATTTTGGATGTACACAAAGCACCAGCATCAACTCCATAACTTGTGTGTTGCGCTTGAAGTATGGCGCAATGCAGTCAGTGGGGGGGGGATGCACTGCAAGATGTTGCCAGGCTAGAGAGAAACGCAGCGCTGACCTTCCCAAGAGCTGTGCTGCCTCAGCCTGCCTATCATACAGACAGTGTGACAGGTTCTGCGGTGCACCAATAAGGGATTGCCTGTTGCTGTTGAACATAAGGCGCTTGATGAGCCAGTGAGCCAAGCTCCCGCATGCATGAGGTTAAACAGCAATAGGAAAGCTCCTGTCTGTATGATAGGCAGGCTGAAGTAGCACAGTTCCTGTACTCCGAAAGAAGGCGCAAACGTTTAGTCTGCAGGGAGGCGCCGAGCACCCTAACGCCGGCCCAGCCCACAACGTAAAGATTCCACAATACTGCACTTGTGTCTTCCTGATCACAAGTGCTAGAGAATATGGGGACACTGGAATCATATGGCTCCACGGCTATACGGACATATAAAATGTAAATAAAAGTGTGATTTATTTTTCTGTAGATAAGAAACATAACGCTGTTAATAAAATAGAAGCACCAGGAAGATACAGAAATCACTTACTTCTCAGAGACTGGATGGAGAAATTACTGTTGCCAACAGTGGGTGAGACGGAACATTTTTGGCATATGCACTCCTTGCCATTGAAGGTCACACGGTCACCGGGAGGGAACGGGTTTCTGGAACATATTACAGGAATGAATTACAATTAGGAACTTTCTGAAGACCTTAAATATCCGCAGTAGACATAAATTGCGATTTCAGACAAAGGACTGGACCCAGAACTAATAACGATAGGAGACTTCCATACACCACATACATAAGTCACCTCTCAGTCTGTACTGCGCAGGGGCAGTGCCCAGAATTCTGCATTGGAATGTATCCGTATCGGGACCCCTCGCCATGCATATGAGATACACCAGGGTCGCCAACTCTGCCGGAATATCCGGAGGACAATCGAAATTTGGGCAGTTCTCCCGGTATCTCGGGAAAGCTCCTGCAAGTCCCGACCCCCTTATCACTATCTATTGTAATCCCTAGAGTTACTAGGCATGGGTGGGACTTGATGACGTCATCAAGCTTCACCCATCCCCTAGAGATTAAAGGAGTGATTGACAGGGGGTGGGGCTTGATGATGTGATTTGCATAAAGCGCATCCTTAAGCCCTTCCCCCTGCAGAAATCTATGGCTTCCCTCCATGTTCTCCCAGAGGGAAGCTTTAAAAGTCGACAACCCTGAGAAACTCGTGGTGGGTGGGCTATGGAATGGTAATCATGCAGTAAAGCCCTTAGATACGATGCATCATTCCTTGAGACTTAAGGCTGGGTCATGCATGTGGAAGGCCTGTATGTGTGAGAGGTGCAGGGGGTGTGTAAACCAACGGACAGAATTTACTTGCAGTTCAGGATCCGGGACCACCCCCAGGATATCACTAATTAAATGTTAACAGAAGCTTCAGCCATATAGAAGTGTATATATAAACTAATGCTGCACTGGGAGCTCAGAGCAGAGAATGAGCCCTAGACTGGATCCAGTCCCTTTATAGGAATAATAATATGAATAATATAAACCATTACTATTATACTACTATTATTATTGCAGTATTGGAGAGGTTGCTCTATTGTAATCTTCCATTCTTTGTTTCCCTAGGTATAACAGAATAATTAGCTTATATTGCTCACTGTTATTTTGTGTTAAACAAATAAAATATAAAAAAAATGATATTTAATATAATTATGTGGCCTATCTTGAGGCCAGATTCATTAAGCTGCGGGTTTGGGAATGTGGAGATGTTGCCCATAGCAACCAATCAGATTCTAGATGACATTCTCTAGTATGTAATAAGAAAGTGAGAGCTACAAACTGATTGGTTGCTATGGGCAACATCTCTACTCTTCCAAACCCACAGCTTAGTAAATCTGTCCCTTGGAATAAAACAAAATTTTTTAAACTATTGTTTTGCATTTATCACTTAGGGCCGGATCCTGATTTATTAATATTGGTTGTTTTCCGCATGATACATGTGGAAAATGGCCACATTCTTCAAGTGCACATACACACGCTACAAGCTTCCAGCACGGATCTGGTTCAGAGGCGTGACCAGGGTGAGTTTTATAGGGCACGTGTCCTGGGCACCGAAGGACACCCAGGTGAAAGGGGCCGCATTTTTATCACTTGCCCTGGGCTCCCTCAAGCCTAATTATGCCTCTGATCTAGATCCTCAATCTCAAAGAGAAAGTGGCTACGTACATAAAGCACCATCTAGCGGATATTCTTAGTGCACTTATTTACAGGAGTGCATGTGTTTATTGTGTAGGGTTATGTATTACACTGTTATTGTGTGAATTGTGTGACCTATATGTTATCTATCGTACAGTGTGGCGCTCCGGCGTTATGGAATATACATCGAGGGTTACACTTCGCAGAGAACAGGACAAAGTTCTCTTTCCTGGACCACCGACATTCCTGCCGAACCGCCACCAACTTTCTAACGATCGCTGCCTCCAGACAACAAATGACACACAGACTCTAATTTCTTTACTACAGTCCCTTAGTAATACCCTCCGTTACCGACTTCCGTATACACAACCGCTGCCTCCGGACTCCTCCGACACAGACCACTGCAATACCAGACAAGGGCTGCCACTAACTGTTGACTGCTCCACCGGACTCCTCTGAGGCATACTTGTAGTATCGGGGACTCGCGCGACGCTGCAAGCAGCACGGCGGAGGGATCTCCTCTGCCTTGCTGTGGCTCTAAACACTAACCCTAAACCCAAACCCTAACTCCTAAGAGCTACAATCTGATTGGTTGCTATGGGCAACATCTCTACTCTTCCAAACCTGCAGCTTAGTAAATCTGTCCCTTGGAATAAAACAATACACCCAGCTGAAAGGGGGCACCATTTTTATCACTTGCCCTGGGCTCCCTCAAGCCTAGTTACGCCTCTGATCTAGATCCTCAATCTCAAAGAGAAAGTGGCTACGTACATAAAGCACCATCTAGCGGATATTCTTAGTGTGCTTATTCACAGGAGTGCATGTGTTTATTGTGTAGGGTTATGTATTACACTGTTATTGTGTGAATTGTGTGACCTATATATTATCTATGGTACAGTGTGGCGCTCCGGCGTTATGGAATATACATCGAGGGTCACACTTCCCAGAGATCAGGACAAAGTTCTCTTCCCTGGACCACCGACATTCCTGCCGAACCGCTACCAACTTGCTAACGATCGCTGCCTCGGGACAACAGATGACACACAGACTCTAATTTCTTTACTACAGTCCCTTAGTAATACCCTCCGTTGCCGACTGCTACTGTATACACAACCGCTGCCTCCGGACTCCTCCGACACAGATCACCGCAATACCAGACAAGGGCTGCCACTGACTGTTGACTGCTCCACCGGACTCCTCTGATACGTGTCACCGCAACACCGGACACCGACTGCTGCTAACTGCTCCACCTGACTCTTTCGACACGGGCCACCGCTACACCGGTCCAGAACTGCTACTGACTTCTTCTGACACAGACCACCACTATACCGGACCAGAACTGCTACTGACTTCTTCTGACACAGACCACCACTACACCGGACCAGGACTGCTACCGACTGCTCCACCTGACTCTTCCAACACGGACCACCACTATACCGGACCAGAACTGCTACCGACTTCTTCTGACACAGACCACCACTACACCGGACCAGGACTGCTACTGACAGCTACCGACTCTTCCGACACGTAGACCCAAATTGGCCCAAATTTCAGCTAATTCTCCCAAAACTAAATGATATCTCAGCTGCCCCAAAGCTCACAACCTCTCCACTCCAACGCAACCCTCTAACCGACTACTCCAACTGCCTTCTAACACGACTTGTCCTCCTGCTATTTTACGTGCTTAAGCATCATCCCATCGCCGGGGCAATTACCTAGCAACCACCCACGCGCATCCGTACACCGTTTCCATAGCAACCAATACCGCATCTAAATTCGGGGTGTCATAACTGCCGCAGTACTCTGATTATAAATATGAACTATAGCTGTAAAATACAATGTTTATGCAATGTTTTTAGGTGCCAAACTAAAACTTTTGGAATGAATGGAGAACAGTATTCATAAAGTTCTATACATTAGCGCACAATGAAGGACATCCTGTAAACATAACACTAATAGGGATCTGATGACACCAGTCAGGACATAGTTACCTGCAGATGGCACACACAAAGCAGCGGGGGTGGTAGGTTTTCCCGAGCGCAGACACCACCTCTCCCTCTATGAACTCATCGCAGCTGAAACATCGGGTTCCATAGAGCTTCTGATAATCCACAGTACACATGTAATCCCCCTGACGGACAAAAAAGCCACCCTGAGCAAGATCACATCCGCAGACTGAAAGGAGGAGAGAAAAGAATGGCTGTCATTGGCAAGTGTTTCTGTGAGTATACACCATCACCCTGAAAAGGAATTTTACAATCATTTAAGCCAATAAAGGAGCGGCCACAGAGGGCCCTCTCTCTCTCAGTTCAGCGCTGCACTGACCCCCACAGTTTACTAGGTATGACAGGCTTTTATCATACCCAGGAAACCTAGCATGCTGATTGGTGGATACCAGTGCTAGTCATTCAGCAATCATAGTGGAGGTCTCGCACACTGATAGGCGAATAGCTGCAGCTATCCACCAATCAGACACAGAGAACTGAGGTCTCGCACACTGATAGGTGAATAGCTGCAGCTATCCACCAATCAGACACAGAGAACTGACAAGGAACCATATAATAGAGTTTATTTTTATTTTTTTGGGGGGGAGGAATCTGGGGCTTTCAATTTGGGTCTGTTTTTAATGAGGGCGAGGTCTGATTTTCAACGACTAAGGGGGTCCTGATATGGTGAGTTTGGGCCGGATCCAGAGCTAATAAAGTCCAGGGACTTTCACAAGCCATTTGCGTACGTCTCCTGATAAGTAACACTGGCACATGTGCGCACCCCATGTTACGCGAGTGTGCCTTCTAGCTCAGTTCCACACGTTAGATGTTTCAATGAAAGGGCCGGCGCTTCACTTAAACACAAGGAATCTCTATCACACAGGCGGGATAGGGATGCAAACAGGCGGTGAACAGAACTTGCGCATAGAACGCCTTTGAAAGAGGGGACTGACAGGGTGTGCACTCCCCTCTTCCTTGCGTAATTTCAGAACCCCCACACGTACGGAAAGCATGCAGAGGTCTGGATCCGACCCTTAAATCAAAAGAAGGAACAATGACATTTACATCAACGAGACAGTTGTGCACTTAATAATCATAGGTAGACACTGAAGCCTATTGACATGAACAATTTAACCCAGGGCCGGATTGAGGGCCATGGGGGCCTGGGGCTGAAAATTATCAAGAGCCCAGACTATATAATATGCTATGTAGGAGGATGTCAGGCCCTGACATCCATCCTTATGCAGTGCAGTGAGAGCAATGGAGATCTACGGTGTGTGGGGGGCCTATTTCCAGGTGGAGGCCTGGGACAGTAGTTCCATAAGCCCTATTGTTAATCTGGCCCTGGTTTAACCCAAACAAAAGAATCACCTTGTAAGTCTATGCATAATATAGCGGCCATAAATACAAACACTTGTTTGCCAAACATTTATTTGAGCATGTGAGTGAGTTTTTAATAACCGATCTTTGGTCATAATTTTTATTTAATGTGGGGGAGGGAGGTGGATGGTGTTTTTTTTTATTTTTTGCCTATGGCCCCCTCCTGTACCATAGAGAAGTATGGAGACAGAGGGAAATAAGACGTGGCGCGGAATAGAGGCAGAGGTCCGGATTAACAAAAAACAAAAACTACATAACTGTGAATCCGGACCGGAGAATCTCTGATATCATCTGTTGCCGTCATTTTAAGTAAAAATCCATCAGAATGTAATAAACCCATGAACTCTTATTATGCTAATGTAAAAAAAAAAAAAAAGAGAAATTCCTTCTTACTGAATGTACGCCAGCAGGGTAAATATTGCACATATTCATATGACAACCAAATATCACTTCCATGGCCAGAGAAATAGGACGACTGACATACAGTGCGTTATTTGTTAGCTCTTCAGAATATCAGAGACTTAGTGATGTTCACAGAGAGAAGGTCAATGGGCCGAAAAGGTCATGGGCCGTGTTATGGCTCCAGACAGATGGATCCTGTTTTTGGAGATGTTAAGTCGTTTCAGAAACACTGTGTGACATGTTGAACATTTTTTCCTAAGTAGAAAAGTGGAAAAATATTGCATGTACCCACAATTCATCTTTCAATATTAATTTTAATAAACATCTAACATTTGACATTAAAATAGTTCTGTGTGTTATTATTATTATTAAGATTCAGTAACAACACATGATTTACTAAACTTCTCTAAAGGAAAAATGGAGATGAAGTCCATAGCAACCAATCATATTCTAGCTGACATCTTCTTACATGTAATAGGAAAGTGAGAGCTCGAATCTGATTGGACAATATCTCCATTTTTCCTTTTGAGATGTTTAATAAATCTGGCCCTTAATAGTGATATATTTCTAACTTTTTAGATTTTCAAAATGGGTGTAGTTTTCCGCCACAATCATCTATATTGCGAAACATCAGTTTCTGGCAGTCAAGTGACGACCGCAATCATTTCACAGCAGTTCCCAATGAGAGAGAGATGAATGCAGGTATAAAAAAAGGACTGTTTACGTCAAGACATTTGCCCCAGTCCCAGGTCCTGTCTTAGTCCAGCGGGGCTAACGTTTTTCAACTTATTTCTTAGCCTTGTGATAGAATGTGACACTTCAAACCCAAAACAAAGTGTCAAAAATTGCTACCAATGTATTGTGAATGTGTTAAATCATTTCTATATACAGCAATAATGGGCCGGATTCGCAGGTCATAACGATAGTCCACTTATGCAGACAAAGGGATGGATCCAGACCATGTTAAGTGCATAAACTTAGTTACTTCTGGGCTAAACCATGGTGATTGCAGGGGGAGGCAAGGTAATTGTAGTCTTTGCATGCAGGGATATATCTTTGGATTGCTTACTGCACACAGAGACTGACCAGCTTTACTATCACACTGTTATTTAGACTTGGGATAGGAAACATCACCTCTCAACTCAAATACTGTTTGCAACAGATGAAATATGACTCCCCTGCAATTATTTAGACTTAGGAAACATCACCTCTCAACTCAAATACTGTTTGCAACAGATGAAATATGACTCCCCTGCAATCACCATGGTTTAGCCCAGCCCAG
>WWET01000372.1:422464-437470 GCA_011038615.1 Limnodynastes dumerilii
ATGGCCCATAACAATTACGCTACGTTACTGAGCGTATTTTCTATGGTGAGCATGCGCAGTACTTACCAAAAGGCGATTTTACGTCTCTGCCACGTGGAAATTCACTCACAAGCGTTGTTCTGGACCTGGCCCCTTGTCCGTCTCCCAACCTACAAACGTTCTGTAGATTATACAGGGAAACCCCTCCGCAGAATTGCAGCTACTGTTACTATTGCAACTGCAATCATTTATTTAGTAACAGGGTTTTATATAGTGCTATCAGATTCATAGCGCTTTACAGAGAATATTTCACATTCACATGAGTCCCTGCCGCATTCTAAATTCCCTAACACAGATATATATACGCACACAGATGAGAGTTAATTCAGTCCGCAGCCAATTAACCTATCGGCATATTTTTGGAGTGTGGGAAGAAACCCATGCAGACACGGGGGGAACATACAAACTCCACACAGATAAGGCCTAGTCCAGGAAATGATCTCATGACCTCAGCGCTGTGAGACAGCAAGAGCCAGATTTACTAAGCTGCGGGTTTGGAAAAGTGGAGATGTTGCCCATAGCGACCAATCAGATTTTAGCTGACACGCTCGTGTATGTAATAGGAAAGTGAGAGCTAGAATCTGATTGGTTGCTATAGGCAACATCTCCATTTTTCCAAATCCGCAGCTTAGTAAATCTGGCCTCATGAGTCTATTTACTGAGACACCGTGCTACCTATATTCAGGCATTAGCATACCTGGGGCTTTTATACCTGTCACTATTATACAACCTCTGCTGCCCAGGTCACCTCTCCTCCATCATGTAATGACACAGCCACACCACTAGTGGGAGAAGTTTCAACCCTGCCACGTAATCTGAAGAAATGGAGGAAGGGAGATATCCAGGAAATATACTGAAACCATGGACCGGATTCTAGCTTCTGATTACTTTGTGCATGGATCTGCGATTATCAGATGTGTGGGGAGCCGTAATCGCAGGGCTGCGAGTTCCACGCATTTGTACAATTCCTTCTCAATCCCCTCCACCAATGTACTTTGTGTTGTGGGGATTTAAGGTAACATAAAAAGTCCCGGCAGATAACAGTCCCTCTACCCATCCACTCTGCCCTTTGCTTTTTTAAACTATACTGACTCTAGACCATTTTCGACCCCCAATTTAGTTTGAGATTTAGGATATCCTTATTTAAACTACTCTACTGTGTTATCCTTTTTCTAAAGGGCTGTTTTCTCTCAGCCAGTTCCGAACTTGCAGAGGCAAAGCAATTGATCCCTGCAAGAGAAAAGACACTGCTGCGAATGGTATAAATTTAACCACAACAATTACCCTAACCCTTACCCTAACCCTCCTTTACCCGCAGCCTAACCCTAAGACTCCCTTCCCCGCAGCCTAACCCTAAGACTCCTTTCCCCGCAGCCTAACCCTAAGACTCCTTTCCCTGCAGCCTAACCCTAAGACTCCTTTCCCCGCAGCCTAACCCTAAGACTCCTTTCCCAACCCTAAGACTCCCCTCCCTGCAGCCTAACCCTAAGACTGCCTTCCCCGCAGCCTAACCCTAAGTCTCCCTTCCCCGCAGCCTAACCCTAAGACTCCCATCCCGTACCCAAACCCTAAGACTCTCCTACCTGCAGCCTGACCTTAACCCTCCTCTTTCATTACCCTAAACCTGACTTTCCCTTTACCACAGCCTAATCCTAAAAACTCTCCAGAGAGTGTTAGTCACCTCTCCAGTCAGTGCCACAGGTGTGATGGGTCTGTAGTGGCATTTCCTGAAAAATAAATAGATAAGTATACTAACCCATTCTTAGAAAATGTCTAAAAAAATGGCTGTTTTTTCAAAATAGAGACAGACAAAAATTAGCTCTCAGCTGGCTCTATTTCTAGATGTTTTTCGATTTATCTCAATATTTCTCAATTTTGTCGCAGCGACTCCCACCAGTATTTCTAAATACATGGGGCTGGACCCAGACTTAAGTAAGTGCTTGAAATGAGTTACTCCTGGGCTAAACCATGTTGACTGCAGGGGGAGTCAAGTTAATTGTATTCTTTCATGCTGCGATATATCTCTGAATTGTTTACTGCACACAGATACTGACCAGCTTTACTATTATACAGTTATTTAGACTTGGGATAGGAAACATCACCTCTCAGCTCTAATACTGTTTGCAACAGATGAAATATGACTCCCCTGCAATCAACATGGTTTAGCCCAGGAGTAACTGATTTCAAGCACTTGCTTAAGTCTGGATCCAGCCCTATATCTCCAGAACTGAGCACAGTATTCAATATGAGGCTGTACCAAAGACCTACAAAAGGGCATCACTACTCTCTTTCATTCTGCTCTTAATTCCCATCCCTATGCAACCAAACATCCCACTTGCTTTTCTCATACCAGTAGTTTTCCAATTGCATCTATAAAATCTATTAAATTCTATTGACATAAATAAACATCTAAATTTCCATACTGACGTTTCTAATTTTCCGCTTCTGATTGCAACTAATAATGCTCCTAATCTAACATACCAAGAACCTGAGTCACAGGAAGAGACTTCATGTGAGTGAAAGATTACTGGTGGAAAACATAATGCTATCCTGAGAACACCGTCACTGCCAGGGTCCTGAGTAATATGGACCTCTCTCCACAGCATTCATTGGAACTGTTTCCATGCAGACTGTCTCTACAGGACCCCACAGGACCCACTGGTCTGCATCATTCACAAATGAGATCTAGGCAGAGCCAGATTTAAAACTCATGGGGCCCCAGGCAGGACCCAGGGCCCCCTGCATATCGGAAATGACAACTCTCATCTGATAAGGCTGCAAGGGTGATTAACAGTGTTGGCTCCTAGGCAGCCACAGGGCCCCTGCTCACCAGGCCCTTTGCGGGTGGGTAATCCGGCCCTGGCTCTAGGAAGATAACACTGCTACTGCTACGGGGCCCAGAGGAGCGCTGCAGCTGATAGCTTCTATCGCACAGTGGTCCTGCCTAGCTCCACCCCTGGTCCCACCTGGCTCCGCCTTGTCCTTCCCATCCAAACTTGGGCCCCGCCTCCTTGTTATGGGCCCCAAGCCTGTCACCTTCCTCCCCTGGTCTCAGCACTGACCTGTGCCAAGCACTGCATAAGGGTAAAACCCTGACATCAGAGGCGATACTTAAAATCCTGAGACACAGACTCAGAGCCTGTGTAATAAGCAGTCGCTGCGATCCCATCGTGCCACTAAATGCGTTGCTGCAGATTACTTTCAAAGTATTTAATTTGCTGATGTGCTCACAGGAACAGCTGCGGTAACTTGGACTCGCTGTCAGTGACTCACATAGGTAGAAATTTTGTTTTCCTACTTAAGCCAAGGAAATCTTTCGTTGCCATGGTTGCACGGAGTTCCCTCAGGTTGTTAGAAATACCTCTAAAATAAACTGGCAAACGATTACCCACCATCACGCCTTCATACTGTGCACGCAATCCCTGATACTTTCCCCTCTGAAACATTAGTCATTTTCACACAATGGCCCAGATCCTGGGCTATGGCTGACGGGGAATTAGAATCCAGATTTCCTACCGACAGCAGGGAGTGCAGGGGGCGTACACTCCCCGCTACGGTGCCGGCCATACCGACCTGGGGCGGCCGCAAGGAGCCCGTAGGTGAGAATCCGGCCCAACATTCCTAACACCATGGGCTAAAATTACTAAACTGCAGAAAAGAAAAAGTGGAGATGTTGCCCATAGCAACCAATGAATCAGAATATGATTGGTTGCTATGGGCAACATGTTCATTTTTTCCTTTACCGCAGTTTAGTAAATCTAGCCCCGTAAGTCCGATCCACCATCCCCCCGTTCCACGTGGCATAGAGTGTTCTGCTTCTAACTTCCCACATATTTCTTTATTGCAGACACCTGCAGCATTGTTATATAATGTACTGTGGCGTAACTACGGTGAGTGCAGGGTTATCCCTAAATCCATTGTAATTAAGATGGAGTTTGCACTTAGAGTGGCTTATAGTCAACACTGATACAGTCGACAGCTTTATCACAACTGTATCAATTAGATTAGGCTGAGGGACAAGGAGGGTTAGGGTTAGGCTGCGGGACATGGAGGGCTAAGATTTGGCTGATAGAAGGGAGAGTTAGGGTTAGACTGCAGGACAGGGAGGGTTAAGATTAGGCTACTAAAAGGTCAAAAGCAGGGTTAAGGTGTGGGACAGAGAGGGTTAAGGTTAGGCTGCTAAAAGATCAAGGTTAGGGTTAGGCTGATAAAAGGGCAAGGCTAGGCTGATGCTTAGGGTAAGGGTTAGTGTTAAGAGATGGTTCACTTACCTAACGCCGTTGGAATTCTTAAAAGATCCTCCAGGCACAGTCACAAGGCTTTCCTCCTGCAAACGTCTCGAGAGAACATCCGTCACACTCTACAGTCGGAATGTGGTTCATCGCAAACCACATGTTCTAAGTGACAAAGCACACCCCTATAATTACACTGCCTCGTGCCCCACTCTATATTGTTTTCAGTGAAGGGCAGAGGGCACTTTTAGGGCCCTACTACATCACCAGGTTCAGCGCTACCTAGCTCTTCCCCTAAGCATAGATATTAACACTCTAGTCAGCAACTAACTGCAGTGGGAAAGGGAAAGCAGTGGGATTTATGGGAGCATTACCATGAGGTGGTTTAGGGTTGGACCCAGGACTCTGGACTGCTAGGTCTTTGAACACATTAGGCGAAGCTTCACCCTGTGGCGCCCCCACTTCTTCCAGCCCCCCTTAGCCCTGCTTACGTGTTCTGCTTCAAAGCCACGGGGAATCAAGTCCTTACTCTACATGCTCAGCTGCTTCACTGTCATGTCTCTGACTGTTGATTGGCAACACAAGTAAAAGCTGCTGCAGAGGATCAGCTAAGCCTCCACTTCTGAACGAACAAGCGTCCGCAGGGGATTAGCCTCCGCCGGCAGTTTGTGTGTTCCACAGCGGCTGCACGTCTGCTATAGCACAGTTTGTTTCACAACACTTTAAGTACTAAGGACCGGACACCTCACGTACGCACGCATGCGCTTTCCATATGTTTAATGCATTTTACACACATAACTTATGTACAGAAGATCCGTACGATAGATTTTGTGTACGAAGGGGCTGTGCTTCCCCACCACAGTGGGTGGGTGGGGAGCATATAAATTGTACAGTGGGGGTGGGTTTTGACATTTATGAGCGGATCAGCGGTCGGTTGTACGGACCACTGATCTGCACATTTGCCTAAGGCAGACTTATGGCAGCGTAACTGCCAAGAGAGGGGAGTGACAGGGGGAGAGAGGTGATTGACAGGAGGAGAGAGGTGATTGACAGGAGGAGAGAGGGGAGTGACAGGGGGCGAGAGGGGAGTGACAGGGGGAAGAATGCACAATATTTATGTGGAGATGTAAATCTTATAATACAGAAATGACACATTGAACTTTAATAAAGCACAGACGAGTTTTACTGCAATAAACGTGGAAGTCTGGAAACAGGAAGTTATAATAACCTATGGCGCTGTATTACGACATTAACGCAGCTCTGTGTACTGTATGATCCAGACAGACGGCAGCCTCGCCAGTCCATCTTCTGGGGCTAAAACTGAAAAGCCAGGTACAAGTGTTAAACCACCAATGGCGGGCTATGGCATTCACGTCATGCATACAAGCAATAATCACACGGATTAAAGGGGGCTTTTAAAGGGGGCATAGAGGGGAGTGACAGGGGGAGAGAGGGGAGTGACAGGGGGGGTGAGCAACCCACTATGCGTACAAGTGACACATGGTGATGTTATGAATACCTGAGGCTAGGTATAAAGAATGGAGCAACAACAGCTGCCCGACGGACGGACCAAGACACAGAAGCTAGAAGCTGGAAGCTATGACCGGCAGAGAATGTTCCAGCAAGAGGCTATTTAAGGTTAATTCCCCCAATCAGTTGTGGCAGACAGACCTACAGAGATAAATTAACCTGCAGCTTGGGGAAAACAGACACAGAAAACTACCAAGGAATTACACTCTGCTAGGATGAACCTGCAGAGTGTAACAGGTGGCTGTGCTTTGACATTTAAATTGTACAGTAAGGGCTGGGTTTAGCCGTCTCGTATGATCCTGTATTTAACTTATAATATTATAACTTTTAAATATTTAAGGCAGGGTCCATGGCTCGGATCCACAATTCCCATGTAGGAGACCAGGAAGGGGTTGCTGCACGTTAGCCTCCGTTGGCTACATATGTAATTTCCCTTTAAATCTGGATCATGCCCAATATTTCTGCTTGACCAAGAACCGGCGGCATTTCAGACATGCGCTGACATCTGCTCATTCTGAATATAAAACCTGTAAACATGACGTAGACACCATGGTTTAGAGAGTGAGGGTTCTGGAAATCCCAGAGAAAGCTACTTGATTTTTGAGGGTCCATTTTTATATATATAGAGGATAAAATAAAAGTCCTAAAGCTGGCAATACCTGGACTCCTCTCTTAAATTAGAGCTTCTCTATTTAACAAAGCACCCAGACTAGTGACGATAGGTTGTAGCCATCATGCAGACCTCTGGACAGCAACCCTAGATGAGTGTAGGGGCTCCTCTTACTGCAGTAGGCCAACAATGCTCAGCTGTTCAGTGATCTCTAACAGTAACTTGTGTAATAGGCATCTAGGGAAGGCAGTGACAACACAAAGCTTGAAAGAGAGACATAGGAGTGAGGGATGAAAAAGGGTCCCTATATCCTCTCTATAGGCCATAGTACACAGGTACCATAGCAAATGCAAGTAGAGGAAACACAGGGCTCCATTTACTAATAACAGCGCAGAGAGTGCTGTCTAAGTAATCGCTGCTCGCTGCCCCCCACATTTACAAATACTCAGTCCCGCTCGGGGATGAAATCCCGGCACATTCTCTAGTATGTAAAAAGAAAGTGAGAGCTAGCATCTGATGGGTTGCTATAGGCAACATCTCCACTATTCCAAACCAGTAGCTTAGTAAATCTGGCCCCAGGACTTCAATGAGAGTGACGCGGTGCATTTGGCAGGTAAGCTTATCACTTTCTTTACCTTTTTTATTTTTTCCCCTTTTGCCCACCAGAATACCCATTGGTGATTTCAGTGGGCAAAATAGATATTTCAATTTAAAATATATATTTAAATAATTAAAATTATTTTAGTCATTATTAAAAAATAATAATAATAACAATATATGTATTTTAATTTACATGGTGTATTCCAGCAGTCTCCCTATACATACCCCACCTTCCTCTCCCCAACACTATTAGTGGGGTATATGGGGAGATCGCTGGAATTCTTATACTGACACCATCCTGAGATGGCGTTATATATAGCATTGACACGGACTGTTAAAATCAGACCCTCCAACATGACCCATTCCATTAGGCACAATAAATTCTGCTCCTGAGCTTCCAACTGTCCCTCACCTGATTTAAATTAATTAACTGATATTTAAAAAACTATTTGCCTCCTCAACAAAGGTGGTTACCATAGTAACTGACAGTTGGAAACTGAGTGCCTGGTTCTTACACTCAGTGCACTGTACAGGTTGCTCTCCTGCCTGGTTCTTACACTCAGTGCACTGTACAGGTTGCTCTCCTGCCTGGTTCTTACACTCAGTGCACTGTACAGGTTGCTCTCCTGCCTGGTTCTTACACTCAGTGCACTGTACAGGTTGCTCTCCTGCCTGGTTCTTACACTCAGTGCACTGTACAGGTTGCTCTCCTGCCTGGTTCTTACACTCAGTGCACTGTACAGGTTGCTCTCCTGCCTGGTTCTTACACTCAGTGCACTGTACAGGTTGCTCTCCTGCCTGGTTCTTACACTCAGTGCACTGTACAGGTTGCTCTCCTGCCTGGTTCTTACACTCAGTGCACTGTACAGGTTGCTCTCCTGCCTGGTTCTTACACTCAGTGCACTGTACAGGTTGCTCTCCTGCCTGGTTCTTACACTCAGTGCACTGTACAGGTTGCTCTCCTGCCTGGTTCTTACACTCAGTGCACTGTACAGGTTGCTCTCCTGCCTGGTTCTTACACTCAGTGCACTGTACAGGTTGCTCTCCTGCCTGGTTCTTACACTCAGTGCACTGTACAGGTTGCTCTCCTGCCTGGTTCTTACACTCAGTGCACTGTACAGGTTGCTCTCCTGCCTGGTTCTTACACTCAGTGCACTGTACAGGTTGCTCTCCTGCCTGGTTCTTACACTCAGTGCACTGTACAGGTTGCTCTCCTGCCTGGTTCTTACACTCAGTGCACTGTACAGGTTGCTCTCCTGCCTGGTTCTTACACTCAGTGCACTGTACAGGTTGCTCTCCTGCCTGGTTCTTACACTCAGTGCACTGTACAGGTTGCTCTCCTGCCTGGTTCTTACACTCAGTGCACTGTACAGGTTGCTCTCCTGCCTGGTTCTTACACTCAGTGCACTGTACAGGTTGCTCTCCTGCCTGGTTCTTACACTCAGTGCACTGTACAGGTTGCTCTCCTGCCTGGTTCTTACACTCAGTGCACTGTACAGGTTGCTCTCCTGCCTGGTTCTTACACTCAGTGCACTGTACAGGTTGCTCTCCTGCCTGGTTCTTACACTCAGTGCACTGTACAGGTTGCTCTCCTGCCTGGTTCTTACACTCAGTGCACTGTACAGGTTGCTCTCCTGCCTGGTTCTTACACTCAGTGCACTGTACAGGTTGCTCTCCTGCCTGGTTCTTACACTCAGTGCACTGTACAGGTTGCTCTCCTGCCTGGTTCTTACACTCAGTGCACTGTACAGGTTGCTCTCCTGCCTGGTTCTTACACTCAGTGCACTGTACAGGTTGCTCTCCTGCCTGGTTCTTACACTCAGTGCACTGTACAGGTTGCTCTCCTGCCTGGTTCTTACACTCAGTGCACTGTACAGGTTGCTCTCCTGCCTGGTTCTTACACTCAGTGCACTGTACAGGTTGCTCTCCTGCCTGGTTCTTACACTCAGTGCACTGTACAGGTTGCTCTCCTGCCTGGTTCTTACACTCAGTGCACTGTACAGGTTGCTCTCCTGCCTGGTTCTTACACTCAGTGCACTGTACAGGTTGCTCTCCTGCCTGGTTCTTACACTCAGTGCACTGTACAGGTTGCTCTCCTGCCTGGTTCTTACACTCAGTGCACTGTACAGGTTGCTCTCCTGCCTGGTTCTTACACTCAGTGCACTGTACAGGTTGCTCTCCTGCCTGGTTCTTACACTCAGTGCACTGTACAGGTTGCTCTCCTGCCTGGTTCTTACACTCAGTGCACTGTACAGGTTGCTCTCCTGCCTGGTTCTTACACTCAGTGCACTGTACAGGTTGCTCTCCTGCCTGGTTCTTACACTCAGTGCACTGTACAGGTTGCTCTCCTGCCTGGTTCTTACACTCAGTGCACTGTACAGGTTGCTCTCCTGCCTGGTTCTTACACTCAGTGCACTGTACAGGTTGCTCTCCTGCCTGGTTCTTACACTCAGTGCACTGTACAGGTTGCTCTCCTGCCTGGTTCTTACACTCAGTGCACTGTACAGGTTGCTCTCCTGCCTGGTTCTTACACTCAGTGCACTGTACAGGTTGCTCTCCTGCCTGGTTCTTACACTCAGTGCACTGTACAGGTTGCTCTCCTGCCTGGTTCTTACACTCAGTGCACTGTACAGGTTGCTCTCCTGCCTGGTTCTTACACTCAGTGCACTGTACAGGTTGCTCTCCTGCCTGGTTCTTACACTCAGTGCACTGTACAGGTTGCTCTCCTGCCTGGTTCTTACACTCAGTGCACTGTACAGGTTGCTCTCCTGCCTGGTTCTTACACTCAGTGCACTGTACAGGTTGCTCTCCTGCCTGGTTCTTACACTCAGTGCACTGTACAGGTTGCTCTCCTGCCTGGTTCTTACACTCAGTGCACTGTACAGGTTGCTCTCCTGCCTGGTTCTTACACTCAGTGCACTGTACAGGTTGCTCTCCTGCCTGGTTCTTACACTCAGTGCACTGTACAGGTTGCTCTCCTGCCTGGTTCTTACACTCAGTGCACTGTACAGGTTGCTCTCCTGCCTGGTTCTTACACTCAGTGCACTGTACAGGTTGCTCTCCTGCCTGGTTCTTACACTCAGTGCACTGTACAGGTTGCTCTCCTGCCTGGTTCTTACACTCAGTGCACTGTACAGGTTGCTCTCCTGCCTGGTTCTTACACTCAGTGCACTGTACAGGTTGCTCTCCTGCCTGGTTCTTACACTCAGTGCACTGTACAGGTTGCTCTCCTGCCTGGTTCTTACACTCAGTGCACTGTACAGGTTGCTCTCCTGCCTGGTTCTTACACTCAGTGCACTGTACAGGTTGCTCTCCTGCCTGGTTCTTACACTCAGTGCACTGTACAGGTTGCTCTCCTGCCTGGTTCTTACACTCAGTGCACTGTACAGGTTGCTCTCCTGCCTGGTTCTTACACTCAGTGCACTGTACAGGTTGCTCTCCTGCCTGGTTCTTACACTCAGTGCACTGTACAGGTTGCTCTCCTGCCTGGTTCTTACAATCAGTGCACTGTACAGGTTGCTCTCCTGCCTGGTTCTTACACTCAGTGCACTGTACAGGTTGCTCTCCTGCCTGGTTCTTACAATCAGTGCACTGTACAGGTTGCTCTCCTTACACTCAGTGCACTGTACAGGTTGCTCTCCTGCATGGTTCTTACAATCAGTGCACTGTACAGGTTGCTCTCCTGCACGGTTCTTACACTCAGTGCACTGTACAGGTTGCTCTCCTGCACGGTTCTTACAATCAGTGCACTGCACAGGTTGCTCTCCGGCACAGTTCTTACACTCAGTGCACTGTACAGGTTGCTCTCCTGCACGGTTTTTACACTGAGTGCACTGTACAGGTTGCTCTCCTGCACGGTTCTTACAATCAGTGCACTGTACAGGTTGCTCTCCTGCACGGTTCTTACAAGCTGCAAATTTATTCCTTCTTTTAACCAAACTGTTTCCTCCAAACTCAGAATCCTTTTCAATGTGTGACTGGTTGCTATGAGTTACAGCACAGGAGGAAGATCTGTACTATGCACGTTCTACAAATCATTTACCCACTGCCCACTTTAAATCCACTGAATAGGAGACACTTATTCAAGATTCTAGGTCAGCACAGAACTAAAAAATATTGTCTACAACATATTTGCTACAGTATGATGACATTTTTGTACTCATTATGACTTGCATAGATGAACACAGATGGTAAGTGAGAAAGAAGAAAAAATGCTTATTAAGTCATTTCAAGAACCATCAATGATGTCTTGTGCTTTGCTTGCAAAATGTGAGAAGCAACGGAGCAGTAGTCGAATGAATAATTCAGTCCGAGCTGCTGCAGTAGTAACACAGTACAGTGATTTTACAGATAGCTCGGTGTACAGTGGATTCAAACCAGGGCCCAGAGGAAATCCTCAACATAATAGCTACTGCAAATGGGTGAAACGCGTTTAGTGACGGGAAATGAGAAAATCTGTATAGAGGAGCCATACAGACTGGTAGCTTAAAAGCCTTCACTCACACTGAGCAGTGAACATATAAAACACAAATATAAAAATGTTATACAAATAAAAAAGTATACTCTTAATACTTGTCTCAGTACTTAAGTGACAAAGTTCTGGTATAATAAATAAATAAAAAAAGTTTCATGCCTAATATATGACGACCTCGGCATTGCTTCGGGAATACCGGAAGAGACCGCAATTATTCCAGATCTGGGCTTGAGGCAGTCATTTAATGTAAATCACTGCCTCAAGCCCTACACATCAAGCCCTGCCTATCCTTAGTAACCCAATGAATCGCAGCTTTTATTAGGAAGGGGTGTGGCTTGTTTCTCCAGAAGGAAAGACGGCCTTTATGGTCAATGGGCCTGATCCAGACCTACGCTCGCAAGCGATCGTACACTGGTCGTAAGCGTAAATTCGGCAGAAGAAACGCACTGCGCATGTGCAGAGTGACAACTTCCAGTCGTTCCAAAGACCTTTTCGTAGCGGCGATTCAGGCGTCCGTATTCTTTGCGTTTTTTCCGACGACGAGGCGTGTTTATATTACGAAGTTAGTACGGACGCTGGAGTTAGGGAATGTAGGCGGGGGGAGCCAATCCATTTATACAGTATGGGCGTGCTTAGTCTGGTACGATCAGCGCATCGCTACGAAAATTCGTACCGACGCCGGGAAAAGTTAAGGTAAGGTTCAGCCGGCGTACGGAGGTAAAGGTAAGGGGAGTGTCGTGGGAGTGAAAGCTTTTACGCTGAAGCGGTAATACGCTCTGCTTTCATGCGTAGGTCTGGATCAGGCCCAATGTACTGTAAGGGCATCTTTCCACAATGAGCCTAATCCAGACCCAAAAGTTACTTTAAATACGCACCAGTCACAGGGCACGTGTATTGTAAGTCCAGTACAGCCTACATTGCACTATTGTGGTAACATTTGCAAACATTTATTTTACCTTAAAACAACCCAATGTTTTTAAAATTGATTTAATGCTAATTTCATTCAGGATGACGCTGCAGGATGGCGCCAGACTGAAGAGGCGCTCTCCCCACTCCGCGGAACCAGACGACCCCATCATGAGCTGCGCTGCCTCAGCCTGCCTGTCATACAGTGTGACAAGCCATGCTAGGCAGGAAGAAGGGATTGCTTGTTGCTGTTGAACATTATCAGGCACTTGCTGAGCCAGTGATAGATACAGCAAACATGAGGTTAAACAGCGATAGGTAATCCCCTATTGCTGGGCTGCAGCGTCTGTCACACTGTCTGTATGACAGGCAGGCTGCGGCAGTGAAACCAATCCCCAAAGTCCCCTCCCCCCCTCCCCTCCGCTGGAAGGCGCAAACTTCTAATTTGCAGGGAGGCGCCTAGAACCCTAATACCAGCCTAAATGTCATCAGTAACCAGAAATATAGCAAGTAAAGGATATACTTAATAAGTTAATTATTCCCAAGTATATGCTAATAAATGCTGAATACAGATACATTTTGTAGTATACCACATGTTTAAATAGCAACTATGCTACGCAACACATTGTGACACTGTACACATAGGGCCTGACCCAGACCTAGGCTGTTACACTAAGCATTCTAACGCTCAGCGCAACAGCAGCTCACCCCCCTGACACTCCCCCTGCTTTGAGCATATTTACAAATATTGAAATCTACCCTAACTTCAGCCGGCGTAAGGGAGTGTAACTACACTGGTACGGCGGCGTTACTACGATAAAGCCGCCCTCCCAGCCTCATTAGCCTCCCTCCCCCCGCCTCCCTACACTAACCTGAACGTAGGAACGCTGGGGGACGCCCCCTCCAGCGTTACTACGGCACTGCTACGGACGTAGCTACGCCGGGCAAAATACTTTTTTTTTTCCCCTCCGGGAGATGTCGGAGGGAAGAAGTAGATGCTGGTATGGGGGCGGGGCTTACTGACATGCTTTATGCAAATTATGCCATTAAGCCCTGCCCCCTGTCAATCACTACTGTATTCGCTAGTGTTCCAGGAATGGGCGTGGCTTGAACACTAGGTAACACTAGTTACTATAATCAGAGCCAAGGGGTTTGGACTCTTCGGGGATACTGGGAGCACTGCATAAATTTGGTGAGTCTCCCAGAGATGCCGGGAAAGTCAGCAACCCTGCTTAAAAGTGACATATCTATTGTAAGCTGTAATGTTATTTTATTTTCTATTAAGTACAGATGTGTCCTAATAGAACATGGCTGAAAATTCACCAAGCATCTTCATCTCATTCCACAGTTAATTACAGTTTTGTGCCATGTTATCGAATGCTTGTCAAATGCATAGAGCAACCACAAGGTGACAAGTGTACCACTCAACTATACACATTGATAAATGCTTGTGTGGAGATGTAATCTTCCTGGGCCTGGTCCACCAAAACTTTTTGATGAATGGAGCCATTTTGAATATCTTATAGTAGTTTTCATTTAGTTATTTCCCCCCCAAAATATGTTACATTTCATATTTTCGCTATGTCATTTATGTTACATACTTCCTGAGTATTTATGAATATAAATACGAAGTGTTTCCCAGGGGTTCATTTTCCTCTGAATCAAGATCCTGATGTATAATTTTAAAAAATAACCCACGCTAAAAAAAAAAAACTATTTCATACATGGTTCATAAAGTATTGTCAAAAAGTTATGATGTTCCAGATCAGGCCACGAGAGCTATTCATTCATAAGTTTTTATAAGTTCTTTATTTTGTACCTGATTGATTGAGATCCGGAGGTATATTGCCGGATAGCTCTGCAAAAAGATGGCGTAGACTTCTTTGTTTTTTTTAAATTTATAAAATATTCCTCAAGAAAATTACTCTGGATTCTTATGTTTGCCTCCTCGAATGTCTCTCTTTACTTTTAGAAGACAAAATATTTTAAAGTCCAACACATTACTTTTTTGTTTAATCACAGCATGTCTTTATACAGTTGCCAATTTTTATTTTCTTATTGATTTTGACAAATGCTTTATTCTCATCTTTTAAACACACACCAGCGAAAGAACAAATTAGCGAACTCTATGTTGGGGCAATAATTGTACCCATCGCGGTTCCTAGTTTTAAGGTAGAATTTCTCATTAAAGCACTAAGGATTACATTAACAAAACTTTGGGAAAGGAAACACAGAGAGATCATGCAAACTCCACACAGATAAGGCCTAGTCCTGGTGGGAGGCGGGGAGATATGTAAATCATACAGTGAGTGCTTGGTTAAGCCCTTATGTATGATATTCATATGAAGCCAGTGCTCTTCCATTACATGTACAGAACTTTAGATTGCACGGCGATCAGACGGAGCTCCAACCACAGAGGTGGTGGAGCTGTGGATCCAGCCCATGCTGCTTAAATTGGCTTCACATATAACCAAACATTATAGATAACAAAACAAATGTCCGCTGAAGTTTCACTTGTGTGATCAGAGATCTGGACAGATTTAATAACACAAACTGTTAAACTTCATTCCATTAATATTTCTTACACCAAGTAGTCAAAACACATTGTCTTTCCC
>WWET01000372.1:437497-450492 GCA_011038615.1 Limnodynastes dumerilii
CCCTACTCCACCTAGGTTCCACCCAAAGTCTCCTCCACTAACCATTTCTGGGAGCATGAGATAAGGTAACACGATATTGTTATTGCTGATATTTTCCAATGTCACAATCCACACACTCGCCCTTTTTCATCACCTCACCTTAAGAGATAATTCCATAATATCTATAATATAGTATCGCTGCTTACAAGAAAAGTGTATATAAATCACCCATTTTTCTATATTCTGGTTGAGAAAAGCCATTCTGTGATAACAAGATTTTGGCGGCAACACAATACTGCCACTGAAACGAACCAAGAGAATATCCGCTGAAACAAATTGTATAAACATGTAACACAATTGAAAATAAGTTGCAACTCTAAATGTACCTCAAAACATTTATTAAAATCCTAAAATAGGTAACAGCGGGCCTGATCCAGACCTACGGCCGTCGTTTTATTGCTGCCCTTCTGCGTAAGCGCCGGGCAGATGTTGCCCGTCGTAATCCATGCCTCTGGATCTGGCGTCCGTAGCTACAGGAAAGTGAGAGCTACAATCTGATTGGTTGCTATAGGCAACATCTCCATTTTTCCAAACCTGCATTTCTATAGTATGAAAATGCTGCTGGAGTATTAGGTTGTTTCCAAAATTTTATAAGATACAGTAATACAAATGTTTCATATTTATCTTTCTAACTTGTTTACATTTGTTTTAGTGCGTTCAGATTGCTGCTGCAGTGTTCACATAACGCTTTATTGTACAGTATACACTACAGGGTATTACGCTAATCTAATGTGCAGTGTATTTGGGCACATAGTTTCATTGAGCTATTGTACTCTACATAATAATTGCTTGCATCCCATTGTGTACACTCTTGGACCAGCACATAGCCCGCCCCACTTTAACAAACGCATTTGCGCTCAGATTGCACGCGTTATCAGTACTAAAGGCGTTCTGTCTTTCCCCCTGTGATATCATCCCCGAGCTGCTCCCCTAATGTGCATCTAGAGGTTTTCAGTAAGAGGAGACAGCTGCAGAGACCAGAACACTGAATGAAACACCAAACAGGGAGGGAGCAGTCATACGGTCATAAGACTGTATAGTAATGTATGTAACCTACAGCAACCAAATTAAACATGTTTACTATATAGAAGGCAGATTGTGCTGCGCTTCTAAATTGAAGCTCACATGTACCATGCGGTATTCGGCAATAGGTTTATTTGGGCTTAATATACTTAATGGAAAGTGTTTTAAAGTATACATGACCTTTAACCACTGTAACATCACAGGGCTGAGTGCAAATGGTTCAAATACCACAGAGAGTTATCTCCAACAGCGTCCTTGAACTATGAATATGCTAAACCCAGCCATGCGAATCATTTCACCCGAATCAACTGTGAATGTCCCACAGCTGAGAACAGAACTTCCTACAACTTAACAAAGATTATATAGAACACTTCCTAAAGAACACAAAGGCTGCAGTGAAAGTTAGGGTGGGCATAACATAGGGTGGCAGAATCTCACAGAATATCCGGGAGCATCCTGCAAGCTGGGCAGCTCTCCTGGGCAAGTCCAGCCCTATAATTACCACAATTCCTAGCGTTTAGGGGCTTGGGTGGGACTTGATGATGTAATTTTTGTCATCAAGCACCACCCACCCCCAGGGACTGCAAAATAGAAAAAGTAGAGATGTTGCCCATAGCAACCAATAAGATTTTAGCACTTACCGTACTTTACTAATACATACTAGATTAAAATTACGTAAAATTAAGAACTAAAAGCCTTATTAACTGTGAATCCAGTCCCAAGAGACAGTGGCCCTGATCTAGATCTGTGCGCAAATGTGAACGCAGCGTATGTGCTGTAGATGTGTTTGTAAACGTCGGCCGTCCGCGTGCTTCAGATCGCAGGCCATGAAGGCAGATAGCGCTTGTCACACAGAAGCTGAGTGCAAAAAACAGCGACATCCCCTAATATGCTACCCATGAGTAGGGCAGTGCAGGGTAACGCTGACTGTAAATGGAGGTTAGGGTTAGTGCGAGCGTCTCTGTCTGAATGTAAATGTCACAAAATAATTGCAAACAAGATTTATCATTTGAAATAAAAAAGAACTTAAAACAATTATTATTTTCTTACTGTATGTAGCAATGATGTAACACAGGCACAATGCTACAGCAGCCATTTCTAACCCTTTCTAATGGATTCAAAGGGCCAGATTTACTAAGCTGCGGGTTTGGAAAACTGGGGATGTTGCCCATAGCAACCAATCAGATTCTAGCTCTCACTTTCCTATTACATACTAGAGAATGTCAGCTAGAATCTGATTGGTTGCTATGGGCAACATCTCCAATTTTCCAAACCCGCAGCTTAGTAAATCTAGCCCAAAGTGTCACATCCTAACACAATGGTAAGCTATGGATCAAGGAACATTAACCCCATGGGGTAAGACACGAGCTGGGGGCCAGTGTAAATGTTCTGCGTACTAATCTGGGTCAGTGCACTTGCTTGGGCATGCACTTACCGTCCATTGACTCTGTCCCCCACGACAACCCCCCCCCCAGAACATAAGTCGTCGCAGATCAAGTTGCCCTCAGATTGAACGCTCTTTAGTTCTGAGCATCCACAGAAGAAAATCACGCACAGAAACATCATGCCAGCAAGCGAACGGGATCGGCCTCAGTGCACGCACAAGCAGCTAAGCCGGAGAATTTTGAGAAACCTTTGTTGTGTTATAAATATACCCCATTGGCTGTAACGAGGACATCGTACACCAGTACAGATTGCAGTAAGCTCATTTACCAGCCAGCACATGGCCAATAATATCATCTTTGAACGTAGAAGTCAGAGAACAAGGATAAACTTGAACTTTACCTATATCTTCCGGCATCCAGATAGGCCCAAGGAGTTGTAATCACAGCGAATGCTGGCACGGTGCTCAGATCTACGTCTGCCAACGTTCAGCACCCAGTGAAGTAGTAGAGAGAACAAGGCAAGTCATGCAGAAGGTCACTGTGCAGAAGACTATTAATGTAGCTGGGAACCTGCTCCTGGGTAATGCTTCCCAGCAGATGGTTATTTGACTCCAGCATCTCCCACACACGAGGACAGACTTAGCCAAGTTGTTGGTGCTGATCTCTAAAATTAGAGCCTAGCAGCATTAGACGATGTGAAAACCCCCATGCTAATAATTGGGAAATACCTGTCCTGAGGAAGAGTGTGATATGCAACGATGGCTAATTCTGCAGCCTATAGAAATGTCATTTGTAGTCTTCTGATTTAAAGCTTTGACTGAGCTTGAAACACCCTCCTCCGGTCACTTATGTAATGCCACCTTTATTAATACTGTATGAGCAGTCAGGGGAATTATAGATAGATGAATAAAGTTATTGAAGGGAGATATTATACGAGCAACATATGGCTTCCCTGACATCCCATAGGCTAGTGAAGCCAGGTATCTTACTAGGATTAAGCGGAATGGTCGGGCGCTTGAGCCAATCACCATGGACCATCTTCACATATCAGAATGGCAATATCCGCACCTAACTGATCTACCTGACCCACAACCCCCCCCCAGTTTTTAGGAACCTTATGCAGTCCTTAAAACATATAACACTAAAGTTGCCCAATTTCTACGAATTTAATATGTTCTATTCTATTATCACACACTGTCAATAATGTGTCATTGGGCCTGATCCAGACCTACGCTCGTGTGCGTAGCACATTAACGCCGGCGTACCTACGATACCCGGCAATAGGAACTCTCCTTGATCATACTAAGCTTTGCTTTCTTACACCCAGCAAACCCTACCCTAACTTTTTTGATCGTAACCGTGGGCATCTGTACGATTGAAATGCTTCACCCCGCCCTCAGTGCGTATTTACGCATTTCGTAAGTCAGTCACGCCCCCTCGATCGTTAATACAAACCTAATACGCTCACGGCTCATACGCTCAGAATTTCTCAGTGTAAAATCTGACCTGCGCATGCGCAGTAAGTACAAAACGTCGTTTTTACGCTTACGATCGCCGTAAAAACGCACGAGCGTAGGTCTGGATCAGGCCCTTTAGGTGGAAATGAATTATATACACTGAAGAACACATTAGTAGCAGTGCGTGATAATAGACTATACAACATATTAAATATCAGTGAGTAGCACAGCGCTGAGATCATAAGTTCGATTCCTGGACAAGGCCTTATCTGTGTGGAGTCTATATGTTCTCCCCGTGTCTGTGTGGGGATGCTCCGGTTTCTTCCCATATGCCAAAAAACATGCTAGTAGGTTAACTGGCTTCTAACAAACTCTAGTGTGTGTATAGTGAGTGACAAGTGTTCTCGGTATAACAACTGGTGGGTTTGAGGAAGGGTTTCTTCACAGGAAGGGAGGTGGGTGGGTGGAAAGGGCTGACTAGATGTTCAAGTGGTTCTTATCTGCCATCAAATTCTAGGATTATACGTATTTTATTTTTTATTTTATGCTTTATGTTCACAGAGGGTTTTTCATGCTTAATTGATTTAATTTCCGTTCATGTACATTTTTTATGTATATTAAACTTTCATTTAAATTTTTATGTATATTTAATTTGCAATCATCAATTAAAAAAGCGTAAAATAGTAACTTTTTAAGACCCGTTTCTGTGTGTGGCCTTTCCCAAATGCCACATGTGGTGTGTTTACATTTCACTCTGGATCAGGCCCAAGGTGAATACCAGCAGACACGAGTAATCCAGACTTTTATTTTCAATGACTTTATGCTTCTCTCAAGCACATTTCCCATTAGAACGGTGCGACTGTTTGTTACTCCAAAGCTCTGTCTTGAACAGTTGCTTTGTGTTTTTTTCTTGTTCTTGGACACAGATCTATCTGAGAACAGTGTAACATAGAAAAGCGCATTGTCCCGCATGGAAATCTATCCTGTGAAGTGTGTGGATTGTAATCTCCGCAGTCATACTAAATTTCCAAACAGGAATTATGAGCTGACTTCAAAAGACCACGGCAACAAAAAGAACAAGTAAAAGGATCCTCCGGGCTGGCAATCACCGTGACCGCTGTAATAGATGAAGGCCTGAGACGAAAGCACAAAGACAAAGCCTGGATTTGTACAAATTATGTGGGACAGGTAAAGCGTTCACTGAACTGGCTGTTTTACACAGGTGAGGGGCAGACTCATATAGAGCCAGTATGGTGTATTGTCCAGACATACTTAGCATCTGCAGGTAACAATTAGGAAATAACTTTATGGTAGTTACATCACAGTTTCCAACTTTTACTTTTTTCCCTCCAATATCTTGGAGGAAAGAATGAGATACCGGGATGAGGGCGGGGCTTCATGATGCTAGTTTATGCAAATTACGTGATGAAGCCCCACCCCCTGCCTGTGAAAGCTACAGAAAAAATAGGAGAAGAATATATATATAGCCGGGTGTGGATAGAACCTAGATATATATATACATATATAGGGGGTACTCGGAACCTGTTTAGATGGGTGACTGATAATGTTTTAATATGGGGAAAAGAACTATATCTACCGCTGCTTAGTGAGAAGAGTTTAGTCTTCTAAAGAAATAAGGGGAATTGAGAAAAATGACAAAGCGCTGATAGAATATAGTAACTTGTTAGCGATATATTATAATACAAAAATTGGTTTATTTGAGGTATATAATATAAAAATTAAAAATAAAAAGAGATAGATCAGAATAGACCTTATCCTACTAACACCATAAAATCAATACACATTAAAAGCTATAAAGCCTGGCCATGCATATACCATCTATAGAATTGCACCTAAATTAACATTAATTTATTGTGCAACAGGGCACCAAGCTTAAGGGGGGGCACCAGTAAGTTAATATTTAATGTTAAATTGGTTTTGTGATTCAGGGTCGGGGGCACCATTTTTCCTTTTTGCCCCTGGCATTAACCTTTCTTGTTACGGCTCTGCGCCCACCCCTAGTAACACCAAGGCTTCCACCTTCCACAGGGGGAAAGCATTTGGGGCTGTGATTTGCATAGTGTCACGGCTTCAATGTGGAAGATTTGCCGGGTCTCACAGGACACTGAAATATATGAGTTTCTGGAGTCTCCCGGTCCGGATATTGACTTAACAACTATGAGTTATATATATAGGGACGCCATCAGAGGAGACACCAGGACTGCTGTCCCATGCCCGGAGAGAGATGGAGCCTGCCAATACTCACTTTAGCCCTCTGGCAACAGGTATCGTGATATCCTACTGCAGAGCTGCACATTATGACTTCCCTGCGCACTGGGAATTTTCCTGCTGTTACTGCAAGTCCATGCAGCTCCTCCTATATGTGGCGTCTCGAGCTGCTTGTGGAAGTCAGATGATTTGCCGTCACTGTGTATGCACACACCACGTTCTGCATCAGAACTCCTTGGGCCAGATTTACTAAGCTGCAGATTTGGAAAAGTGGAGATGTTGCCCATAGCAGCCAAACAGATTCTAGCTGACATTCTCTAGTATATGAAAAGAAAGGGAGAGCTGGAATCTGATTGGTTGCTACAGGGCAACATCTCCACTTATCCAAACCCGCAGCTTAGTAAATCTGGCCCCTTAAGTACAGAACTCAGATCTGAACGACAGGAGTATTGTGCGGGGGAAGGGTGGTCATTACCAGACACCTGCAACCTAATCCCCACACGGGGGTGGGCAGGGATAGTTATGCAGATGGAGGTAAGTGACTGGCGTTGAGCAGATCTGAGAATTTAAGGGTGAGCTCTGTCCCCTCTCACGTGCGAACTGGATAAGGTCCTTGGTTAGGAATTAGAATTAGGTTTAGTATTAGGATTACCGTAATGGCGAACAAAGTGACAGTATTACAATATTCGATTAGATTAGGAGTCGTGATAACGACTTTCTCTGATAGAATAATGCTGATCAGTGAACGCTGCTGGCATTTTAACTGTCAGAATTCAGATCATCGGGACATCAAACCACATCAACCATAAACACACTCCTTGCTGCTGTTTCCATTCCAGCTTCCTTTATGTGCTGCAGACTGTTCTGTTCCCATCCACTACCACGCGTACACTGGATGAAGAATAAGTACAAAATAAGAGCCACAGTCACACAATCCAGCACAAGAAGTACAAAATAATCTAATTATAGTGGGAAGAATAGAACCCGGACAGTCAGAACGAAGACAATGACCTATATCAAACTATTCATCTGACCTTACAATAAAAAATATGGTCTTTTTTTTATAGCTTCGTGCTCCTCGTCCAGCTGCGAGTTTTGGTCTTTTATAATTGACAGTCACGCTGAAAACAAACACCGTAAATGTCAGATGTAAGACTCTTTGGATGCTGGCAGTAGACTCAAATGAACTATGAGTTTTGCAATGAGAAGCATGTAGGTCAATTCATTACAAGTTAATTGAAAAACCCAGATATGGCGAAACATAATGGTAACATGATTTACTAGGGCAGTGTCAGTAAATGGAAGCTATTTTTTATGTTATCTCGCTGATTATCTCGTCCTAAAAAAAAAATGAGCAGCAACAAGGCTTCCATTGAAACGATAAAACTCATGTTTTAGTTACTTCCTGCAGTTTGTAGTCCGATTTTTCTCTATTCATAAGACTATAATTATCTTACTATCTCATCCATTACCTCAAAAATATTATATTAAAATAAAATATTATATTGGATTTGTTACTGAAAGCCCAGCGTTGCTGGATTTAAATCTTCAAGTGGTTAAGTCAGGAATGAGTTGGATGTAACTGTCAACATTTTAACAATAATTAGAAGCTTATCAGCTCTTCCAGCGCACCCATGAGGTGGCTGCCCAGTGTGGTTTTTGTTTTTGGGGTGTCGTCAGTAGCCTTAATACATATCTTTCCTTTAAAATCCCGAAATCGGGACAAAATAAGCTCTGCCCCTATTCCACCCAAACTCTGCCCACAACCGACCTCACTTCAGGGTTGCCGACTTATTAAAACTTCCCTCAGAGTTTAGTAAGCCATAGATTACTGCAAGGAGGTGGGGCCTAATGACATGATTCATGCAAATCGTGTCATTAAGCCCCGCCCTCCAATCAATCATTCATGTAATTTCCAGGGGGTGGAGCCTTGATGACATCATAAAGTTCCACCCATCCCTAGTAACGCCAAAGATTACAATAGATATTAATAGCTGGTCGGGGCTTGTAGGAGATTTGCCGGCTCTCCTGGGATACTGGGAGAACTTCCCAAATTTCGGGAGTCTCCCGGATGTTCCAGGAGAGTTGGCAACCCTGCCTTATTTTCTTCAAACTCCACACCCTCTTTTCCATAAGCCCGATCGGTGCAGGGATGTCTGAATGCAAAGGCGTACAGACAAACAAACACAAACAGGACAACAAATTTTATATATAAGGTGGGCAAGTCACATTCTGGGGCTACAAATGACACCAGATCTGATCAGTTGCCATTTTAAGGGGTGGTGGATCAGAAATTTATGTCAGGCTGAAGGTCTCGGAACTCTAAGTGCATGGATGCATAAATACAGAAGGGATCAGGGATCCACTACTTTTGGGGGTTCAAGCACAGTGCGATCAAATCTTAGGTTTCAGTCCAATATATGTAATGAGAGAAGCAATACTGTCTAATGAAGGGTACCCTCACTGGTTACCCCTGTTGATAACAAGGTGGCTGAAGGCATATAGATGTGACCAGCTATACCTTTTGCCAAAACAGGAAAAGTCTGCCATACATGGCGTGAAATGTCATGTATAGCGGAACCACCCACTGGGGAAAGGCGAAAGGTACATTCATCATTTAGCCATGGTTACATTTAGTCAGGAGTCCTGATTACAACTAAATGGCGAATGTCCCTTTCACCTTTCCCCAGTGGGTGGTTTTATTGTCCATGGACTAGATCCAGACCTCCGCATGCTTTCCGTATGTGTGAAACTGCAGTTACGCTGCCATAAGCCTGCCTTAAGTTAAACGTTATGATCAGTGGTCCGTATGTCCGCTGATCCATGCATATTCCTTAAACCCAGCCACTACTGTACAATTAGAATCTTACCCCCACACATCTTTCGTAATTTGTGTGGGCGGAGGGGAAGAGCCGTCCCATCGAACGGAAGAACTTTTGTACGGAACTTAGTATGATAAAAGTTACTATTGTAAAATGATAGTAACACCTGAAGAGCCCTCCAGTCAAAATAGTCCACTTACGCACTTTACGGATGGACCTGGGAGCCGGTCCTACGTCATAAAAAAGCGCCATGGAGTGTAAAGGTGTACGTGGTCACATTTGTACTTCCATTTGATTATAGAATATGAGAGGTTGATGTGCATAGAGCTATGCCCCAGTTCCACCCAAACTCCACCCACAGCTGACAATATGTGGTCAAAACCCTGCTTCGTTTGCAGGTCGCGAATCGAGACAGCCTTAACAAAAGGGGGACAGTTGCGGGGAATGATAGAGGGTGGTTTTGAGGGGACCTATTCCTAATTACTGTATACACTTTCATGAGAGCAACACAGCAGTGCACATGAAGGAAGAAAAGACACATGGAATAAAGAACCAGAAAAGAAAGAAAGATCATGATCGAAGGTGGTAGGAATGATTGATCACAACGCGTTTCTCATATTTGCCTATATGAGAAAGTATGAGAAACTATAGTTGAAACGCTAGGGTTTTAAGGAATCCGAAAGGAAAGCTTATCATGGTCCTGTCCATATAAGGGGTAGAAATGGGATAAAACACTTGTCATTCGAACCCCCCCTCTAAAAAGTAGACAATAAAAAGAACTATAACTAAAAACATCCATTTTTGTTTGTTGGTTAGTAAAGTCTAAGACAAAGTTGAAACCATTGTTTAAGATTGTGATTTACTTCTCTGCCACTTGGGACCTCTCATCATGCCTCAAGAGGGATACTATAAAATGATATTCCGGGGTACTGTAACATTATATTATGAAAGGACGGCTAAGTTTAGCATCAACTAATCTTATAAGGGATTGGCTTTCACATAACAATCTTACCCCACTACATGACAAGAGATTCCCCTTATTACTCTGTACTGCTGCTAATGCGCTGGGCTAAATAATACGCTCCCTTCTTTATACATGGATATAGCAGATGGCTGTGTGACAATACTCTGTGCTTTTCTTAGCAATGCAAAGTTACAAAGGTTAATACAATTCTTCACTTGGATGCCCTAGTAAAACTGTTCTAAAAGTGATACCAATAACACACAGATAAAACTGTCTAAACCCCCCATCAAAATAGAAGACATATCCCTATACTCATACTACTGCATCAGGAGTTCCCCTCAAGGCCTTAGGTCTTCTTACCCACACCCAGCAGACCCTTATACCCCTTTCACATCGCCACGAAATACCCGGGATTCACATCCCAGGTATTTCGTGGAGATGTGAAAGGGGCACTTCCGGTGGACCCGTGTCAGAAGACCCGTGAATTCAACCCGGGTGAAAAGAAGGGTTATTCCCAGGTCTGACACGGGTAGGGGTGCAGTGTGAAAGGTGCAACCCGGGTTTTTCAACCCGGGTAGCACCTAATGTACTTGATTGGTGCAATTTTTTTTACTGCTGCCCTGGCAACAATTGTTGCCAGAGCAACGGTAAACAAATTACGTTGTCTGATGACGACAGGACAGACCCGGGTCTCTGAATTTCCCGGGTCTGCCCTGCAGTGTGAAACGGGGTCTGTGACCCTGGGATCCTCTGCTGCCCCGGATATTGCCGGGGCGGCGATCTGAAAGCGGTATTATTGGCCTGAATCAGGGGGCCATCTGATTTTTACAGAAGAAACAAACAAACAGTCACCATTGTGGTTTTTTGATCATAACCGCTGGGATGCTCATTGCGTAGTTACGCCACTTAGCACACCCCTACTGTACGGTTTAAATGCCTCACCCCGCCCTTGGTGCGTATTTACGGATTTCGTTAGGCAGACACGCCCACTCGATCATTAATACAAACCTAATACACTCACGGCTCATACACTCTGAATTTCTCAGCGTAAAATCTGTCCCGTGCATGCGCAGTAATTACGATCACCGTAAAAATGCACATGAGTGTGGGTCTGGATCAGGCTCTTAGTTACGGCGGGCATATGCGTAAGATGGGCTGTTTAGCCGATCTGCCCATGCGCCGGGCAGATGTTGCCCAGCGTAGTTAGTGTTTTTCTTTATTCAGGATAGGGCATTGCTAGGTTACGAACGCCGTAACTACGCTGCAGTTAGGGAAGGTAGGCTGGGAGAAGCAGGGAGGGTAGGGTTACTTAGTTACGCTCAGGTCTGGCCGTAATTACACTCTTGTTACGCCGGCTGAAGTTAGGGCAGCCTTCAGTTGGTGTAACAGAGTGTAATTACGCCCGGACCGGGGGAGTGTCAAGGGTGTTGCATAGATTATATGCTCAGCGCAACATCTTAGGTCTGGATCAGGCTGGTGGGGCAGACAGGGCGCGGTTTGCTAAGTACATGCATATTTTTGCTACTTAAGAAGGGACATACGCACGGAAAGATAAGTCTGCCTATGACTTTCTTAAATCAACAAAAACGAGGGTGTGTCAAGGGAGTTACCATGCAACTTAGGTGCTTATAGTTACGAATCTGTTCCTTCTTATCTCCTTCTTAACTGTGAATCAGGTCCTATAACATTCAATGTGGATGACAGTCCAAGTATATTTGACTGCAGAATAATTAACACAAGTAATATATGCAAAAAAAAACCAAGACATATACCGAATCACATGTCTGATTAATAGAAAACCCTGGTAAAGATCTTGATGATCTACAGCTCTCCAGCCAGCAGTTGAACTACAAGAACCAGCATTCCTTGCCAGTCACACCTATATTTCTACAACAGCTAGAAGAATTTGAAGTGTATTTACTAACCAGAAGACATATTTCATTCAAGGCAAAACAGTGTCCTTAACTATGTTCCTCCACCCCGTCCTTCACTCAACACACCCCTCAGAACACAAGCCGCTGCAACTAAAGTTGCACTCAGTTCTAAATCGCCTGTGAGTGCGTGCGCTTCAGCTCTGAGCATGCGCAGTATAAAATCAGCCGGCGTTTGCTCACCACCGGATCGTGCACCATTAAAAGCATTTGAAGAAACATAAAAATGCAACAAGATGAACAATCTCTTATAAAAGATTTATTTTTCATTACAAAGAAAATGTAACCAATTGGTGAAAGTCTTTTAGAGCAGCGCATTAATGTCCATAAACAGCAGAGTGAGACGTTATCTAAAATGTCAAATGTGTAAAGGGCAAAGCCTCTCTAACAAATTGCTCCTGCAGAACAAGCTCATCTCCCACAATCTGATCATTTTTCCTGTCAGCTCTCGGAGCCGTGGAGTAACATAATGCATGCAAGAGGATTGCCATTAGGGATGCTACAGGAGATGAGCGAATCTTTTCAAGCACAGTTCAGGAAATGCTTTTGTCTTTATGTATTTGTAAAACGCTCTCCAAATACACACTTTACAGTTTATAAGAGATGCTGAAGAAGCAACTGTACATGTGACAGATATGTACAACCACTTACAACAGGGCCATAAATCTAGACACCTGCAGACATCACAACAGACTTTAGGAACTATTTATCTATTTTTTTTATTACAGAGTAAATTTTGTGTCGTCCAGTTTAGTGGTTGTTGCAGTGGCTCCTATTTCCCTGCATTGAGGCCCATGGAGTGCAAGATGTAATCAAAGACTGGCAATTATCTAAGACAACTTGACTTATTAATATTAATCATATTAACTGACAACTTAACAAGCAATATATACTGATGCTTCCATTGTTATTCTGAAACATTTTTCCTAGCAACGCTAGACACACCCATGGGTGGAGCTATACACAGGACACACCCCTTTGGAGGTACAACTTCGGTGCAGTGCTATCACAATTTCTCTGATACTCATTTGCATAACTTGCATAATCTAAATGGGCATGTGGCTGCTAAGTGGGGCTCATTGTTAAGATACTGTCTTAATTATTTACTTGGGGCCTGATCCAGAGCTACGGCCGCCGTCGCTAGT
>WWET01000372.1:450690-470070 GCA_011038615.1 Limnodynastes dumerilii
TAGGGACGCTGGAGGGGACGTCCTCCAGCGTCCCTACGCTCACGTTACTGCTGGTGGGCGGTAAGTAAATGAGGGTGGGGGGGCGTGCTAAGAGGCCATACGCTCCTGTGTGAGCGTATGGCCCCTTTCTTACGCAGGGCCAAGGTAGGGTAGCCTTCAGCCGGCGTAAGGAGGGGGCCATACGCCTGCACAGGGGGAGTGCCAGGGGGGAGTCAGCGATGTAACGCTGAGCGTTAGCACGCTCAGCGCTATATCGTAGATCTGGATCAGGCCCTTAGTGTATAGTAGGTAAAAGAGAGGGAAAATCAAACTAAACCAGCGGTAGTCTTTATAATACAATATAGTCAATATTAGTTAACAAAGCCAACAAATCAGTTCATATACACTGTTCAATAACAAAATAATACATGTATTACCAGAGTAGCTAATAAAAAAACAGTAAATGGATCCCATTTTTCCTATATTGGCCATTCCGCCAGTGGAGACCCAGTGACTGTTCTGTACAGACATTTTGTCCAGCATTGTACGTTCGATACGACACATTCACTAAAATTTAAGATGAACAAACTCTATATTATTTGAAAAGCAGATGAGTATCAGGAGGACCAATCGCAAACCACAATCTAGAGATTATTATTTCCATGGCCCCTCCCACTCACCCGTGCAAATGGGGGTGGCAGGAAAGCTTTGGTTGGTATGGCTAAGGGGAGGATCCAAGCTGGTTAGAGGGAGGGGCATCAAGGAAAAACTATAATTATGCACAATTGAGGAAAGTGATATTGAATAATAATTGAAAATAAATATTGCTACTGTTTCCTATAACTAAAAAATAAATAAATACAAACAATTACTAATTATTTTCCAATTTAGGTGAAAAAAGTTCACTCAAATGAACATTTCCGTGTAGTTATTTTTTTATATTTTAGGTAACATAACAAAGCATGGGTCAGATTACTCATCTCCTCTCTTTATAAAAATGTGATTTGTTTTTCTATCCAGTCAGGAGCATTAATAAAAGATTCCAATTCTCTCCCACTGCCAGGGAAGGATATCCTGTCCTGACTCAAGGGCATTACTGTGTATATTTTCATGGACTGATAGGAAGGCTGATCATTAGAAGAACTTTGTCAAATGATAGGGATTATTTCAGAGTAAAATAACATACTAATGGAGATTGCATTAATGTCAAGTGTGGGAAGCCCTGGAGAAAGGATGGAGGGGGGCATTCAGAACATGTGTATATGCATAATTGCCATCGAGAGAATATAGTGCTATGGTAATATATAATGACTGGGACACTGCAGGTGCTGAACTGGCAGGAAAACACTAATGATATTATGGAAAATATTTACATTACTCCTGAAATTTATCCCATAATTCAATCATGAAAAATGTTGTTTGCATTGTAAACAAAAGCAAATTTACACCCTTAGTAAAGCAGTGTTACACTGCTAAATGCAATATATGGGAAGACTTAAAATTGTGAGTAGGCATTTTCTAAAATATATCTATATCTATCTATCTATCTCTCTAATATCTGTCTGTCTGTCTGTCTCATATATCTGAGTATCTGATTGTTCAAGGAAGATGATTAACTGGTGACTAACTTTTATTATAAAATAGCTATTATTCAGGGTTGCCGACTCTACCAGAATATCCAGAAGACGTCTAAAATTCGGGTATCCCAGGAGAGCCGGCAAATCACCCGCAGGGGACTTAAGGCTGTGGTTTTTTTGCAAACTACAGCCTCAAATCCTGCTCCACAGCCTAGAAACACTACCATTTATAGTGTTAATAGGGACTGGGCAGGAAGGATCTTAGGGCACAATTAGCGTCACCAAGCCCCGCCCCCACCCTTAGTAATACAATGAAAAAGGCCATTGCTGGTCAGCGATCTCCCAGAGGGAAGCTCTGAAAAGTTGTCAGTCCCGCTATTATTGGAGTGTGACTGTCAGCACCTTTGCGTCAAAAAGTAGACACAGCAGATGAGTGTGTACATTTTTATTAGATTTATTGGCTTGTAAATTTGCTTATTAAATTTAATCATGATGTGACAAACCGTGGTATAATAAGCTCTCGCATCTAAATCACTGCAGTTCTGTAAACACGTCTATGGGGATTTTCAAGTGTTACACATTAAGGAAGTTAACAAGTGGCTTTATCTTCCTGCAAATCAGTACATGAAGACTCATAATAATAACATCCCCAGAGAAAGGCATCTTGATCCTGTTAAACACTACACTCAATGCTCCATAGTGACAGCACCCATCTTACATCACTGCTTTCAGGGTCAGCTAAGAAAGCCTGTGTAATGCATAAATATTCACGCCCTCCTATCAAAAGTCAACTGATTTGTTTGTCTTAAGCTGGGTACAAACTGGGATTTTTATGTAACGATCCGACATTGGATCCAGACCTTCTCACATGGGTTCAGATCTAGGCTTATGTTTCCATTACGCTTCAAGGCGTAGCGTATTCACTCACCTCGGCCGTACGTACTTTTGCTGTTTTACACTTCCCAAACCCTACTATAACTTTTCAAAGCGTAACTATTCACGTACATAAGTGTCTAAGCACACCCATAGTGTACGATTTAAATGCCTCACCCCGCCTCTAAAGCTTAATTACGGGTGTTGTATGGCTATCGCGCCCCTGCGTTCATAGTTACGCTGTTGATACAAGGCTGGTACATACGTTCAGAGTTACGTGGCGTAACATCTGCCGCACACATGCGCAGTACATACTGCGTTTTTACGTCACCGGCTAGCGTAAATACGCTAGCGTACGTAGCTCAGGATTTACCCCATGTTCCGTATGTACGCAGGTCTGGAAGTGCACACAGAAGAGGGAGGTGAACTCCCGCCACTCCTAAATACGCAGCCATAACCCGATCTGAGAATGCCTAAGCTGCCCACAATGCTTAATCTGCATGCCTCCCCCCGCCCCCCTTGTGAATGCATGGCATGCCTTTCTGTACGCAACTTTTTGCTGACGAAAATGCCTTCCGCAGAGTCTAACTGGGGCCTGGTATTCACAAGAGCCTCTGATGGTGAGGTTAGGCTTGGCTGCAGGACCCTAGCAGGTCGCGGACCTTGTCTATGTGTGTGTATAAGAGGGCTGAACAAGACGAGAGACCCAGTGAGGAGATCTATAAACACCGCGATGGACAGTGAACGAACACATTCGCAGAAACACGAGGCATGCACTCACAGAACACAAAGGGAGTCAGGGAGCTGGAACGCAGGAGCAAACACAAGAGGAGTAAACAGCAATCAGCAGAAGGGCAGGAGGAAGGCAGGAAGGGAGAACACTAGAGGACAAGGGGTTAACCAAGGAAGGGCACTCAGGAATCAGATTGACTAGAACTGCAGAGCACAGAACTGAGACGGCGAGACAGGCAAGGTAGCAGAAGCTGTGACCAGCAACCCCTGTTTCAGAAAGCCAGCTATTTAAAGGTCCAGCCTCAAATCAGCTCCTGCTGTCAGACACACCTCCAGGCTGATAGAGTTGTGCACTGATTACAGATTCAGCTAAAGGCAGCTACATAGAAAGACAGCAGGAACGTAAACAATTACATGTGACAGCTTGACAGCGTTTAACACGTACGGCAGGATATCCATAATGGCATGGGGCTTGTGCAGTGCGGTCTCGACCCCCGACCCATGCAGACAGATTTCTTTAGTCGATTGTCGGATGGAGTTCTAGATCCAGCCAATTGTTACTGTAATTAGTGCCGATTCTGCACCTGATCTGTGTACCGTCCACACTGAAACGATTCCCCGCTGGGTCGTTCAGTAGATAACAGCACACCCTGAAGAAGGAAGCAGACATCGGCCATCGCTGACCTTGAAAATTAGAAGCTCCAAAAATCAAATCCCACAACGCAATGCATGGATTCTGCAGCGTGGGGGCACAGAACACACTGGTAAGATGTCGCATTTATCTGATGATTATCGTGTGATCTGCATAATTGTCAGAAAACCTTCCCGCATGTACCCAGCATTACACATGACAGAGATTATTCCAGACACGGTAGTAGGTTTTTATATGTAGATTCTCTAACTTGTAATCAGCTATTGCAGCCCTGAATGTGCTGTGTTATGAGCTTCAAGTAGAGCATGGCTGGATATTGGGATCCAGTACAAAGTTATAGATATCTACAAATGAAGAAAATCATACACTATAACATCTAAGTGCCTGATCCAGACCTGGATGCAAAGGGCCTGATCCAGACCTACGCCCGCGACCAATCGTACGCCGGTTGGGAGCGTAAAACCGGGCGAAAAAAACGCACTGCGCATGTGCAGTATGACAACTTCCGGTCGTCCGAAGGACATGAGCGTACATGGAGCGTATTTTGAGCGTAATTTTCGACCAAGTGGCGTGCGTTTTGTACGATGATAGTCCGGACGCTCGAGTTACTACACAGAGGTGGGGATAGCCATTTAAATTGTACAGTATGGGCGCGTTAAGCCCCGTACGACCAGCGTATCGGTACAAAAATTCGTACGGTCGCTGGAAAAAGTTAGGGTAGGGTTCAGCCGCCGTAAGTAGGTACAATCAATGGGAGTGTCATGGGCATGAAAGTTTATATGCCAGGGCGATCATACGCTACGCTTGCGGGCGTAGGTCTGGATCAGGCCCAAAAAGTGCGTAAGTGACCTGATTTGACTGGAGGGCGCATGCTCCCTCCAGATGTTACGCTAGGGTTACGATAGTTCTGTACAACCCATTTGGATACAAATGAGCTCTGCTTCCCCTCTGCCCGCTAAAGTGGGCGGGGTAATGCAATATGTACAGTGTGGGAGGGGGCTCTCACACTTGAGCGGATCAGCAGTTGTAATGACCGCTGATCCGCACGAGTGCTTTAAGGTAGGCTTATGGTAGCGTAAGCTGCCATAAAGCCAGCACGAGAGAGGGAAGTGACAGGGGGTGTGCACTCCCCTCTCTCTCTCTCGGAGGGAGAGACCCCGCACGTACGGAAAGTGGACCAATACATGTCCTAGGACTGGATCAAGACCCCCGTATGGATGTGTTCAGCCAGTACGATGGTCCCTTTTGCGACAGACCATCATATAGCAGCTGAATGGAGACTGACAGCAATTGCCTGCAGTCTCCATGGTAGAAAGCGGCGGTGCTACGACTCCCGTAGCAGCGAAGAGCCATCCGCCAACAGGTAAGTGTTTTAACCTTACTCTATGCTTAACCCTTTCCTAACCCTACATGTCCCGGAACCTAACCCTAACCTTCCCCTTAAGCCCAAACCCTAATGATCCATGCCCCACAGCCTTCCCCTAAGCCAAAGTCGAAATGCTATTTTTTTTTTTACACTGTATGAATTTAATTCCGTGCAAAAAGTATAGTAAGAATACTAGAAAAGACTAGCACAGATTCCCCAAAAATCTAAAAGTGCTTCAAAAATGAGTCACATGACCATACAAACTGCAAGGGGTGCGTCTGTTTCAGGGCCTGGAGAGAGAGAGGGGCCAGTGGCAGCTAACAGCTTAAAACAGCGCTCCATGTATAAGTGTATGCATGCATAGCATTTATACATGGAATACTCTGGCAGATTCTATCCTACACAACTCCGCCCCCAGTCCCGCCTGTTTCCTCCTAGTCCCTTCCATCCAGACTTGGGCCCTACCACTTTGCTATAGGACCCAAGTCTGTCACCTCCCCCCTCTGCTGACAAATATACTTCTACTGGCAATGCAAGAAATATCCTAAACTGTTCAGAGCAATAATCTCCATATTTAGCATTTAACTGTGAAATTTCACACAGCTATAAGAGCTTTCTTACCACAGGGGAGATTATTGACACTGTTGCTGCAGGACAGGTAGAATGTATAGTGCTAGGGGTTGATCCAGAGTTCAACAGGGAAAAAAATGGAGCAAATATGTTTCTTGAGAAAGCAATTAATTGTATTTTTTGCCTGCAGGGAATACACTGAGCTTTTGCTTAGAGTTAGGAAACCTCTTCTCTAAATTACTCTCTGCGCAGTTTTCATTTGCTTCCCCCCTAAAGTTCTACAAGGTTTGGAGAGGTGAAGATTGCTCTTATTTTATACTTACTTTGTGCAGTTGATCCTAACTGTGGATCAGTGAAAGGAGTCAGGGGTGTCGGAACAGTCGGTGTAAGGGGATGATTCACCATGTGATCCATTCTCATCAAAGAAAATTCAGAATATACAGACAGCCGGAAGATCATTTTCGCCTGAATCTATTTCGAAAATATTACTAATCAGAAAGTTTTACTAATGAATGGGTGAGTATGCCAAATGTATTTATTTGTAACATACTTACCTATTAATTATTTCTGAAACCACCGCCGCAGACCGTCTCAATGCCAGCAGACCTGCCACAACGTAAGTGAGTGTACAAGGGGAGTCTATGGGGAGTCTTAGGGTTAGGCAGCAGGGGGGGGGGAGTCTTAGGGGCATCATGCGTAGAGGGGAGTCTTAGGGTTAGGCTGCAGTGAAGGGAGTCTTAGGGTTAGGCTGCGGGGAAGGAAGGCTTAGGCTAATGGAAGAGGAGGGTTAGGGTGAGCATTTGGATAAGGGATGGGGTTGAAGAAATACTCACCTTTCACCACGGCGAATTCATTCTGGGGATCTTCGATCGCTTGTCCTCGGTGGCTCAGGAGAAATCAAATAAAGGGCCAATTCGGAATTGCCTTTTTGGAAACGACAGCCGGCCCACACTCATTCATCCCTTTCCCCAAATGTTAAGAGGTGCAGTACAGGGGAGGAGCCCTATAAGTCAGCATTTCAGTCATAACAACAGTCATTTCAGTCATATAAAATATACACTATATATATATCTTGTATATTAAAGATTAAAGATTATATTAAAAGCTTGCAAAGAGGGGAGGTTGTTACCAAAACTGAAATATATCTTACCCCAACCAACCTAAAAATACTCTGACGCTCCTGATAGGAGTACAAATGTTTCTGTTTTAGCATAACAGACATACTAGCTGCTTCATCGTGCAGAACACAGGAAGAACATGCCTCCCAATATTATGGGGGATGGGGGGCTGTGACCAGGATTGCCAACTTTCTATTTCTTCCCTCCAAGAGATCTCGAAGGGAAGAAATGGATGTCAGAATAGGGGACTGGGCTTAATTATGTGACTTATGCAAATTGTGTCCTGAAGCCCCGCCCCCTGTCTATCAGTGCCACTTTTCAGAGTATTACTAGCGATGGGGGTGGGACTTGATGATGCAAATTATGTTATCAAGTCCCGCCTAGTCTCTAGTACAACTAGGAATAGTAGTGTTGATAAACAGGAGACGGGACTTGAGGCCGTGGCTTGCATTAAATCATGGCCTCAAGGGACAGTAGTCCCGGCTGCTCCCACCACTGATGACAGCTCAGTGTGATCGAGCAGTTGGAAAAATAAAAAGTAAACAGGGATGTGTATCTAGAAATGCAAGAGGAGACTAAGAGCCTGATCCAGAGTAACGCCGTGCACCGTAGGGGGGCATCTGTATAAGATCGGCATTTCTGTAGTTAAGGAAATCCGTTACTTAGGATCGGGTGTCCCTAACTGTGGCGTAGTTACGGCGTAACAGTGTGTAATTACGCCGGCCACAGGGGGAGTGTCGGGGGAGTGCACCAGAGATACGCTGGCCGTACTTACGGACAACGGCCCAGCATAGCTCTGGATCAGGCCCTTAGAACCTGCAAAGACCCAAGCTAAGGAAAAATTTGCCCACTCTATAAAAAGGGGTAAAAGCTTTTTTAAAGTATATAAATGAGAGATGAAAAACTAAAGAAGGTATAGAAAGACTAAAAACGGAGCATGAGAGTCTTATCGAGGGTGACTGGGCTATCTTAAAAATTATTTTTATTTAATATTTATATAATTTATTCAACAAAAGAACGAGGAGATGAAGGGACCACAATTAAGTTTCAAGCAAATAATACAAAGTAAATATAGGTCCTTTAACCGAGTAGCAGGTTGTAACAGAACTCACAAACCTATACAAATCATTTGGGTCAGATGGGATACATCCTAGGATACTAAAACTAAGCTTAAAGAAGTTCTGGTAAACTCATTAAGAGAATTCATCAAGCAGTCACTTGTAACAAGTAATTGCAGTAGACTGGAAAATAGACTACGGTGTAGTCTAAATAATAGGATATTGATCCTTTGAACCAGAACTGTATAAGGGATGTGGTATTCCTGTATGATGGTCTTCTGTCCATCGTATGGCAGCTGACTGTACATTTATGACAATTGCCCGCAGTCTGTATTTGAGAAAGCGGTGGTGATGCGACACCGGGAGTCAGTGAGCTTACCCTACTCTTAACCCTTTCCTAACCTTAACCCTCTGTCCCGCAGCCTAACCCTAACTTTCCTCTTCTTCAGCCCTAACTCTCCATGCCTTGCAGCCTAACTATAACCGCCCATTCCCCGCAGTCTAACCCTAGCCCTCCATGCCTTGAAGCTTAACCCTAACCGTCCATGGCCCACAACCTAACCTTAACCCTCCAGGTTTATCTCCAGGCGCTGCAGCCTAACCTTAACCCTCCATGCCCCGCATTCAAACCCAAACCCCCCCCATGCCCTGCAGCCATACCCTAACTGCTCATTCCCCACAGCCTAACCCTTACCCTCTATGCCTTGCAGCTTAACCTTAACTGTCCATGCTCTGCAGCCTAAAGCTAATGTTCCATGCCCCGCAGCCTAACCCTAATCCTCTATGCCCCACAGCCTAAAGCTAACCCTCCATGCCTTGCAGCCTAATCCTCACCGTCCATGCCCTGCAGCCTAACCCTAACTCTCCATGCTCTGCAGTCTAAAGCTAACCCTCCATGCCTTGCAGCCTAATCCTCAACGTCCATGCCCTGCAGCCTAACCCTAATCCTCCATGCCTTGTAGCCTAACCCTAACCTTCCCCTTAAGCCCTAACCCTAACCTCATATGTGCTGCAGTCTAACCCTAGCCTTATACCCACCACAACTGCCGCAGCCTGTAGCTATTGGAAAAGGGGAAATAGATCATTTAGAAAATGGGCTGGTCGGACTACAGAGCTCTGAGATGTAAATGAGTAACACAATCATACTGAAGACAGAGAAGATAAAAAACAACCGCAATCTGAACCTTTGGGAGGCAAGAAGGCCAAGGGGGCAGGCTCCTGAATTCCGCTGCCACTACAAACACAACGCCTTCGCAAATTCCGCAAGTGTGATCCTTTGCACATCCAGCACCTCCGTACCCTGCACCCTACTTTAAGTTTTACGAACCAGTCCCATTTTCTGTGGCCGAGCCCTTTCTGTACAATTACCATAAATCCCCTCGCCCACCATAACAACACACTGTACACATGCGCGGTGGATTCTCCTGTCTCACCATCACAAAGGCTTCAGGCATCATGAAGATTCGGATCCATGCAGGAAGCCCGATGATTGTGCCTGCGCAGTAACGCAGAGCGCAGAAAATAGACACATCGCGTAATACTGGATTCAGTCCGCAATGTAATCATTGCACCCCTATGCTGTATGCCCAATGGTGCATATAGTAACAGAGACTGGGCAGACATAGAGTAGAGAATTCTGTCTATGAAAGATCACACTGGAACTGCTATATGAGCCTTCAGATCAGCAACCTAAGTAAATAAGACGTATTGGAAATCTATTTATTTTGAATCTCTTAAATCAAAATAGTCAATATTGTCCCATTTGTATAGGATGCGAGTATTAGTCAGCTACAGACTTACAGTTTGTTATAATGGGTGTGGGTCTCTGCTAAGAACGGCCCTTTTTCGATAGGGCCATTCTCTTCCAGCCAGTTTAGAAATGGTTGGGATATCGATTGCTTATGCCTCGATGAGGCATAGCAATCAATCCCCGGAGCACCGAACACGGCGCTCCAATAGGTAAGTGTTAAGACTAACCTCAACTCTTCCCCTAATTCTGACCCTAACACTCCCCTTCCATTACCCTAACCCTCCCTTCCCCACAGCCTGACCCTAATACCCCCTTCTCTATAGCCTAACCCTAAGACCCCCCTCCCCGCATCCTGACCCTAACCCCCTCCTTCCATTACCCTAACCCTAACCCTCCCTTCACCACAGCCTAACCCTCCCCCTCCCTAGCCTGACCCTAAGACTCCCTTCTCTATAGCCTAACCCTAAGACCCCCCTCCCCTCCCCGCAGCCTGAACCTAACCCTCCCCTTCTATGGTGCTAACCCTCCCTTCCTAAGAGCCTAACCACCCCTTCAACACTAAAAGTCCCCGAAGATGTTACTCACCTCTCCGGAGCTATCACCAGCGGGTCTGCGGTGGGTCCTATGAAAATAAATGGGCGATTATACCGATCGGCATACTCACCCATTCATAAAACAAACAACAACAAAAAAATCGAAAATGACTGCCTTTCAAAATAGAAACAACCGAAAAGGAACTTTCAGATGTCCCTATTTCTAAAGGCAGCCCATCGGAGCGGGGACTCCCACCAGTTATAACGGACATACAATACTAGGATATATCTGGAAGGTGAAAAATGATTACTAGTACCTCTGTGTGTTCTGTTGTTTATTAAGTTTCTCTTGGCAAGTATTGCATTACCAACAATGTAAGTAACATTAAGAAAGCAGAAGAATGAAAGGAACAACACTGGATTTTAGTCATTTCCTGCACCACTGAACATGTCAAAATTAAATTCCGAGCTCTTAATTTGCAATGAACATAAAAAGAGAAATTGTTAAATAAAATCTGTTCATTGCACGGAATATCTTATGAAAATGTTGTTATGGTTTCCTTAGTTACACGGTTGTATGTAAATTATGCAAAACCTTAGAAATGACTATTTTTGTATTAATAAGAAGAAATAGGTCATTTTGGAGAACTCTTCATGAGGATTTTTCCATATAGTCGTGAATGAAACAAGAATTGTTCTACATTGGTCTGATAGGAGCCCAAAAATCTGGGCTGTTGTATACAACCACCGTGGGTTGAGGGAGTGGGGCTACTAAGCGACTCGGAGAGAAGGGGACAGGGGCGCGAGAATTTCTGGGATAGTTACGTAATTATTATTATTATTGTTTATTTATAAGGCGCCACACAGTATACGCAGCGCTGTAAAGAGGCAATAGCAAAGACAATAGTTACATATAGAATACAATAATTAACAGAGGGTAAAAAATATGAAGGAATACAATACATGTATAAAGCAAAAATTAAATACAATACAAAAATATTAAAACAATATGTGAGGAAAATAAAGATGCTGGATATGTGTGTAGGAGCAGATGAATAAGGAGAGAGATAGATAGTAGAGAGAAAAAGGTGGGAAGAGATGATGACAGGGTAGAGGGATGATGATAGGAGGAAGGAGGACCCTGCTCATAAGAGCTAACATGTTAAGTGAGAGAGGGCAAATAAACAGGAGACACAGGGATGAAGATGGGGAGGGCAGGTAAGCTTAGGTGGAGGAAGGGTAGGCTAGCCTGAAGAAGTGGGTTTTAAGGGAGCGTTTGGAGGATTGGAGGGTGCTGGATTGCCTGATAGGATGTGATAGGTTGTTCCAATGGAGAGGGGCGGCCCGGGAGAAGTCTTGGATGCGGGAGTGAGATGAGAGGTGGAGGTTGGAGCGGAGGCAGCGGTCACCAGCGGAGTGGACGGGAGGGGTGTGGATGGAAATAAGGGAGGAGAGATAGGGAGTGGTGGAGGAGGAGAGAGTCTTGTAAGTTGTGTTGAGGAGCTTGAAGAGAATTCTGAAAGGAGCAGGAAGCCAGTGTAGAGATTGACAAAGAGGTCACGATCAGCTCTACGATGTGTAACGTGTTCCACACACATGCGCAGTATGTTCCCACAGCCAGTATGCAGCAGGCATAAATTAGCTGTCATTAAGTCTGAATCAAGCCCTCTGACTCTAATCAAACAGACATAAATGTCACCAAGTTCTCTATTACCCAAAATATTCACTGCAAAAATATAGTTAGAGATAGTTTAGATGTTTGTTGCTTTCTATTAATAGCGCTGTTGTGATATTGTTACATTAAAACTAGAACTACATTTAAAACTCCCAGGATGCAACATTCTCCTGAAATGCAATGTTCTAATAGGATGCAATGTTCTGCCAGGATGCAACATTCTCCTGAAATGCAATGTTCTGCCAGGATGCAAGATTCTCCTTAAATGCAATGTTCTGCCAGGATGCAACATTCTTCCCAATACTGTGGTCAAAAGGTTAATTTAGAAAGACTGCTCGCTTGGGCTAAAAGTTACAATATCTGGTATATTCCTGAGACTTCTGTTGGAAGAACGTCTGTATTCTGTCTGCTTCACAAGAGTTGGCATCAGGCCACTGCCCCCATCAGGTTACTGATGTAACAGCAACAAGGTGCACATAAAAGAAGATGCTGTCATTGCAAATTAGGGGCAGGGTGCATCATGTGCTATAATTACCTGCTGATTGGCATTACAGTCATTCCTCCAGCACGGATACAGCAACAAATTTGTCTGACCATTTAGGGGATGGGAGTTCTTGTAACCATGGAGACACATACCACATAAGTTACCAGCATCATGTGACCAAACCCCCTACTCAGAATTTTCCAGCTTCAAATATAGGGAAGTATGTGGACACCTGACAGTAATTTAACATTCAGAGAGTAGCTCTGCTTATTAAACAACATGATTCTGAACCAAGAAAATCAATAGACTATTGCAACACTCACTGACTGAATGGAGGGGTTAAAAATATAAGAGCCTATTTTATACAGTACTCACCATACATAGGTCACAAATCAGGTGACAAGGACACAGTGACATCAGAATGAAGGTCCGGATTCACAGCTACCTAATTTCTTGTCTTGCGTATGTTGTTTTAAGAATTGAGCTACTACGCATGAGTAGTAGCTTATTGACGCTATCTTTAGACTGCGCCTACGCAATCCATGTACAGACGTAGATAGCGTAAATAACTCATGCGTAGTAGCTCAATTCTTAAAACAACGCACATAAGACAAAAAATACGTAACTGTGAATCCGGACCAATGATTCTAACTGCCGGTATTATCAAACTCGGTGACATTTTAGTATAACGACATTAAAGCAAAAGATTTTATGTAACAGTCACCAGAGACACGATTTGCTTTTGTTACACACACACACATGTTGTCTAAATGAGATGTTGCCGCCTCTATTCTTAGCCCAGGGATCATCTGGTTCCTGAAACATTGAGCCCTGCAGCAAGTGAGAGGATGGGAGCAGGATTCCCAGCACTCTAGATGCATGCTCCAAAAACCTGACACCCAGGACTGCAGCACCGTACAACTGCTCTGCCAGTGTACACACGCCTCTACTGTGACAACTGTACACATATCATCCTCTAACATAGCGATCTCAGCTATGGAATGAGGACAACTACCACTGTGCAATCCCATTCTGCCCACCTTACCCTCTCCTCAACTTTAACGGGAGAGCCGGAAAATCTCCTGCACGTTTCTCCCCCCTTCCTCTCATTATAAAAATCCCTAGCGGACAGATTTACTAAGCTGCGCGTTTGGAAAAGTGGAGATGTTGCCCATAGTAACAAATCAGACTCTAGCTCTCACTTTCCTATTATATACTAGAGAATCTGATTGGTTGCTATGGGCAACATCCCCAATTTTCCAAACCCGCAGCTTAGTAAATCTGGCCCCTAGCGTTACTAGGGATGGGTGGGACTTGACGATGTGATTTTCGGCATCAATCCCTTTCAACCCCCTTGGAAAACTGTGAACTGCAGCAGTGACTGACAGGGGCGGGGATTGTTAAGTCCCGCCCCCATACCGTCATCTAGTACTTCCTTCCTAGATCTCCCGGTGGGAAGAACGGAGAAGTCGGCAACCCTGCTCCTAGCCCTTGGATCACTGACTATCATTGTTGCATTACAGATTCATTTCTGATCCATGCACCTGATTTACACCTAGGTGCAAATTTTTAAGAATTTCTGTACTGCGCATGCTTAGACACAGTGGCTACACAAAGTATGTAGCACTTAGAGATGTACTTCAACTTCGTGCAGTCTTTAAATACCGCACATAGGGGTTTATTTATATACCGCTTAATTTCACTGTGAAGGAAGCTGCATCAGCCTGGCTTATCATCGCAGCGAGCCTGGAAGCTTTATGCACAGTATTTACAAATACTCACCCCTCCTGCAAGGTCCCACGATGATCTGCCGGGTCCACCCAGTACTTCACATTCATGCGATGCATTCGGGACTTTGAAAATGTCAAACCCTGACATGAGAAACACTGCACATGCTCAGTGTATTCATGCCGGGATTTGGACACCTGCAGTCCATTGGGTCGCCCGGGCAGGTGAGTTTATTAATATTTACTTGTTTTTTTCTATTTTTTGTTTACTTTTTTTTTTACTTATAAAAAAATATACATTTTATTTATTTATTTTTACTAGTGATTATTCTTATGTATTCCAGCGGTCTCCCCATAGATACCCACTTTTCCTCCCCCTAATAATGGGGGAAGAAAAGAGGGGTATATGGGGACATGGCTGGAATACTCACCCTTAACGCCAGCCTGATCTGGCGTTAGTCTTAAGCCGGAAGATTCTGCCCACCTTACCCTCTCCTCAACTTTAACGGAAAATCTCCTGCACGTTTCTCCCCCCTTCCTCTCATTATAAAAATCCCTAGGGGCCAGATTTACTAAGCTGCATGTTTGGAAAAGTGGAGATGTTGCCCATAGTAACCAATCAGACTCTAGCTTTCACTTTCCTATTATATAAAAGAGAATCTGATTGGTTGCTATGGGCAACATCCCCAATTTTACAAACCCACAGCTTAGTAAATCTGGCCCCTAGCGTTACTAGGGATGGGTGGGTCTTGACGATGTGATTTTCGGCATCAATCCCTTTCAACCTCCTTGGAAAACTGTGAACTGCAGCAGTGACTGACAGGGGCGGGGCTTGTTAAGTCCCGCCCCCATACCGTCATCTAGTACTTCCTTCCTAGATCTCCCAGTGGGATGAACGGAGAAGTCGGCAACCCTGCTCCTAGCCCTTGGATCACTGACTATAATTGTTGCATTACAGATTCATTTCTGATCCATGCACCTGATTTACACCTAGGTGCGAGTTTTTAAGAATTTCTGTACTGCGCATGCTTAGACACAGTGGCTACACAAAGTATGTAGACGGACTTCAACTTCGTGCAGTCTTTAAATACCGCACATAGGGGTTTATTTATATACAGCTTAATTTCACTGTGAACGAAGCTGCATCAGCCTGGCTTATCATCGCAGCGAGCCTGACAGCTTTATGCACAGTATTTACAAATACCCACCCCTCCTGCGAGGTCCCACGAAGATCTGCCGGGTCCACCCAGTACTTCACATTCATGCGATGCATTCGGGACTTTGAAAATTTCAAACCCCGACATGAGAAACACTGCACATGCTCAGTGTATTCATGCCGGGATTTGGACACCTGCAGTCCAATGGGTTACCCGGACAGGTGAGTTTATTAATATTTACTTGTTTTTTTCAATTATTTGTTTAATTTTTTTTACTTACATTTTATTTATTTATTTTTACTAGTGATTATTCTTATGTATTTTAGCGGTCTCCCCATAGATACCCCCCCTTTTCCTCCCCCTAATAACAGCTAATGGGGGAAGAAAAGAGGGGTATATGGGGACATGGCTGGAATACTCACCCTTAACGCCAGCCTGATCTGGCGTTAGTCTTAAGCCGGAAGCGGAGTGTAAAACTCCGCTCCGGTATTTTGTAAATATTATACAGTTCATTTTAATGCGATTGTGCCAGTTTTCACTTCAAATCTGGCACTATTGCATTAAAATGATCTTTTTAAATAGACCCCCATAGTATTTCATGACAGAAGTATGCCAGTGCAGCCTCGTGACATTTTTAAGAAGAGAGGGTGAGGGAGCTGGGGTGGGTGCGGTGCAGGAACCTCTGTGCACGGGAAGTTAAGGCAGCTCTATAGCACTCCTAAGTGCCTTAGGTTCTTAAAAAACAGGGGAGTGGTGTTGGAGGCACCCATCCCTAGGGGCAGATACATGCGTTTCCGCACCTTCCTAAAGAATTCTGATGGGTGAATCAGACCTCATGTCCCCGCTCTCTTGTATTTGGACCTATTTGTGACACAGGAAAACTCAGTTCCGATATTTAATAGGTATTACGAAGCCCCGGCCCGCTCTGAAAAGAACGATCTTGCGGAGATCCCCGATGTTTACATGGATCGGCATGGAAACTGCTGTTTTCCATGGTGATCCATGGTTAGTAAATATTAACACATTCATTTTCATGTGATAATGCTCGTTTGCATAGGAAAATGGGCATTATCACATGAAAATGTAGTTTGTAAATAGACCCCTTGATACGTAAACTGCCAGCAATTCACATATTGAATAATTCAGTGATATGACACATTCTTCTTCACACGTACAAGTTGTAGCATCTTTCTAACAAGCAACAGCATCGATGATGAATTTGTGCTGTACGATTTACAAAGCCAATGTGTCCCGGGTGTGGGTCACCGAAGGGAACAGCCCTTTCTCGAAAAAGCCAGCTCTGAAATCGCCATACTTACCTATTCATTATTTGTTTTTTTTAATAGCGCTATTTTCTAAATAGAGAGAGATAAAAATGAGCTTTTGGCTGTGTTTATTTCTAAAATAGCAGTTTCTCAGCATCGACTTCCACCATTGTGTTCCCATATTTAAGGATACAGGACGAGATCCAGACCTCCGCCTGTTTTCCGTTTATACAAAAGTCTGGAAGTCTGCACAAAAGAGGGAAGTGATCTTCCATGTCACGCTGCTCTCACGTGCGAAATTTGGGAAAGTTATGTACCCATAAACCTAACTTAAATTCTCTGCACGGATTTGTGTTCTGCCTAATGCCCACCACAAGGTAAGTCTGAGATAATGAACAAGCATTAAAAAAATTATATATTTCTTTTCATTTGTTCCCTTAGTCCATTTTGCTCCACCACGTAAAGCTGTTATCTTAATAGATTTGCTATTTGCAAATTGCTATTCAGCTGGGGGAGGGGAAATAATCTCAATAAAACATGTCCTGCAGTAGTGTAGTTGCATTAAATGGATTGTACAATATATGACGATCGCTGGGGTGACAGCAACCAGCCAGAAAGCTGTGAGGGATAATGAAGCCTTTGTGGCTGATCCAGTTTAAGAGTAAGGGCAAAACATGTACAAGTACAAAACCGCAGTGCCATCTGATGGGTGCAAAGGAGGTTAAATTTTATTTTATTTTTTTTGCTGCAGGGAAAATACTTTGCTTTTGCACATAGAGTTGAGCTAAGAAACATCAGCTCAACTCGAATTCTATTTGCACAGTTTAAACTGCTCCACACTTGCCCTTTACTCTCATACTCTGAATCAGCCCCATTACATATCTTCCAAATGTCCTAATTTGCAGTCCTCAAAAGGGGCAGGACTTATGGGAACATGGGTGGAGTTTTGCCCAAATATGTCTATACGTGTGCGGAGTTCGGGCAGAATTGGGGTAGGGCTTAATTTGTCCCAGTGAAGACACCTATTCCTTCTATAACCCTTTACGCTATAACAAGCAATAAATGTCCTGATTATAAAATACAGAAGGTGATTTGCTCCTCAGCAAAACCACTGTGCACTGGGGTAGAATGCACCAAAATATTTAAAGTCGGGAAGGGGTGTGTCCTAGCTCAACTCTTATTTAGAGTGTCCAGTAAGTGGTAACACTCTCCGGTACGAAAATCTTGTTGCCGAAAATGGGACATCCGAAAGTTCCTTTTTGAATGTCCCATTTTCAAATACTTACCACTTTCTACTTTTTTTTAGTGAATGGATGAGTATGCCGTTCAGCATACTTTACCCATTCACTTTCGCAATTACCGTTATCCTTCCGCTGTCTGCGATATCCCTCCGCCACTGCTATCTCCTTACTTGGAACAGGTGAGTAAATTATCTGTGCGGGTTAGGGTCAGGCTGCCAGGAAAGGAGGGATAGGGTAGTGAGAGGGGAGGGTTAGGGTTAGAATTAGGAAAGGGACTATTTTTGCTTACAATTTAGCAGAACGGGGCTCTCAGTGCTCCATGGATCGATTACTATGCCTCATCCAGGCATAGCAATCAAAATCCCAGACAGTTCGCAACTGGCTGGGGGGAATCATATTTTTCGAAAATCAGATTTTCTATGTGGAGACCCACACCCTCCAATTAGTATGTGCTATAAGCGAAAGCAACCAGTATTTCCAAGCAAGGAAAAAATAAATGTACCGTTCTTTGTGTTCTTGTTTTTTTTGCTTTGCTCTAAACTTAATATCAGGCCCAAGGTCAGACCCTTAGGTGGCATAACTAGGGTTGATGGAACACAAAGCAAATTAAAGAAAATGCACCCATCCCTTATTACACTGGGCACGTGACCTAATAAAACTCACCCTAGTTACGCCTTCGTGTGGAACATATTTACCAATACATATAACATTTCTGAATTCTACTATAAAAATAAAGGTTTAGTTCCAGAGTTTGAAAATCAGAGGAAAACTGGGCAAAGCCATGCTAACTGCAGGGGAGTCATATTTCATCTGCTGCAAACAGCATTAGAGTTGAGAGGTGATGTTTCCTATCCCAAGGCTAAACAACAGTGTAAAAGTGATGCTGGTCAGTATCTGTGTGCAGTAAGCAAAAGCAAAGTACTCTCCCTGCATGCACAGAACAAAATGTCTTTGAGCCCCTCTGAAATGTAACATGATTTTGCCCAGGTGTAACTTTCCACCTATTTTTCTCTTATTTTCAAACTGTTGATGCAATCCTATAGGTGGAATTCTGTTTTTTTTTTCTACTGAAATAGAAAAAGTCACCAGACCACTACCAATAAACTCCCTAATGGCCCTACTGTAGTTCCAGTAAATGGATGAAGTATGCTATCTATTAAGGAAACAAATGCACCAACAAACTGAATCCAGCCAGTGTCTGAAGCAAATGAAAATTATGAATGGCATGTCACTAAGATATGCTGTTTGTTGTATCCCATTAATATCCACTGGTCTAATTAAAAGAAGTAGAGAGATGTGACTTAGTGCATAGATGTGAAACTGCACATTTTCCAAAGGCATAGATCATGGATCACAATCCTATATATAGCTTTTTCTCTGCCTCCTGGCTTGTTAAAGCCTCAAACTTTGACTTAACAAATTCACTGCCAGATCTATTTACAATGCACCTGCTGCCTACAAACTCCAGACACTGCTATTATGATGTCCGGTCATTTATATGCAGTCTACTAATTCACCAGATGCAAGACATAACTGGAGCATGAACCTGCTTTAGATCTATAGGATGTATATAGATGGGCACCACAATGTAAAGGTTACAGGTGGACTGTATGTATGTATGTA
>WWET01000372.1:470186-480417 GCA_011038615.1 Limnodynastes dumerilii
TATATTATATATATATATATATATATATATATATATATATATATATATCTGTGGTTTAATAAAAGAAAGAGATCCATCAAGCATCAACACTTTTAAGGGACTGTCTTATCTCTCTGGCAGCTACATGGTTAAACAATACATATAGAAGGATCTCCCCCCCAGTACAGGAAAATAGCAGATTCATAAAATGCCATTGTGCAGACTGGACTAGGCTATAGAAAGATAATTGGATTTTCCTGTGTTCTGCAATGGGTGGTGCTGTTTAAATTGGGACATGTATTCCTTGGAGCATGGTTAGAGTTGCATTATGAGAGCAATCCGGACCTGCCATTGCTATGCCATCAGTGAGTAATGCCGTGTAACAAGTGCTGCTGCTTGCTGATTCCGTTCAGTCCTATGCATAATCCTTGTATACATCTGCATTGATGGTGGCAATGTAAAGGCGCAGCAGGATGCCAGGACCAGTTTGCCTGCTGCTTGTGATTGGCAACAGCATTCTCCCAGCTACCCTGGCTCCAAAAAGGCGTATACTCACATGGTGCATTAACCCCTTCACTGCCAGCAAATGACCATCACAAGCACTGTGAAATCCCAGCGGATAATGCAAGAATGCCTATGATGCACCATGCACCCTGTGATATATGAGAGAGAGGGCATAGGGGTGGAAGGGTAAAGTAAGCACTGTACTCACCGGCACTCATGGTTTAGCTGCTAGCCCCTGGCTTCCATCCAGTTGCAGGTAATCGGTAGCCCAGGCAGCTCTGTGTTGCTGCTGATGATGATCCTTTTACCTGTCACACATCAGGCCAGCAATGACATCCTAAATCATTGTGCATCCTCAAGGAATCCCCTGTCCTATTCCCTCCAGGGAGCAATCTGCAATGCACAGTGCACTAGACAGGCAGCAATAGCAGTAATGTCAGGCAGATGCGCCCAGTCCTGCGCTCTTCTCCTCCTCCTTATCTTCAGCACTCAGCTGATAACAGCTATAGCGCAGGGGATTCCCAAATGCATCTTGGGAAATGTAGTCTTGCTCACGTCACACTGACTGTGTTCTGTACAAGAAGCCTGCCCTTGGAAAAAATACATTACCCATGATGTTCCTCGCCCAGCCAACAGCAATTTACTTTAGGTACAGTAGATGGCGCTGTGGAATTCTTTACAGCTAATCACTTTACCTCAGACTTTCCAAACCAATTAATAAAGATATTATATCACATTAGACACCACAGTGTAGATGCTCTTAAAAACAGACCAATAAACAAACAAATCCTGATTTGGTTATTAAACAGTAGCCAGATTTCAAAGAAAGATTATGAATAACAGTAGAAGCATTATGGATAGCAATGCAATGGTATAATATGCCTATTCTGTAAATGTTAAGGGTCTTTATTTATTTATGGGTATTGCCCCATAACAGGTAAACATGTGATGGATTATATATGTATCCGCTGCTGAGCTTCCAACTGTCACTCACCCGGTTTAAATTAATTAACTGATATTTCAAAAACTATTTGCCTCTTCAACAAAGGTGGTTACCATAGTAACTAACAGTTGGAAACTGAGGAGCAGAGAATTTTGTGCCTAATGGAATGGGTCATGTTGGAGGGTATGCTTACCATACACCATTAATACAAGGTTGGAACAGCCCACCATTCCGACCCTGAAAATATAAAAATATTACCAATTTACAATTTATTTTTGTTATGTAGACACATGGCAACATGGTAAATAATCCTCTAAACCTATTCACATATATTCAAGTGGTTCCCATGGCAAAAAATTATTTTGCCCCAATGAATTCCCAGGCCACACCTGCAACCCGCTTATGACTAATGAAGTGGGTGCTCCCTGAAATGTGTTTGCTTATGAGTTCTGTGCCAATCTCCTGTATAATGTTATACCTGAGTGATGGCACTACCCCACCTTTTGTTATCCCTACTCTTTTAATATTTAAGCATGTAACCTCTTTTTCCACTCCTCTTTTATAACAAAATTACTCAATAAATACAACTGATGTCAAAAAATATAAATATCATTTACTATGGGCGTTGGTCAATTTTTGATTGCTTTAATCCTTTACATAGTTCAGCAGAGTCATATGTGCCATAACATATCATTTTCAGAAAATAAAATAAAATAAAATGTAATTACAATGATTATTTATTTGTTGTCTTTGAAATATTACATTAATACAACTGTTATAAGCTACCACAAAGGCTCGTTGTGGGTTGACAACCCGGGTGCTCAATATTCATTGGTGACCGTGGTCAGCTGTCTTGGTTGCTAAGTGTGAATTTTCATGAGTGGTCAGTCAATCCGTGAGGCCTGGTTATTGCTGCTTTTCACTGGCTGGGTTCTGACTTAAATGACCTGAAGGCCCTGTTCTCCCTGCTGGTTATATCGTTAGGTCATTGGGTGATTACTGCTCCTTTGTATCCTCTGGATAGTGCCTGTGACTTTCCTTGAACCTTGTTCCTTGATCCAGTCATTAGCCTGCTCTGTCCTTGTCTTGTCTTGTACAATTATCATCTGGTACTCTGTGCTTTCTATCTGGTGATAAGACTTATATCTGTACTACCTTGTATTTGTAGCTCATTCATTACGTGTGCCTGCCTATACTTTTCATGGTGTTCCCTAGAGAATCATCGCTATCTGTGATTTGTGTTTAACATTGGGTTACCGCTTGGTTTACCACATCTCATATCTATCTATTTCATATCTATCTATCTATCTATCTATCTATCTATCTATCTATCTATCTATCTATCATCTATCTATTTCTCTATCTTGCTATCTATTTCTCTATCTAGCTATCTCTTTATCTATCTAGCTATCTCTTTATCTATCTAGCTATCTCTTTATCTAAGCTATCTCTTTATCTATCTAGCTATCTCTTTATCTATCTTGCTATCTCTTTATCTATCTTGCTATCTATCTATCTATCTATCTATCTATCTATCTATCTATCTATCTATCTATCTATCTATCTATCTATCTATCTCATATCTATTTATCTATCTGTCGCTGTCCTTTGTTACTTTGAATATCTCTAAGCCCTGACATCATGCATGTGTAGTGTTTCTTCTGATAGTTTTATTTTTTCTCTTGCAGCGGAGTGAAAAACTCAGTTCTGACAGTTCGTTAATATAACAAAATGCTGGCCCGCTTTGAGAACAACAGTCCAGTGGGGAGGTGCGAGGGTATCTATCTATCTATCTATCTATCTATCTATCTATCTATCTATCTATCTATCTATCTAGCTATCTAGCTATCTATTTATTTATTTATCTATCTTGCTATCTATTTATCTATCTTGTTATCTATTTATTTATTTATCTATCTAGCTATCTATTTATCTGTCTTGCTATCTATCTGGAATATAAGAGGACATAAAAGTCACACTAGTTACGTCAGTCACGGTAATCTGCAATGCATGCATAGTTAAAGCACGTACACGTGTTAGTTTATTCTTTGTAAAACCAGCTGATGCAAGAAATCTCATTTATATTTCGTCTAGCAAAATCATACTGAAGAAATGCAGCCAGAGGCAATGTAATTGATGGAACACGTTAGAAAGAAAAAAGCTGGAATAAGGACTTATACAGAATTATTTAGCCCCAATATGCTTTCATTAAAAAAGTCTTAGTTCATTCTCTACTATTCTCACTATCTACTACAGAATATTCACAGCTGCCAGAATATGTCACCTACCAACGCAACCTGTAGAACATATGTGACATAAACACTTTAGGAAACATTACATGCTGAGTGGCTTGGCATAACAGTACTTTGAGGGATTTTACAACAAGCATTTTGAAGTATGAAAAGAATGATGTCCTAGATAAGTTCCCGTTAATGCAGATATACAGTACTTGATAGCCCCATGGTATGTGAAAGGCGAAACTGACATTTTCAGACTTTAGCCAAAGTTGAATCAAATTCTGATTTCTATTCATAGCCCTGATTTAAAAAATAGATTCAGTGTAGTAAGCATTGGGTCACTTATACCCCTTTCACATCCCCACCTCTGAATAACCAGGGATTTTCTACTTGGGTTTTTCAAGGGCGAAATGCCGGGTCAAAAAAAGAAAAGCTGCGTTATAAGTCCACAAAAACCCAGGAAATTCCTAGGTCTGACCCTTTCACATCTCCACTGAATTTCCCGGGACTGACCCTTTCACATCTCCACTGAATTTCCTGGGTCTGACCCTTTCACATCTCCACTGAATTTCTCAGGTCTGACCTTTTCACATCTCCACTGAATTTCCCGGGTCTGACCCTTTCACATCTCCACTGAATTTCTCAGGTCTGACCCTTTCACATCTCCACTGAATTTCCCGGGTCTGACCCTTTCACATCTCCACTGAATTTCTCAGGTCTGACCCTTTCACATCTCCACTGAATTTCCCGGGTCTGACCCTTTCACATCTCCACTGAATTTCTCAGGTCTGACCCTTTCACATCTCCACTGAATTTCCCGGGTCTGACCCTTTCACATCTCCACTGAATTTCTCAGGTCTGACCCTTTCACATCTCCACTGAATTTCCCGGGTCTGACCCTTTCACATCTCCACTGAATTTCTCAGGTCTGACCCTTTCACATCTCCACTGAATTTCCCGGGTCTGACCCTTTCACATCTCCACTGAATTTCTCAGGTCTGACCCTTTCACATCTCCACTGAATTTCCCGGGTCTGACCCTTTCACATCTCCACTGAATTTCCCAGGTCTGACCCTTTCACATCTCCACTGAATTTCCCGGGTCTGACCCTTTCACATCTCCACTGAATTTCCCAGGTCTGACCCTTTCACATCTCCACTGAATTTCCCGGGTCTGACCCTTTCACATCTCCACTGAATTTCCCGGGTCTGACCCTTTCCCATCTGCACTGAATTTCCTGGGTCTGCCCTGTCAATCAACCTAAAGAAGAGCTCTTATTGGCTGAAAAAAATAAAGGGGACTTTTTAATAGACTACAGTACTTTTAAAAAAGAGGACCTGAAAGGAAACAAGCTGCATTTTTTGGAACTTATTGTTCTCCTTTCTGGTCCGTCTGCCTGCAGTTCCACTATTCGCCACTATGAACTTAGTACATGCATGTCTCCACAGGTGGACCAGAAAGGGGACATACATATACTAAGTTCATAGTTGAAAAACAACCCTTTTTACATTGCCACCTTACCCGTGTGCAACCTGGGAAAAACCCTTATTTTTTCCCGTGTCTGAATCCCGGGTCATTAGACACGAGTAGCTGAAAAAGGGACGTTTCTCATCACCACAAATACCCAGGTTTTTGCTTAGAACCGGGTTTTTGGCCAAAAACCTGGGTATTTGGTGGTGATGTGAAAAGGGTTTTAAACAGAATCATCTGTTAAAGGTAACATGTTTCAAGGCATGTATTAAAGAGCTGCATAATCTAAGGTATATTTAATGACGCTTCTAAGATAAAGGGGAGATACTGTCCATCAAAACTTTTTAATTTCTATATTTCATTCTCCTAGTACTTTAGATAAATTTACAAATAGACACTGACTGGCAGATTTGCACCAGAGGGATTGGGGCATTCATACACAAGGGTGATACCAGTGATTGGGAATGCAGTTGCCAGTACAATGGGGCGGATTTCTAGAATGTACCCGTTCTGGTTAGGGTTAAGCTGTAAATAGGCAGGGTTAGGCTCTGGAGAGGGCAGGGTTAGGGCTAAGCTGTATGATGACAATGTTTAGGGTTAGGGTTAGGCTGCGGAGAGTGGAGGGCTAAGGTTTAGGGAGGGTTAGGGTTAGGTTGGAAGGGGATGGTTAGGGTTAGGTTTAAGAAAACTTACCTGTTGCCACTCCAATCTGTCACAAAATTTTCTATTTCTCTTCTTTAGAACACAGCTAATCAAATGACCTAAAGCAATAAAGTTATGGTAGACCTATTTAAGCCTTACTTATGCATAAATGTCACTGTGCCATGACCTAGTCTACAACCAAATGTTGTCCTTTTACCTGTTGCCACTCCAATCTGTCACAAAATGTTCTATTTCTCTTCTTTAGAACACAGCTAATCAAATGACCTAAAGCAATAAAGTTATGGCAGACCTATTTAAGCCTTACTTATGCATAAATGTCACTGTGCCATGACCTAGTCTACAAACAAATGTTGTCCTTTTCCTAATGTCATTTTAAACCAAAATGAAAATAAAGAATGTATTACATATTTTCTAAGCGGTGAGCCACAACCTAGTGATATCACAGCGGCTTAAGTGACTGCAATTTCATATTTTTGAACTGTAATGGATATTGGGCCTGATCCAGAACTACGCCTCGGAGCGAATTTACGCGTGGCTGAGACGTAAAATCGCTGTTTTGTACGCACTGCGCATGCGCACCATAGAAAATACGCACATTAACGTAGCGTCATTGTGAACGTATGGGCCATTCACGCATGTGTCATGTAAATACTTACGTGTGGGCGTGCCGATTTTACGTTAGTCCAAATTACGTGTGAAATACGTGAAGTAGGCGGGGGTTTGCATTTAAAGTGTACAGTATGGGTGTGCTTAGCTGCGTAAATTCGTTCAGCCCATACGTACGTGTGCGTATGACTGCGGTTACGTTGGAAAAAGTTAAGGTAGGATTTGGGAAGCGTATCTTGACAAAATACATCCGTGCAAGGGGTGTGCCGAGGGGAGTGTAGCGAATTTACGCGCACGAAAATACGCTCCGTGAATAAACGTACGGCAAACGTAGTTCTGGATCTACCCCATTGTTCTCATATGTGGCAGTATAATGGTGTGGGGGATATAATAGTTTAATATTTAACAGAGCCACCGCAAAATGTCTTCATTGCACCATTGAAATTATTTCAACTTCATTGATGAAAATCTTAATTTTTTTTTTTCTTTTCTGGATCTTTATTTTTCCCCTTTTCAAGGATTCACCATTAATATCTCAATGTTCTCTACCGCATTCGATATTAAGGTTAGATAATATAAACTAAATGGAATTACAGCTTAAAGGTTTAATGGGCTAATTAACGTTCTTGCTAATTTGTTTTATTGTGTGTTTAAATGGAATGTAATCTAATCCGCGATGCCAGACAAGTTGTATTCATTCTGCTGCTTTATTGAATAGACATGTTGGATTGACCTTGTTTGGAGAATTGTAATGTGAGGTCCATCATGCTAGCATACCTTCCAACATTTTTTATGGAAAATAGGTCCACCAGAGGGGGCGTGTCTGTAAAGGGGGCGTGGTTTGTCCCATGGAGGGGCGTGACTGTAATCTGCTCTCATTTGCATGTATGATAAGGTGTAATATCTCATTTTACACCTTATCATATGAGCTAAAAACTCATAGGAGAGGATCTTGTCACTGTAGCAGAGCTGTAGGAGTCTGTCCCCGCAGCTCTTCTATAGTGATAATATGCTGCTGGACTGGAAGGTGAGCATAGGGGGGAGGGAACTGCTGGGTCAAAATCTGGTACAAAATGGTGAAATATTATTGGCTCAAATCCAGACTCATGAAAAGGTATGTGGCCGGTGCAGCCAATCCTATTTCCACAATCATATAGTCACCAGCTGAATGGCGGCTGTGTCATTGCAGAAATGATTGACACATAGAAAATTGCTATTGGGAACAGGTACCTATTCACCCCCATTCCCAACAGCGACAGGCTGTACGGCTGCGTCGGGCTAAGATTAGGATTTTTTTTATTTAATTTTATTTTTTTTGTGACAGGCTGTACGGCTACGTCGGGCTAAGATTAGGATTTTTTTAATTTAATTTTATTTTTTTTATATATATTTTTATTAGAGTTCAATCATCACATGAGTAAGTACATTACAGGTGCTTGTGGTAAACAACAATAAATCGTTCGAGTTATTACAATACAAGTGCCTACAATCAATAGCAGTAAACTGTTCGCTGTTCGTTTAAGCGATATAATTAACCATTGCTCTTTACATCAAGATATAGTATCAAAGGTATTAAAAGAACTTTCAAAATTGAAAGTGGACAAATCAATGGGACCAGATGGGATACATCCGAGGATACTAAAAGAGCTTAGAGGGGTGCTGGCAAAACAATTAACTGAATTATTCAATCAGTCACTAATAACTGGGGTAATTCCAGAGGACTGGAAAATAGCAAATGTCGTCCCTCTACATAAAAGTGGAAGTAGGGAAGAAGAGTCAAACTACCGACCAGTGAGTCTAACATCAATAGTAGGGAAATTGATGGAAAAACTGTTAAAGGAACAAATTGTACAGTATCTTAAATCCAGTAACTTACAAGATCCCAAGCAGCATGGATTCACTGGGGGAAGATCATGTCAAACAAATCTTATTGAATTGTTTGACTGGGTCAGTAAAGTATTAGATAAAGGGGAAGCTGTAGACATAGCTTATCTAGATTTTAGCAAGGCTGTTGACACTGTGCCACATCGAAGACTGTTAAATAAGCTGAAAACTTTAGGGTTGGACTTAAAGCTAGTTGCATGGATACAATCGTGGTTACAGGATAGACAACAAAGGGTTGTAGTAAATGGAATCTCTTCTGGGGATAGTAAGGTAACCAGTGGAGTACCCCAGGGCTCTGTACATGGACCAGTGCTATTTAATATCTTTATAGGTGATATTACCTGTGGTATTGAGGGGAAAATATGCCTTTTTGCAGATCACACCAAGATATGTAACCGGGTAGACACGCCAGATGGGTTACAGAAAATGAGGGATGATCTAGGTAGACTGGAGGAATGGTCAAGAGTGTGGCAACTGCAGTTTAATGCCAAAAAATGCAAAATCATGCACTTAGGACATAAAAACCCAAAGGCTCAATATTTCCTTAATGGCATTACATTAGAATCTACCGAGGAGGAAAGGGATCTAGGAGTCATTATTTCCAGTAACTTAAAGGTAGCCAATCAATGTAACAAAGCAATGAAAAAGGCAAGTCAGATGCGTGGTTGCATAGGGAGAGGAATTAGTAGCAGAAAGAGAGAAGTAGTGATGCCCCTTTACAAATCATTGGTGCGCCCTCACCTAGAATACTGCGTTCAGTTCTGGAGGCCATATCTCCAGAAAGACATAAATACATGAGAGACTGTGCAAAGAAGAGCAACTAAAATGGTCCATGGCCGTTGTAACAAATCATACCAAGAAAGGCAAGAGGAACTAAACATGTATAGCTTGGAGCAGAGAAGAGAGAGGGGGGACATGATAGCAGCTTTCAAATACATCAAGAGTTGTGACCAGCTAGAGGAGGGTACCATTTTTCAAAAGAAAAGCTGTAATGCTGCGTAAATACGTGTTGCTCATACGTACGTGTGCGGATGACATCGGTTACGTGGGCAAAAGTTAAGGTAGGGTTTGGAAAGCGGAACACGGACAAAATACGTACATTCAAGGGGTGTGCCAAGGGGAGTGTATAAAAGTGTATAAAAGGTACGCACACGTAAATACGCTATGCGAGTAAACGGATCGCAAGCAGAGTTCTGGATCTACCCCATTGTTGTTAATCTATTTTGAAATATGCTACGCATTGAAACTTAAAGGGAACATAGGTCTGGATCCAGTCCAATGTCTGAGCGTTGTAGCAAACACCACCATCATCCCTTTAAACATCCAAAGTTTCCACAGCCATCGGAGCTGAGCTGAGCTGAGGGTATGGGTGAAGAGCACTCTCTCTGGAGAAAGTTGATGGTGCTGTGTGATGCCCTTCATGAGCCATCAATGCAAAGGGTAGGCAGGATCCCTAATGCTGTGCACCGGGATCTCCACCATTCACAGTCTTTGACTTCTGCAAAGCAAGGAAACAGTTTTAAATATCTAATATATTGATGGTCAGCTTACATGTAATAATACATACAATAGTATAGCCTGCACTGTGCAAAAATGGACTAAAAATACAATATAGAACCTTCTATAATATGACAGAGACCCAAAAATAAATAGCAATTACAAAAAATGTTATTAGCAGCCAGATAGACAATACCTACATCTCAAATAAACGTATATATTTACCCCTCTTGGGAACAAGTATCCATCTTGATCCTCCTCAGTAAGATAATAGATGTCTAAATTGGCCAACAGTCGGGTGTCATGACAACATCCAGGCAGCCAACGAGCCAATTGGACCATTTCATATTTTCACAGATTCTTTTATTCATATGGATTACGTTTAATTAGAGATGTATTTTTCTGTCTATTTTCTATTTGTTCCGTCAGGTAACATTTTATAAACTGA
>WWET01000372.1:516647-528767 GCA_011038615.1 Limnodynastes dumerilii
CTGAACATGTTTAATCGAGCAAAAGATAAGCCAGATCCAGACCTAAGTACACAAGCGATTTTACGCTAGCTGCTAGGCGCGTAACTCTGGGCGGCCGTAACACTGTAGTAACTATGTACGAAGGGGTGTGCCAAAAATACGCAAGCCTTAACTACGCTCGAACTGCGCACTGGAGATGGAGGGAGGCAATTAAATCGTACAGTGTGGGCTGGGTTAGGCAGTTACGTCTGTCAGGACGCTACGTATGTGTGTGGTTACACTTTGAAACGTTAAGGTAGGGTTTGGCAAGTGTAAAACGGCAAAAGTATGTCCATCCAAAGGGAGTACCTGGGGGAGTGTATAGTACTTACGATAGTATAAATACGCTACGCTAACAAACGTAGGTCTGGATCTAGCCCAATGGGCCTGATCCTGAACCAACCTTACTAAAGCACAGCATATCGGCGTTCACTTTCCCCGACACTCCCGCCGTGCGGGCGTATGGCCCCTTCCTTACGCCGGCTGAAGGCTACCCAACATCAGCCCGGCGCATGTGCAGATCGGCTGAAAAGCCGATCTTACGCCCGCCGTCCTAGCCACGGCGGGCGTAGTTCAGGATCAGGCCCAATGTCACTAATTTATACAAACAGTGGGAGTTTCCAGGCAGTGATTGATACAGGTTTCAGTCCGGAAGCTCAGTATGAATGAATGGATAATGACAGCTGAATTAAACATGCTCAATTGGAGTCCTGATTACAACTACATAGTGAGGTAACAGACTTTAATTCTTTATTTAACAGTCTATAATAATCATCACTCTCCATGTTACGATAGATGCACCATGGAGTGTAAAGGTGTATGTGGTCACATCTGTATTCTTTCTTCAATAAAAGTTCATAAAGTGTCAGAGTAGAATGAAAATGAATTAGTAGAAAGAGCTATTACATCTCATGTTACATACCACCCAACGTTGGTTGCCTGTGGGTTCATGGAATGGGGAGCGGTGTGGACTGTTCCTAAAATGCTATGAAAGTTACATAGTCCAGACACCTTCTCACTGCTAAGAACACTTCACTGGCAGGAACTTACAGGGGCAATCATCTGCGTCAGTGGGCCACATACATATTCTTACCATTATGTTTTTAATACCATGGATAAATAATGCCAACCAGCCATTCATACCATATACAGACTGTATAATGCCATACGACTACACTGTACAATGCCTTTGTACTGCACATAGGGCCTGATTCAGACCTTCTAAAAAGACGATCTGCGCATGCGCTGGGCAGATGTTGCCCGGCATAGCTGTGTAAACGCCCGATCCTGGATCGGGCATCCGTAGCTTCAGCGTAGTAACGCTGGAGGGGGCGTCCCCCAGCGTTACTACGCTGAAGTTAGTGCAGGTAGGCAGGGAGAGGGAGGGTAATGAGGCTGGGAGGGCGGCGTTAACGTATCAACGCCCCCGTACCAGCGTATTAACAGTCGCTTATGTAGCCTTCAGGCGGCGTAAGTGACTGTTAATACGCTGGCGCAAGGGGAGTGTCGGGGGAGGGAAGCGTTGGTACGCTGAGTGTTAGACTGCTCAGTGTACCATCGTAGGTTTGGATCAGACCCATAGTGTCCTATATTACATGTCATAGGCTCTATGCTATGTCATTTATAAAGCAAAGTTTCTGCTAGATAAGGCAGCAAGTTACTGAATATTAGAAATATTTATAGTATTTTCTAGTCGTATATAATGATTTCTATCATTTTCCTGTGCTTTAGGTGGTTTCTAAAAACCAATGCAGGTTCTGATCTTATGGACTTTAATGAATGTGAGCCAAGGAATCGAGTAGGTAAGAAGAGAAATGGATGTGTCAGCTGGTCAATTACTACACGTGTAATGATGGTAGATTACTATGACACAGTGGCTGTTACTGGAGATGGAACTAGTGCTTTCTGGTCTGTAACCACATTTAAAGGAGACAGAGAGCATTGCAAATACATGACCAGTAATGTAGAAACATTACTCAGCCTGCTAGTAGTTAGTAGTAGTATTGGGGTAGATCCAGACCTATGGGCTAGTTATGTTACAAAGCGTAGCGTGTTTATGCTAGTGTTTATACACTCCCCTAGGCATTCCCCTTGCTCATACATACTTTGGCCATTTTACACTGCCCAAACCCTAGCTTAACTTTTCCTTGCGTAAGCACTGATGTACATAATGGATTTACGTACGTGACAGCCAAACCCAGGCCATACTGTCCAATTCAAATGCCCCCCCTCCGCCTCCAAAGTGTAAGTATAAGTAGTAGTAGTAGTATTGTTATTATTATTATTATTATTATTATTATTAGTAGTAGTAATAGTAGTCGTAGTATTGTTATTATTGTGTTATTGTTATTATTATTATTTTTAGTAGTAGTAGTAGTATTATTATTAATATTATTATTATTAGTATTAGTAGTAGTAGCTTTTTACAAATTAATTGCATCAGCCGTTGCTGTGATTCTGGGAAAATATAATACATTTTTCCAATATAAACATTTCTTCCGAATCAACAAACATTTGTCAGTAACTGAAGTCTCCTGTTAATAATAACTGTAATTTGTGCAATTTAAAGTTGAGTAATGTCATATCCCCTTTTTTCTGCACATTCAATTTTTGACCCCTAGGAGTGCAACGTGGTTTTACCAAAATATAAATGTGCTCCTGTTTGGCTTTTGTTCTTGATTCAATTAAAAATCAGCAATCAATAATGTGCTTTTCTCTGTGTTAATATCAATGTTTACCATTATAGCCAATCCCTATAGCAATACTTGCATTTACAGCTGTAGGTTGGTCGGAAGCTGTGGCAAGTTATGAAAGCAATGTCCCTGATGAGATCAGCTATCATACCGGAGACATGATAGAAACCGTCAGCACTTACATTGAATGCATGGAGTGGTTTGTAGGAAGAAACGCGACTACTGGAAGTGTGGGATTTGTCAAAACTAGTCATGTGAAACCTTATGCGTCGGACACAGGGTAAGAATAATAAGACTTAAGTAGTACCCAAGGGCTCCTGGTAGCACCTTAATATAAAGTGGATTAGTCAACATAGTAACAATTACTGCAATCTTTAAAGAAGATTCTTGACTTGCATGCTTATTGCCAACTCTCTTGTCAACTCTCCCGGGATGTCCGAGAGGCTCCCAGAGTTTGGACATTGCTCCCAGGAAAGCAGAAAAATCTCCTGCATTTACAGGGCCGGATTTGAAGAGCCCACACTATATAGTATGCTTTGGAGGAGGATGTCAGTCCTTGACATTCATCCTTATGCACTGCAGTGGGATGTCTGAAGATCTGCAGTGTGTGAGGGCCTATTTTCAGATGGAGGCCTGGGACTGTCATCCCATTAGCCCCATTGTTAATTTGGCCCTATGCATAGCATACCCCCATCCTGCCCCACTGTCACAATGACTTCCAATACCGAAAAATAGTTCTTGAGGATCCTGATCCGTGCTGGAAGTCAGTAATAACGTTTTCTGCATGCAGCAGAGATCCATTTTCATGGCGAGTTCTGTGTGTATTTTTAGGTATGTTTTTGCTGTGCATGCATAGTAACTAATTTTACGTAGTTAACGTAGACTATGGGCCTGATTCAGAGATCCGCTGCCGATGGGATCTCAAATATACGCATCTAAGTGTCAGGTCGGAGCAGGTTACAACCCACTGCATAAACAGTCACTCACCTTGCAAACAGCGGCGGATCTTAAAGTTAGACCACCATTGACTAACCCTAACTCTGCGCTGTCATTTGAGATCTTAAGTGAATTAGTTGCGTTTATTTAAGATCCTAAGTGTCTGCTCGCGCCCACTTTCCCTCATCTCAATGCCTCCCCCCGCCCATATTTATGCAAATCCTTCGGGTCCTATATTTACGCAGCACTTCGGATCTTAAGTGCTTGCGATCGATTCACAGGTCCGCGCTTACCGAATTTAGGATCCTAACCTCTACGTAGATGGTGTTGCACTATTACTAGGTATGCACAATGATGCAAATTTCTTAAGATCCTAAATATACGCACCTAAATAGCGATAAAATCGTATCTCTGAATCAGGCCCTATATGTGCATAAGTGCCTCACGGACGGACTTGTGAATGGCACTTGGATACATACGTCCGGATATGCGACGCCAAAATACGCATGTGTAAATTTTAATAAAAATGGGCAGAGGAAGGCATTTAAATGAAGGAATGTGGGCATGACTATCAAGAATCGCATGTAAAGTTACAAGTGGTCTATGGACTTATAAGTCACCGACAGCTTGGCCGAGAGAGGGGAGTGTCATGGGTCTGAGGGGGTTTGGCCTGCACCGGCCCTGCTCCATCATTTGCAATGCTTTGGGTCACAGCATTGTGAATCAGTGGGGGCGAGGCTTGGTTATGTAACTCCACTTGCCTATCAATGCTGTGACCCACAAGGATGGTGCGGGCATGTATGAGACCAATCACATCATCAAGCCTCTGCATACTGCTCTTTCTCACCTCCGGTTCTCCCTGAAGGAAGGAAATAAAACATTGGCAAGTATTATGTACAATGGAGGCAGCCATCTTGAGGAGGAAGCAGCTTAACTATTTACTTTAAACTGAAATGAGTTCCTTGCTATCTCAGTGATGTCACTATAGTGGTACATGAACACTAGGACAGTCTATACAATATGGCTGCCTCCACTGTGTGTCAACTATAAGTGCTCTTTAAATGCCTTGCTCAGCACACCTGTGGGAATTTGGGACCTGTCAGTGTCCTTTCAGTTAATATGAGCATTTACAATCACTTTAAAAAAGTTATGAACTTGTTACCTTAAAACCTCGATTTATTGCAGGGTTGCCTGGAATATTCAAGAGACTCCCGAAAGTCAGGTATTTCTCCTGGTATCCCAGGAGAGACGACAAATCCCCCTTGAGGCTGTGATTTAAAGCAAAGCACTGCCTCAAGTCCCGCTCCTGTCTATAAACAGGGGATTGGGCGGGACGTGATGACAAAATTTTAGTCATCAAGCCCTGCCCCCTTCCCAAGTAATACTAATCAATAGTAGCGTTGATGACAGGGGGACACGATTAGCATAAATCACGCCATCAAGCCCCACCCCCATAGTGGCCTCTAGTTCTTATCTCCGAGATCTTTTAGTGTAGCTCCTAGCTCTAGCCTAGACAATATTCTATACTACCCAGTGCCACCATGTAGTCCTGATAACAGTTTATGTTGTCTCATTGCCCAGGAATGTCTGCACATCCTATCTTGCAGATGAAGACACAATGTGCACAAAAAGCACAGAAGACTTTGATGAGGAGGCAGCAAAGTCATTACTACACAAGATATCCCACTCTGAAGTCTGCCACTTATATAAACTCGGTGAGAAACTGACTCAGTATACCATTAAGGACCAGATTTACTAAGCTACGAGTTTGGAAAAGTGGAGATGTTGCCTACAGCAACCACTCAGATTCTAGCTCTCACTTTCCTATTACATACTAGAGAATGTCATCTTGAATCTGATTGGTTGCTATGGGTAACACTTTTCCAAACCTGCAGCTTAGTAAATCTGGCCCTAACACCCTTTTCAATTCACGTGAAGCACACAATATTTGGGTTGCGAAGGTAGTTGTGTGAATTTTTATCTCAGATTTTTATATGCACCACATAGAGATGCTTATTAAAATCCACACATTTTGGCTACAGTAATAGATGGTTTTAAGCGCACTTACTTTCACAACCAAAATAGCATGGCATTGAATAGGGCCCATAGAATCCTAGTTATTCCCTCAGTGTAATTCCCTCTCTGTATTTACCCTTGACTGAACACTCTCAGGAAAACACCTTCTCAGACCCTCCAGCATGACGCATTCCATTAGGTACAAAACACTCTGCTCTTCAGTTTCCAACTGTCAGTTACTATGGTAACCTCCTTTGTTGAAGACAAATCATTTTTTAAATATCGGTTAATTCATTTAAACCGGGTGAGTGGCAGCTGGAAGCTCAGGAGCGGATTAAATTGTACCTAATGGAATGGGTCATGTTGGAGGGCCTGCACTGTAGAGCAGGGCAGACGTTTGGTGATTTTGGGTCCTTGGAAAGTAAAGAGTGCAGTGCAGTGTTTAATTTAGTCTTTCAGGCTAATTGTAAGTAGTGCTGAGTGCAGGGGTGTGTCTGCTACAGTGTCTAGAGGTTAGAGGGGGCCTGTAGCATCTGCACCCACAATATTTATGCCACTTCCCCTACTCACTGCTTTGCTGGGGACCACTATTACACACACACACACAGAATAAGCCCAATCAGATTATTCTTAAACATGTTCTTTTTTTTTAATGTTTTGTTTTTAATAATTATTATTTATTTTTAATGCAGATCCATTTGTAGGAATAAAAGACTGTCAAAGTAGAGGTAAGGTTTAGACTGCAAAGAATAACTGACACATGCATGATGTCAGATATATTAACATTTTGTTAATTTGTATGCAAATAAATAGATATTTAATATTTAAAATAATAAATAATTAACTTAGTCACAAATGTCAAATATCAAAAACTTTTATGTACAAAAACACCATCCACCTTCAGGTTCAAATATATTTATATTATACACTGCCTTGGTTCATCAAAGGAATCGTTATCAATGTGGGAATATTCTATTCTCTACACAGATGTTTCTTAAATCATATATTGCATAACGATAAATCCTCATGTCTATTACTTAGTCAATATATGTCCATTCAGAACTCAGTTAGGTAATTGTATTGATAGCTCTGCAGCTATAATGAACAAGAATCTCTTTCATTCACAATGTTTAAGCAGCAGGGGATAGGTGAGTCAGCCCTAAACTTTGAGATATTGGCTTTCATTACTCCACCGGCTCTTCAATTACTAGTACACACAGTGGGCCTGATTCAGACTTAAGAAGGTGCTTAAAATAAGAGAGGAAAGTCAGTCCTGGGCTAAACCATGTTGATTGCAGGGGAGTCATATTTCATCTGTTGCAAACAGTATTAGAGTTGAGAGGTGGTGTTTCCCAGCCCAAGTTTAAATAACAGTGTAATAATAATACTGGTCAGTATCTGTGTGCAGTAAGCAGTTCAAAGATATATCTCTGCATGCAAAGAATACAATTTACTTGACTCCTCCTGAAATTGACATGGTTTAGCCCAGGTGTGACTTTCCTCTCTTATTTTAAGCACCTTCTTAAGTCTGAATCAGGCCCAGTATTGCTGCGTTTGTGTACGCTTCTATTCTGAGTATGCTCAATGCGAATATACACATAAATGTGCTATGCTAGGCAGGAGTACATTTGAGTCTTGATCAGGGCCCAAGTATGGTCTCATACACATTCGTACTTACTGAAACTGTGATCAGTGTTATTGGCTAAATTAACTGCAATATAAAGGTTGTATCTACTCCTATTTCTGCCCATGACTAGACACTAAATCAATACACAATATTATCAAAAGTTTGGTTAGCAGAGTTGTCAAGTCAGTAGATAATATGGAGATGAACACCGCAGGCCTTCTATAAAATCTAAAGCATCTAGTTGGGAAGGTGGGTTTGACTGATAGGTAATGTATATGCATGTAATTAGCATATTAACTTAGATTGTTTTTGCTTTATCAGATCTCATACAGGCGAAATCCAGCATTGATATAAATAACCTGAAAGAGAGGTTAGAGGCATTTTTGGTAACGCCCAGCACTTCTTCACCTTGTCCTGATTCATTTCATGATGGACAGTCCAAGAGCACTGACTCTTCTGAGGTCAAGACCATCTCTGATGAGTATGAGGACCCCAGTTTCTGCATTTGTGAAGAAGAAGAGGACCAGGAATCCTTACAGTCATTACTTACATTTCTCAATAGTGAAAAATTCCTCAAGAGCTTCAAGAAGCTGTATGATGTCTCTTATATGTTTCTGAAGACCATCTTTCATGGATATAGAGAAGAAGAAGATTTAGTTCGGTATCTCAGTGTGGCACGAGAGACAGCCAGGAAATCCAGCATGACGTGGGCGCAAGCAAGAGTTTGTTTTCTACTGGGAAGACTTTGCACCAAAAAACACAAGTTCTCCCAAGCAAGAGTTTACTTTGAAGAAGCCATGGGAGTCATAAATGGAGATTTATCAGATATATTCCTCTTTGCCGCTGTCTTCACGAACTTGAATGCTATTTATATGAAACAAAAATCCAAGGATAAAAGTCTGCAAATGATTGATAAATCTGCCTCTTTGATCCTCGGGCTACAAAGCTATATTAATAGCACGGACATGGAAGCTGTGATGCTAAAATATGCCCTAAAAAAGGCAATATTAAGTCAAGACCAAAACAGCGAAATAAAAGTTTGTCGACTCTTGGCAAAAACGTATATCAAATTAAGACAATACAATGAGGCGTTGCCATTCGTAGAGCGGTTACAAGTATTAAACAACACAACAGAATCAAATAGAAGACTGTTATCAAGATACTACCTCCAGTTAGCTGATATGTATAGTTACAAGTGCTTGCCAAACTTGACCTTAAGCTGTGTTAACGTGGCTTCTCAGACCTTTTGCAACTTCATGGGCTCTTTGAGAATGATTGGCATCATCGTGGAAAAAATGTCTAAACTTTGTGATATAAAGAAACCAGGGCAAAAATTTCCAACGCAGGTTGCCTATCACCTAAGACATGCTCTTTCATCCGTAGCCACCGAACAAGAGCAGAAGCTTAGCACTTACATCTACCTGAGCTTATCTGAGTTGTGCGTAAGTCACAAATTGTATAAAGAGGCTCATTCATACATCTTGAAGGCAGTGGATGCCGGTGTCGCCAGTGATATGAAGGAGCGAGTAGATGTCTTAGTCTCACTTGCCTGGCTGTACATGCTTGATGGACAGAACGCGGTGGCTTTCGATATATTAAATACTGTGGTGTCATATGCTTATTCTACACAACACCAGTTGGGAATTGCACATAACCTTTTTGGTATTGCTCTGAGACGCGAAGATCAAATTAAAAAAGCAGCCGAACACTATTGCAAGGCTTTGCAGATGTCAAAGGACACGAGCATCTTGCAAAATCAGGGGGCTTTGTTGGCAAATTTTGGCAAATTGTTCTTGTGTTTGAATGCCCGGATTTTAGCAGAACACTTTTTAGTTCAATCTGTAACCACTTTTTCCAAGCTTCCAACTTTGGATAACAGCACCGACTTTATCAACGTTTTACTGACACTTGGACAACATTACATTGCCGGGCACCACAAGGACACGGCCCTGGTTTATTATGAATGGGCTCTTCTAGTGGCAATAGCAACAAACAACTTAGAAGGTAAGTTCCTCAATGGTACCTCAATAATTCAATGCAAATGACTTACGTAAGTCCCCTGTCGGACGGAATTGAGCACCTGGCCCATGTATTTTATATACCATGCTATCTCCAGCCCCCTAATATACCCCATATGTACTTTATATAGTGTGCCACCCCCAGACCCCTACGATAACCCACATGTAATACACAGGCACAGCATCAGTGATTCTGTGCAACACTTACCTAGTTAGAGGCACCAGGGATCCAAGAACGAATTAGAAACTCTTTCTCCCAAACCAAAAGTACCAAGGGAAAAGGTCAAGGCCACGGCTTCAATCTGAAAAGTAGGCCACAGGCTCGGCTCTGTAAGAAGGGGATTTCTGAGCTAACCAGAAACGTGAAATTGTACGAACCGCAGAGAGTGAGTGTTTTCCTTCTGTTTGCACAGGTCAGCTGCTCGCTATCCAGCTGTTATGTCATTTTTACAAGTCGGCTGTAGTTAACGAAGCTCAGTGCATCATCTACAATGAATACCAGCTGACCTTAGCCAGAAAAATGTCTGACAAAGTATTGGAGGGTCAGGTCCTTGAAACGATTAGTCAGCTGTTTTTATCACTCGGTACTGAAAGGTAAGTTGGACATGAACAAGTAGAGACTTATTTGTTTGTTAATGTCTTCACTGTGTGTATTGATCATATAATCTGACAACAGTTCAGTCATTTCCAGTGTCACATTGGGCCAGATCCAGAACTACGCTTCCCCGCGATTTTACGCGTGGCGGAGGCGTAAATTCGTAGAAATGAACGCACTGCGCATACGCACCATAGAAAATACGCACATTCGCATAGCGTAATTTTGAATGTATGGGTGAATCACATATGTCTCACGTAATTACTTACGTGTGGGCGTGCCAAATTTACGTTAGTCAACAATACGTGCCTTTTACCTGAAGTAGGCAGGGGGTGGTATTTAAAGTGTACAGTATGGGCGTGCTAAGCTGCGTACATTCACGTAGTCAGTACGTCCGTTAGCGGACGTATACTGTTACGTTTGGAAAAGTTAAGGTAGGGTTTGGTGGTATTTTGACAAAATACGTCCGTGCAAGGGGTGTGCCGAGGGGAGTGTAGCGAACTTACGTGTACGAAAATACGCACCGCTAATATACGTACGCACACGCGTAGTTCTGGATCTACCCCATTGTTACCTTGTAATGTTTGAGTACCTGGTATAGGTACAGTATGTATGTATATGTTGGTCTAGACCAGGGAGGTTTTCAAGGTTCTAATAATTGGTATACAATGTGCCTGAAGCCTGTTTACACACACTCCTGTAACCCTGATGTATTTTTCATATGTATCTTTCTGATTGATGTCACAACAAGCAGCAGCACTTATAAATGTCTTTTTAAATATTTCCGCCTTCCCATTATATATCTTTTTATTGAGTATTAAATGTTAAATATATTAAAAGTTAAATAAATATTAAAAGTTTTATTGATGTTGGTGTTGAATTTTGATGCACTGGTATATGAATTAATATATCATTGATCAGGTGTGCACTTACAAAAGGTCTGTCCTGCTTTGGAGGGTTTTGTTTCTGTAACCAGGGATCAATAGCCCCAGGACCAGGAGATATCTTCATATGAAGTTCTCTTCTCTATTTTGTCTGGTTCAGAGCCTGCCGATCAGCACTGGAGTACACCAAAGGAAGTCTGGGTATTTTTATTGATCTTCAAGCTAAAGAAAAGGAAGCCTATGCTTGGCTAATGGCTGGCAAGATTTATTATATCCTGGATCAGACTGAGTTGGTGGATCTGTATATTCAGGTAAGTGTAAATATACAGTTGTGTTTGTAGAATTGATACTTAAATGCATAGAAACGTTAGCTCTTTAATGTAACATAAATTCTATCTGATGCCCAAGAGGCGCTGTGTGAGCATAGTTACACACAGTTACGCCGGCTGAAGGGTACCCTAACTTCAGCCGGCGTAACTGTGTGTAACTACACTCACAGAAGCGTAACCTCCCTAACCCAGCCCTCTCTTCCTAATTACCCTCCCTCCCGCCAGCCAGTTGCCATAACTACAGCGTAGTTACGGAGCTGCCCGCCCCTTCATCCGACACTAGATCCATGGCTCACAGAGCCATGGATTACGCTGGGCAAAATATGCCCGGCGCATGCGCAGAACGGCATTTGTGCCGTTCTTACGCATATGGCCGCTGTAATTAGTGCGGCAGCCGTAGGTCTGGATCTGCCCCATATTGTGGGAAATCTAGTTTTATTTATTTTTATACACAGCTCATGCCATGAAATCATATCTAAATAGTTTTTGGTGGCGACATCCATCAATATGCAAAGAAACGGTGTGAAGGAAGCTGATATAGTTGTCATCTCTTTAATAATTATAATGAATTTTATTGTTCTTTACCACTTAACACCAGTAATGTCACTATTCTACCATTTGTGAGTTAGGTAAAAGCATTTTTGCCACCAGTATATTGTGTTACACCTTCAAAATCTTGTTTCACCAACAGAATCTTATGTTTTACTACCACCACCATCTGGTGTTTTACCATCCGCATGTTGTGATTCACCATCAGAGAGGCTTGTGTTTCACTACCAGAAACATGTGTTTTATCGCCAGCTTTTAGTGTTCCACAAATAGTATCTTGTGTTTCACCACCAGACCCTTTTATCTCAGTTTCATCCCCAGTACCTTGTGTTTCACCACCAGCCTCTTGTTTGTCACCACCAGCCTCTTGTGTCTCCCCACCAGCCTCTTGTGTCTCCCCACCAGCCTCTTGTGTCTCCCGACCAGCCTCTTGTGTCTCCCCCCCAGCCCCTTGC